>JANJGK010000022.1:18108562-18112683 GCA_039081455.1 Macrobrachium rosenbergii | reverse complement strand
AAGTTCTGCAGCAGAGGAGACCGGAGTAATTTCCTTTTGCTTTATCCCGGGGAGCCAAGGGCGTTCTCTAACCGAGTCTTCAGACAATGCGTAGATAAAAATCTCGATTTTTATCCAAGTTTTCCTCGACGGTCGCTTCTTTTCGCACGATCAAAGCTTTTAATTTTCTTATTTGCGAGTTTTTCTCTCTTTTTTTCATTTGTATTTTTATTTTGTTTTATTTCTTTTACATCTCTTTTTTTATTTTTATTTTTATTTCTATTTTTTTTTTTTACAGGGAAAGGTAAAGTCGTTCTGTCGCTGGTACAGAGAGATGTTTAGTGTAGATGTTTTCCCCGTCGCCTTAAAATCGAGTGAAAGAATATCTGCTTTTGCAAGCAATCGTCTTGCATTCCTTGCAGTTTTAGTTTCCTGTAAAAGAAAACTGTTATGTCTGTCCGTCAGCACTTGTTTCTGTCCGTCCTCAGATCTTAAAAACTACTGAGGCTAGATGGCTGCAAGTTGGTATGTTGATCATCCACCCTCCAATCATCAAACATACCAAATTGCAACCCTCTAGCCTCAGTAGTTTTTATTTATTTAAGGTTAAAATTAGCCATAATCGTGCTTCTGGCGAACGATATAGGACAGGCCACCACCGGACCGTGGTTAAAGTTTCATGGGCCGCGGCTCATACAGCATTATACCGAGACCATCGAAAGATAGATCTGTTTTCGGTGGCCTTGATTATACGCCGTAGCGGCTGTACAGAAAACTCGATTGCGCAGAAGAAACTTAGCGCATTTTTCCCTTGTTTTCTTTTATCGTCTCTTGGTACTCCTGAAGTATTCGTCTTTCAATGTTGATAAAATAAAAAAAAAATATATTTTGAAAACATCTCTTTTGCATAGCGTCTTTTTTTTCTTTACTTCATTGTAATTATTTCCCTTATCATTTCATGGTCTGTTTATAACTCTAAATGACGAAATTTAAATTCTATATTTTTACGGGTTTTATATTTTATTAGTTTATTTTAAATTTTATAATTTAACGAATTTTATGTTTTATTTGTTTATTTTAAATTCTATATTTTTACGAATTTTATATTTTATGTATTTTAAATTTCATAAGTGTACTTATTTTATATTTTATTTTAAATTTTATATTTTGACGACATTTATATTTTTCATTTTAAATTTTATATTTTTACGATTTTATGTTTTATATAACATTTTATATTTTTGTTTATTTTAAATTTATATTTTTATATTTTAAGTTTTATATTTTTACGAATTTTAAATTTTGTTTATTTTAAATATTAGATTTTTATGGATACATGCATACATACATACACACATGCACACACACACACACACACACACACACACACACGCGGGCGTATGTAGGCGTACCCCAACTCAATTCACCTTCGATGGAAGCGGCAGATAACTACGCAAATCACCTTCGCCGAATGGAACGAGATACGTCAAACATGAGGCGCGCGCGAGGAGGCCGAGATGGTGTCGAGGGGTGGATGGGGGTCGGCGGGGCAGGCGTGGGCGCGACCGAGGAAGACGGGCGGAGATTGAATCTCCGTTTACACTTCCGATGACCGGCCGCCCGACGATGGGCGGCGGGGTGTTACGTATATAACGCGCCGAAGGGGCTGAAGTGACGGTGGCCTTCGGCGGTGATTAGCTGGTCCCCTGTCTTAATGGAGAGAGAGAGAGAGAGAGAGAGAGAGAGAGAGAGAGAGAGAGAGAGAGAGAGAGAGAGAGAGAGAGAGAGATTGGTTACACATTAGGCTACAGTTAATTAGGGAAAGAAGTTCTAGGGTCGAAGACATTAGAGAGAGAGAGAGAGAGCCAAGTTACACACACAGACATATATATATATATATATATATATATATATATATATATATATATATATATATATATATATAGGTAAAAATAAGGGACACGGGGTAGGTCCTTCGTCAATGGCTTGGAAATAAAGTCGAAACCGGTCCGGACCTACACCCCATCTCTTACTTTTCACCTGTGGTAATGTGTGATAAATGAATCGCGTACAGAAGTGATTATAATCATATATATATATATATATATATTATATATATATATATATATATATATATATATGTGTGTGTGTGTGTGTGTGTGTATGTTTGCAAGTGTGTATATATAAAGACCTATAGTCTTTTATCAAAAACTCAAACTTAACACTTTTAATTATTCATGCTTAGAGTTTCATCCATTCATTTATTTCTAAAGTATCATTAGCGAGTTGTTAAGCGATAACGTAAAAAAGGGAAAAATTACATTTTAAAGCAAAAGTAATACAAGCTGAATATTACACCCATTTCATCAGCGGGGTTCATCACAGAAAACAGTAAAAGGAGAATTCAACAATAAACATTTACCGTTGCGAGTGTGTGTGCATGTGTGTGTGTGTTGAATCGAGATGAATATTTAGCGTTTAACGCGAAGAATGTCGCCCCTTGTTGAAAATGCAATTTTGTCGTTGCGATGGATAAGCAATGGCGTTTAGCACAGGCGCTCATTTACAGAAAACTAAAAGGTGGAAGACATGGAAGAATTGTTGAGCCAACTCTCCAGTACAGACGTATAGTGCGCATAGTGAATTTAAACGAGAGAGAAAAAAATGGAAGGTCTTGATGTGGATCTTTTCTGTGTGGGACTGGAATGGTGAGAATGGAATGGTCTGGTTATGCGGAGAGAATGGAGAACGACGTGAAATTTGAAGGAAAAGGAAAGTTCAGTAAGTGTTATGATAAATAGGTCTTAACATACACACCAGATCTGTATAATTAGCCTCACCGAGTCTTTAAACTATACATATATATATATATATATATATATATATATATATATATATATATATATATATATATATATATATATATATATATATATATATGTGTGTGTGTGTGTGTGTGTGTGTGTATATATATACTGTATATATATGTATATAATATAAATTATTTACATATATATATATATATATATATATATATATATATATATATACATATACATACACACACACACACACACACACTCATATGTTTAAGCAAACATAGGCCTAATGCCTAATGCAGCCATACGCAAAAAATCTCGAGATTAGTGCGCATAACAAAAAAGTACAAATAACCCTAAAATTTAAGTTCCTTTACGGTCAAGCTGCCATATTATGAGTAAATCATCGAGTAAGAACGTCAAAATATAAAAAGAAAATCAACTCGGACTGAAAACTAATCTGCCCTGAAATCGATACAGCCACCTTGCAGTTTTCTGTCACGATTCCACCGCTTAATGAAATCACTTTATAACAACTCCTCTCAGGTTTCTCCCTCCCTCCCTCCAACTTCCGCCTCTCCCTCCTGACGTCCTGCGTAGGATGAGAAAAGGAGGAGGGATTGAGGAGGAGGAGGAGGAGGAGGAGGAGGCATATATCCTAAGGAAGTGAGGACCACTCTAAGGTTTGACAGTCAATCATGCGCAAAACTGATTAAAGGTCCAACGGTGAGATTTTCCCGGGGACGTTTTACGTTACCAATAATCTCGAGTGCCTGTGATTGAGAGAAGCCTTAACGGAAGATCGTGTGTGTATACTCTCTCTCTCTCTCTCTCTCTCTCTCTCTCTCTCTCTCTCTCTCTCTGCTATGGTGTGGGTGTTATGAATCAATCGCGTTCATCGATGCGATATCGGGAGTAGAGCCTTATATAGGAGATGAGAAATACTTCGAATATCTTCAACCGACTCGGTGCGTCTGATGTAGGATGAATAAAACGGAATATATATATATATATATATATATATATATATATATATATATATATATATATATATATATATATACAAATATATACGGATATATAATAAAGAAATATCAGTATATAATTATACATACACATATAATAATGAAAAAACAATTATGGCTGTGAATGTTAACAAATATATTAATAACCCGTAACAGACGCTATTTGAAGATAATGAGGTAATATTAAATGAAGTAATCTAACCATCTCATTGCAGAATGCAACCTAAGATATCGGAAAAACTTTATTCCACTCACATCCAGACTATGGAAGGGATCAGATGACTAATTCAGAAGAGCT
>JANJGK010000022.1:18101062-18106062 GCA_039081455.1 Macrobrachium rosenbergii | reverse complement strand
ATAATAATAATAATAATAATAATAACTGTGTTTCTGCAATGATGTGAAACGCTCTAAGGTTAGACACTAAAATTGCAAGCAGACATTGGAGGTATCATCCGCCTGTTCAATGTCTTTTAATTATTTTTTAACATCAAGAGAATTTTTTCCTTATTATTGTGGGGCTGCAGAATATCTCTGATGATAATCACTTCAATCATTTTACCTAGTCACGTCTGATAATCGTGTTTCTTCGGACGCGAGGTAAATGTAGACATTATAAAATGTATAAGTGAATAAGTAATCATTTTTAGTAATGACTGCATAAAACAAGTAAAAATTGTGCCGAAGTTTCTTCGGCGCAACCGAGTTTTCTGTACAGCCTATACAGTGTATAATTAAGGCCACCGAAAATAGACATATCATTAGGTGGTTTCGGTTTAATGTTGTATGAGCCGCGGCCAATGAAACTTTAACCACGGCCCTGTGGTGGCCTGTCCTATATCGTTGCCAGAAGCTCGATCATGGCTAATTTTAACATTAAATAAAACTACTGTGGCTAGAGGGCTGCAATTTGGTACGTTTGATGATTGGAGGGTGGATCATTAACATACCAATTTGCAGCCCTCTAGCCTCAGTAGTTTTTAAGATCTGAGGGCGGACAATATGAAGTGGTATGTTGATCATCCACCTTCCGATCATCAAACATACCAAATTGCAGCCCTCTAGCCTCGGTAGTTTTTATTTTATTCACGATCAATGTTAGCCACCACCGTGCCCTGGCTGAATATTTCATGGGCCGTGGCTGAGAGTTTCATACAGCATCATACGCTGTATAGAAAACTTGATTGCGCCGATATCACTGGTGTCAGATTCAATATCTGACAATTAGAACTGTCACCTTAATCTTACGACACTGAGAGCTGTGTCAAATTAATTTTATGACACTAAAGCTGGTAGTCAATAAATCTTTTGACACTAAGGGCAGAGTCGAGTCCCTTGCATGACACTAAACAGTGTCACACCATTTTATAACACCAACGCCGGTGTCAAATCCATTCCGTGACACTGAGGTTGTGTCTTAACACTTTATATGACACTGAGGGAAGTGTATTAAGAAACTATGACACTGAGAGTAGTGTCACATATTGTATGACACTGACGGCGGCTGTAAATGCGTTGTATGAAACTAGACGCAGTGTCAGATTCCTTCTAAGTGTGGTGTCGTACGACACTGGGATACGGTGTCCTACGAACAGGTTTCCTGCCCCACTGAAGCATCTTTTCGCCAAGAATTTGTACCCCCAAACAGCCAACACCTTCGATGAAATATTACACAAACATACAATATTTCAGTGTTGTTGTCAGTACTAATTGGCTCAAGGTTTTTAGTCAAACGTCGGAAAATATTGTCTGCATGACACTATTTGATTTCACAGGGAACAGTGCATGATGAAGAGTGAACAGGATATAACACAATAATATTGGTTTGAAAGGGTGCAAGACGTGACCAAATCATTTTTCTAAGCCATTAACTTTCATTAGTTTTCTGTAAAAGAAAACTATTGTGCCGGCTTTGTCTGTCTGTCCGCACTTTTTCTGTCCTCCATCAGATCTTAAAAACTACTGATGCTAGAGGGCTGCGAATTGGTATGTTGATCATCCACCATCCAAT
The DNA here is from genome assembly GCA_039081455.1 of Macrobrachium rosenbergii. Taxonomy (NCBI): domain Eukaryota; kingdom Metazoa; phylum Arthropoda; class Malacostraca; order Decapoda; family Palaemonidae; genus Macrobrachium; species Macrobrachium rosenbergii. The sequence goes on along the minus strand of JANJGK010000022.1, from coordinate 18,104,408 downwards.
CATCAAACATACCAAATTGCAGCCCTCTAGCCTCAGTAGTTTTGATTTTATTTAAGGTTAAAGTTAGCCATAATCGTGCGTCCGGCAACGATATAAGATAGGCCACCACCGGGCAGTGGTTAAAGTTTCATGTGCCGCGGCTCATACAGCATTATACCGAGACCACCGAAAGATAGATCTATTGTCGGTGGTCTTGATTATACGCTGTAGTGACTGTACAGAAAACTCGATAGCGCCGAAGAGACTTCGGCGCATATTTGACTTGTTTTATTTAAAAGACACTTTTTTTTGCCTTCCTAATCTTTTGCAAAGCACCCGCTACCTTCCGTTCTTCGAGTATTTCGGGATTTACTAATCTAATTCTAACCTGATTCTTTATATATATATATATATATATATATATATATATATATATATATATATATATATGTATATATATATATATATATATATATATATATATATATATATATACAGTATATATATATATATTTTTTTTCCTTTTGGGTGAAAGTTATTTCTCTGGTAAGTATTTGTAGCTTAATTCTTAGAATATTAAATAACGTCATATGGGAATTACTTTCACACACACACACACACACACATAGAATATATAGCTGAAAGACTTGGGTTTGATCCCGATGCAAGCCAGAAATGTATTATTTCTGTTATACACGTTATTGTATGTGTTTATATATACTGTATATATATGTGTGTACATATATATATATATATATATATATATATATATATATATATATATATATATATATATATATATGTATATATAACTGAATCACGAAAATATGGAACGTGATGAATAAGTAAAGGACATAGCGTCGAAAGGCCTCGCAGCACTCCAGTGTTTCCGTTTCCTTCGTGGATTTTATCTTTATATATATATATATATATATATATATATATATATATATATATATATATATATATTATATATATATATATAGTATATATATTCGGATGAGAGAGAGAGAGGAGAGAGAGAGAGAGAGAGAGAGAGAGAGAGAGAGAGAGGAGAGAGAGAGAGAGAGAGGTTTTCTTACAGAAGGATTAGAGGTGTTTCAGGGTAATAAGTTGCCAAGGAAAAAAAAAAAAGAAGACAATTCCAATAACGTGTGTAAGATGAAAAATCGAGCAGCCGGAATAAAGAAAAGAAACTCCCTCTCTTATCTTACGTGACGCCACTTACCATGATTTGATCTTAAGTTGCGAGCGAGAGAGAGAGAGGAGAGAGAGAGAGAGAGAGAGAGAGAGAGAGAGAGAGAGATAAAAGTAGAACGCTTTACTAACCCCCCCCTCAACAACAACCCCCCCCTTTGGAAAAAGTAAGAGCGTATAAAAGCTGTGGAGGTTTTTAAGTACTCCCACAGGCTGTGTGGAGAGTTCTTATCAAAGAAGAAAAGGACTCTTCCTTCAATTTCATCTTCTCAGCCGTCTCTATTTTTCTCTCTCTGTCTCTCTCCTCCCGAAGAGGATGAGATTACTCTCCAAGATCTAAATCTATTAATCACTCGCGTCTCTCTCTCTCTTTCTCTCTCTCTCGGTCTAGAGCTCTCTGTCTCTCTCCCTCTCGGTCTAGAGCTCTCTCTCTCTCTCTCTCGGTCTCGGTCTAGAGCTCTCTCTCTCTCTCTCTCTCTCTCTCTCTCTCACTCTCTCTCTCTCTCTCTCTCTCTCTTGGTCTAGATCTCTCTCTCTCTCTTCCTCTTGGTCTAGAGCTCTCTCTCTCTCTCTCTCTCGTTCTAGAGCTTTCTCTCTGTCTAGAGATCTCTCTCTCGATTTAGAGGGCCCCCCTTCTCTCTCCCTCTCTCTCTCTCTCTCTCTCTCTCTCAGTCCGGTACTGCAATCGAAGCCCATAAATCCACATTAGTTGATGACTCTTAAGCTAGCAAATCCGCTTCTAAACCTGGAGATCTTGTGCCCGAGCATTGCTGGGAGCCATCGGAAAGGGATTTGAATCCACTCTTAAAAATGAGACCGCCCGGCTTAACAGGATCAAGGATTGTGGATATCGAGAAGGGAGGGAGGCAGACGGTACGTCAGCCGTCAGGCTTCGTTCGCGCCGAGTGACGAGTCGGAGCTCCCAGCTGGGAAACAAGCCGGGAAGATGGCAAACTTGGTGGTTATTGATTGATTTTGTTTGTTTTGCTCTGAACTGGCGGCGCAGGGACGAAGGTTTTGGAATTCGGCGAGGTGGAGAAGGCTGTAATGAATGTACTTGTGACGAGTTGTTGCTGTTTTTGGATAAGGATTGCTAGTTGGGACTAGGAATCGAACGGAGATCGAGAATGCTGTTATGGTACTCAGTTTTCTCCCCTATTGTTGAAGGTCTCCTCTCTTTGTGATCGGCATTTACCAATGCAAATTATTATTAAGAATAAGGAATAGTATTCGTTTATATATATAACTTAAATTTAACTTAGTACGTTCGGTAAGATGAACATTCACTTGTCAAATGATTGCAAAACCGGTTTGTGCGCGCGCGCTTGTAGACCAACCCAGAACAATCTGCTCTTCTTATAATAGTCTCATCTTCCAGTCCCAGGTCAGCCAATTCCATTTCTCGGTACGATGGCAAATCGGATGAAGCGGTCATCCAGTCAAGGAATTATAGATTCCCAATCTGCTTTGATTCACGGATCGTTCCGTCTGCTGATCATCCCGAGATTTGACAGGGCAATCCTTAGAGCAATCCCTTCCTCCCTCTCTCTCCCCCCCCCCCCCACCCATCCTCCGTTTGAGCCAGTAATTCTCATTTTCTGTTTCGAAACGACTCTCCGTTAACGGATGAAAAGACTATTGTACTTTGGCGCACTGGAAATGGCTTTTCTCTTCGTGCGTTTGAAATTCGACCGTTTCGTAAGCGCACTGGAAATGGCTTTCTCTTCGTGCGTTTGAAATTCAGACCGTTTCGTAAAGTAGCCGTGAAAACTCAAAGCGGTTATGAACTGCGAGAAAAAATGACTTGTATAGCGGCGTAGAACTATAAGCGACTGTAAACATTTTGTAGGTTGTTCAGTGCACAGAGGGAAAGTAACTAATAATGGTTTATAACATATCTTCCTCATGCTAAAACCAGTCATGAACTTTACAGGTTACAAAGCCTTCATTCACCAGGCAGTCATGAAATTTTTCAGAATATTTCAAGGCTTGTGGCCCCCTAGAGCTGTGAGGCAACACTCATTTGTCTTTTTTGTTTTTTGTATTTGTTGTTTTTGATATATTTCTGTAAAAGAAAACTATTGAGATGGCTTTGTCTGTCCGTCCTCACTTTATTCTGTCCGCACTTTTTCTGTCCGCCCTCAGACCTTAAAAACTACTGACGCTAGAG
>JANJGK010000022.1:18083562-18096062 GCA_039081455.1 Macrobrachium rosenbergii | reverse complement strand
AAAATTACATTGCCCGTCACACAAAAAGCAAATTGTATAAGGAAAAATAGTAATAGGTAAGCGTCGATCCTCTTACAATTCACAAGTAAAAAATGCGCCGAGTTTCTTCGGCGCAATCGAGTTTTCTGTACAGCGTATAATCAAGGCCACCGAAAATGTATCTTTCGGTGGTCTCAGTACAATGCTATATGAGCCGCGACCCGTGAACCTTTGACCACGGGCCGGTGTTGGCCTATCCTGTATCGTTGCCAGACGTACGATTATGGCTAACTTTAACCGTAAATAAAATAAAACTACTGAGGCTAGAGGGTTGCAGTTTGGTATGTTTGGTGATTGGAGGGTGATGATCAACATACCAATTTGCAGCCTTCTAGCCTCAGTAGTTTTTAAGATCTGAGGGCGGACAGAAAATTTGCGGGCGGACAGGACAAAGCCGCACAATAGTTTCTTTTACAGAAAACTAAAAAATACTGTTTTAGGAGAAGAGAAAGAAAGACGGTGCTTTATATGAACTTTGTATTTTACTTTTTTTTTGTTTTGAATCGGTTTTCCGCCGAGAGAAAATTACAAGATGAAATCATTCACAATTACAGAACAAACAGGCGACTGTCATATTTTATCATCCTGACGAGAGAGAGAGAGAGAGGGCATCAGCAATACTTGCTGGGCATTACGACATAATCGCCATTATCCTCCAGAGCTAAAACTGGATATTTCAGTAAACCTTCGGAAGTATCGTCGAATTAGAGCCTGGAGATAAAATGATTAGCGTCGATCGCCATGATCGACGTCCTACTTATCACTGCTCGGCTTAGTTGAAAACGTACAACGGGGTAATCTGCTCTGGACCGAACTTACTTATATGAGTTCAGCTTTTAATGCCTCGTCGATACGCTCCGGTTTGTGACACATTTTAAAGGGGAGAATTTGATAAAGTCGGGAATATTAATGCTGATGGATTTTCTTTTATGTATCTAATTGTTAGTTTTCGATGTAGCTTATTTTCGTCGTTGGGGGATTAGTGCACGAATGATGGAAAGTTTTTTTTTTTGTGGATTAGTGAACACACGAATGAAAAAATATTTGTGGATTAGTGGAAAAAACATTTCATGGATTGGTGTACAAAAGGCAAAGACAATATTTTGTGGATTAGTGGTACAAATAATAAAAAAAATTTGTGGATTAGTAAACAAATGATGAAAAAATGTTTTATGATTAGTGCACAAATTATAAAAAAATATTTGTCGATTAGTGCACAAATGATAAAATTTTGTGGATTAGTGCACAAATGGATAAAAAACTATTTTGTAGATTAGTGAACAAATATAAAAAAAAATTTGTGATTAGTGAACAAATGATGAAAAAATATTTTTGTGGATTAGTGCACAAATGATGAAAAAATATTTTGTGGATTAGTGCACAAATGATGAAAAAAACAAATTTGTGGATTAGTGAACAAATGATGAAAAAATATTTTGTGGGTTAGTGAACAAAATTATGAAAAAAATTGTGGATTAGTGAACAAATGATGCAAATATATTGTGTATTAGTGCACAAATGATAAAAAAATTGTGGGTTAGTGAACAAATGATAAATGAAATATTTTGTGGATTAGTGCACAAATGATAAAAAATTGTGGATTAGTGAACAAAATGATAAAAAAATTGTGGATTAGTGCACAGAAGATAAAACAAATTCGTGGATTAGTGAACAAATAAAATGATAAAAAAATTGTTGGATTAGTGAACAAATGATGAAAAAATATTTTGCGGATTAGCGCACAAATGATAACAAAAATTGTGGGACTAGTGAACAAATGATAAAAAAATTTGTGCAGTGCACAAATAATAAAAAAAATTGTGTATTAGTGAACAAATGATAAAAATTTTGTCGATTAGTGCACAGATGATAAAAAAAAATTCGTGGATTAGTGAACAAATAAAATTATAAAAAGAATTCTGTGGATTAGTGCACAAATAATAAAAACAATTGTAGATCAGTGAACAAATGATGAAAAACTATTTTGCGGATTAGTGCACAAATGATAAAAATTTAGTAGATTAGTGCACAAATGATAAAAAAAATTTGTGTATTAGTGAAAAGATGGTGAAAAAATATTTTTTGGATTAGCAAACAAATGCAGAAAAAATGTTTTGTGGATTAGTTGCACAAATGATAAAAAAAAATTACGATTAGTGAACAAATGCTGAAAAAATATTTTGTGGATTAGTGCACAAATGATAAAAAAAAATAGTGACGCGTTGAAGTTTCGTAAAATTGTAAAAATGGAAAATTGATGTCTTCAAGATTTTATATATAAGATTGTTTGTTTTCGATATAACCTATCTTTCCTTATTGTCGATTAGTCACAAATGACAAAAAAAATTACAATTTAGTGACGCTTCGAAGTTTAGTAAAAAAATGTAAGAATGGAAAATAGAATGCCCTCAAGTTATTAGTTCTAAATTTAATCACTTTCTTCACTTGATATTCAGTTAACTTTTAAATTCTTGTGGTGACGAAGGTATAATATTTTGTTCGCTGTAAGATAAGAGAGAGTCCCGAATAAAGAATTTTCTAACTTATTGCACAGTATTAATTAAATTGTTTTTGTCAATAAATACTTACCTACTTTTAGTTTAGTGTCTCCCATAGTCTTTTTAAAATCACTTTCCACTGAGTGGAATTTTAATGCCTTTAAGGGCATAATGTTCCAACTACCCTAAACCCCCCCATATATATATATATATATATTTATATATATATATATATATATATATATATATATATATATATAATATATATATATAAAACCATAGGGAATGGGCACTGCTTACCTTTCGGGAATATTGGAAAATTATTATCCGAATTCATAGCTAAGAAGGAGCGCCAATGTCTGGAAAATTGTCTGCAATTTTGTAACTGTCCATTGCAGCAACTGAAAAATTTATTAGGGAATGTAAATTGCTAAAGAAAATACTCTGTTTTAAATCATTATAAAAGCGACTGGTATTCCACAAGGCCAATTCATCCTGCAACCTTCAAGAACCTGAATGAAAATTCTTACCCAGATAATTATCTACAAAATGATGTTTGTGTGCAAAAAGATTACAGAATCAAGTTTGCAGTTTGGATAAGATTATACTAAATTTGTATTACCCTCCCTTGCTGGAACTGGAATCTTCTTAGAGAGAGAGAGAGAGAGAGAGAGAGAGAGAGAGAGAGAGAGAGAGAGAGAGAGAGAGACTGAGATCCCATAAAACCGCAAATGAGAAATTTTAGCCTTTTTTTTGTCCAATTATGCCGAAGGAATTCTCTCACAGAACTGGTGATTGAAGTCTCGACTTTCAGTAAATTTGCAAACTCGATTCTGTAAGCTTGTTTACAGACAAACACCACTTTATAGATCATTTTCGTGGTAAGAATTTTCATTGCGGTTCCTAAAAAGAGTTGTAGAATAAACCGCGTTTTTGAATTTTGGATAAATGCAGACATGCTATTTTTGACTGGCGTTTATATGTACAAATATGCATCTTGGGCTTTTCCAATTCTGGATAACTACAGACATGCTGTTTTTGAAAGGGATATATATATATATATATATATATATATATATATATATATATATATATATATATATATATATATATATATATATATATATATATAGAAATATACATTTTGCGATTTTTTCCAATTTTTGGATAAGCACAGACATGCTATTTTTGACAAGGGTAGATATATGTAAATATACATCTTGGGTTTTTTTTTTTTTTTAAATTTCGATAAATGCAGCCGTCTACTTTACATTAAGTAGCACCAATGCATCTATTTTTGTAGCTGTAACTAAATGTAAACTCAAGATTCGATTATGTCAATCGCATAATAAGGTGTGATAGCAAATTAGCGGAAGGCATACCTATTTTTGTTTCTTTAAAAGTAAATTATTGTGCAGGCTTTGTCTGTCCGTCCGCACTTTTTCTGCTCCGCCCTCAGATCTTAAAAACTACTGAGGCTAGAGGGCTGCAAATTGGTATGTTGATCATCCACCCTCCAATCATCAAACATACCAAATTGCAGCCCTCTGGCCTCAGTAGTTTTTGTTTTATTTAAGTTTTAAGTTAGCCATAATCGTGCTTCTGACAACGTTATAGGATAGGCCACCGCCGGCCACCGTGGTGAAAGTTTCGATTGCGCTGAAGAAACCTCGGCGCATTTTTTACTTGTTTTTATTTCTTTAACCATTTTAAAAATGCGCTTTGAAAAATTTACGCACGTACCCCTACTCGGAAATCTGATGCCAAATAAGCACGAAATGCCCTCGTTGTTTTTGTCCAAGTTTTTACAATGCAGTTCAATTTACGACGTAGTTCTTAAACACTGCTTTTAAACAGAGAAAGATCTATTATAGTAAGGCTTACAATGCAGTCCAATTTACGACTAACTCTTAAACACCGTGTCTAAAGAGAGAGAGAGAGAGAGAGAGGAGAGAGAGAGAGAGAGAGAGAGAGAGAGAGAGAGCACTCACTTATAGTCAAGCTTGTATTTGGGCACATCCGTGCCTTTGAATGCAGGAGTTCCCATTGCTTCTGCTCAATCGGACACAATGCCCATATTAGCGTCTAAACAGAGGATTCCGGAGGTGTACAAGCCTAAAGACAATCTAAACCTTAGGCTTGAATGCATCCTCTATCTGCCCTGGCCTGCCCTCTTTCAATAGGCCTATAGTTTTTGCCGCCGTTTCATTTCCTCCTAATTCCTCGGCAGTGCCTTTTAACGTGTGGACAGTGATCCAGAATGACCAAAAGCCCTTGATTTGACGAGCACAATAGGCCTATAGTTTTTTCCGCCATTTTAGGTCCTCCTAATTCCTAAGCAGTTGCTTTTAACGAATGGGCAGTGCTCCAGAATGACCAAAAAGCCCTTTGATTTGATGAGCACAATAGGCCTATAGTTTTTTTCGCCGTTTCATTTCATCCTATTGTAGGACCGAAATCGAGTGCAGCCGGAGCTAAAGGAGGTTAAGACGACGGTGTCAAAACGTACAAAATTCACGGCATGTGAATTATAATGAACTTGGATTCTGGAAAGATCTGCTACACAGATTTGTCACAGAAATTGTTATTTTTCAACTGAAAAGTCGTTCAAATCATTTCTGTTACGAGAAGATTAAAAAAAACCATTTATTTGCCGTAAACGTGGCACCGTGTATGGTGAAGAAGTCCTTTTGGTAATTCCAGTGTCTTTTAAACTATCGACAGCGACCCAGAGTGACCAAAAAGAGGCCCCACCTGCGATTTGATGCCCACTTCCGAGATCGTCGATAAGCGGAGGTCTTCCACTGGGCCTTCCCAATCAGATTCGATCTCCCGCGAAAGGATTAGGAGATCAGAAGCGAAAATGAGGAGTTTGGGATCGGCGGATCGTCGTGGATAATTACCAATCTGATATGCTGAGGGGGTTTTAAGTCGAAACGAGGGAGTATTAGAGTGAAATTGATGAGGGCGGACGCGAATGCGCCCGACCATTGGCTTAATGATCATCAGAGTGGACTAATGGAATGCGTACAATTTGTGAATGTTTTCTTGAATGTGTTGCTAAGTTTTACATGAACACATTTGTGTGTATATATATATATATATATATATATATATATATATATATATATATATATATATATATATTATATAATATATAATATATAAATATATAAATATATAAATATATAAATATATATATATATATATATATATATATATATATATATATATATATAAATATATATATATATATATATATATATATATATATATATATATATATATATATAAATATATATATATATATATAATATATATATATATATATATATATATATATATATATATATATATATATATATGTTTGATGTTTACGTATGATATATAACCACAGAATGGGTGAAAAATAAACTGAAAGAAAAAAAATACAAAAATGCATTTCATATTTATATTTATTATATATCTTAATCTCCATGATACAATTGTGCATTAGGTAATATTCTCTTATTAAATGTTTTCCCTCTTTCGTCTAGTTTCGTGTCATGATCATCATCATTATTATTATTATTATTATTATTATTATTATTATTATTATTATTATTATTATTATTATTATTGATGATGGTAGTTGTAATTTAGTTGTAACAGCAGTCGAAATGTGACTCAAAAAGCGAGTGTTTTAAAATGAGTTCTCATATTCAGTAATCAGTTATAAGTTATGAGAAGCAGAAAACATCTCAAGAATATTTATTATAATTTTATCATTTTAAGCAAAGTGGCGATATTCGTTTTTAATCATTTCCACAAGTAAAAAGTTTGATGCAACAACGCAAGCAAAAGATGACCCTAAATTTGCACGTGTATGTAATTCATATTATTATTATTATTATTATTATTATTATTATTATTATTATTATTATTATTATTATTATTATTCAGACGACGGACCCTATTCATATGGAAGAAGCCTGACACATGGGCCACTGAACTGAAATTCACACTTCCAAAGAATATGGTGTTCATTAGAACACCATATTCTTTGGAAAGGGAAATACAGAAAGAAGAGATCAAATATCAAAAAGGAAAAATAAATTGAGAAATTAATAAATAAATAGATAAAAATTTAAGTGAATTATTAAAACGCAAGGAGAATTGTATTAGGCAGAGGTACATCTAAAGATGGTAAAGTTATCTATATTGCAGATTCCTTGAGCAGCAAGATTAAATGCAACAATGCTGACCAAGGATTTCCTTGCATTGCATGTATGCATGTATACATATGTGTGTGTCGTATTAATATATGTGTGTATATGTATATATATTAACTTTATCACATACACAATTGTTCTGTGCATTAGTAGAATTACTAAAAGGACCTCATTCAAACTCCATTAGATACCATCCAGTTTGAATGAGGTCCTTTTAGTAAATATATATATATATATATATATATATATATATATATATATATATATATATATATATATATATAATGTGTGTATGTATTATGCATTCACATGTATATGCAGAATTCATACACAGCATTATCAGAGTAATATATATATATATATATATATATATATATATATATATATATATATATATATATATATATATATATATATATATATTTATATATATATATATATATATATATATAATGTGTGCATGTATTATGCATGTACACGTATATGCAGAATTCATACACAGCATTATCAGAGTAACGGTTTGTATATTGTCATGGCCATGTATCTAATATACTATTATCAGCAACAACAAACTCTCACATTACTATACAATAATGGTACCTCACCATCTCGCTCACTGGTCACTATCACTGGGAACCCCCCTCCCCCCCACCCTACCCCCCAAATCACCATCCAGGGAGGGCCCCGTCCCGTGGCCTCTCCTAATGCCCCTGTCGACCACACGGAGATCTCGGGAGGTCCAACAATCCGTATATATTCCGACAAATTGGTTATCTTTTATCCGCCTTTGTGTCCGAATCGGCTATCATGCCGTATTATACGTCCCGTGGACCCGTTTATAGACTGTTAAGCCCTTACCTTCCAAAGCCCGCCACCGCATTGTTTTGGACCCGGTCGCCACCGCGAGTTTCAGGTTTCGGTTTTAAGCGATCTATATTTTTTTGGAATGAATTCGCGGGAATAGATCTCCCTTCCAAGGAGAATTGAGCTGATTAATAGCGTATTTCTTCCTTCTGAGGAGGATGAAGTTATTGATTTGGTTTCAGGATCTTTAGTATGTGATGGGCTGGTGATTCCTTTTTGGTGGATTTGCAGTCATTTTTAAATACATGCTCGCACGGTGGCAACGCTCCCTCCGTGTGAGGCTGCCTCTTCGAAGACCACCAGTGGCTTGACAACCAATCAAACGATCAGATCAGTAGCGTGGCTGAAAATAGGAGAGAGAGAGAGGAGAGAGAGAGGAGAGAGAGAGAGAGAGAGAGAGAGAGAGAGAGAGATGCTTCTTCTAAATGAGAATTAAGGTCATTTAATATTTATTTATTATATTATAACATGGAAAGTGTCCGTGCAAACTTGGTCATCTTGAACCAAGCCTGGGAACTGAACGGGGCTCTTGGAAACGATTAAAATCGTCTCGTATGTCCTTCTTGATCCGAAGCAGCGACAGGTTACCGGTAGCAAACCAACCAGGTGGTCTTCATTGCCTTGCACTCCTCCCCCCCCATAAAATAACCCCCACCCCCCACGTCCCTTCCCATTCCCCCCAATCATTCTTTCCATTCTCTCTCTCTCTCTCTCTCTCTCTCTCTCTCTCTCTCTCTCTCTCTCTCTCTCTCTCTCTCTCTCTCCTCTCTCTCAATCAAGAAAATCCTTCATTTATGATCTCTCTTCTTTTCTCCCCCCAATCTTTTCGTTTATCCTTGGCTCAGCTTCCTCCTACCCTGCAGTAGCCCCCTCCCCCCTTCTCCCCCCCCCCTCCCCTCTCCCCCCTCCCTACTGGGTACCACCCAGCAATTCTCCATTAACTGAAGGCGCCCTGATCGCGGCTGCATATTGTGATGTGTGCGAAACTTAAGGTGTCTGAATCTTTAGCTGATTCTTCCGTTAGATTCACTTGTAAGTAAAGGATCTGTTCTTCTTCTTCTTCTGAATCTCCGAGCTGATTCTTCCGTTAGATTCATTTGTAAATAAAGGGTCTTTTCTTCTTCTTCTTCTTCTTCTCTTCTTCCTTCTTCTTCTTCTTCTGAATCTTTGGGTGATTCTTCCATTAGATTCATTTTTAAGTAAAGGATCTTTTCTTCTTCTTCTTCTTCTTCTTCTTCTGAATCTTTAGCTGATTCTTCCGTTAGATTCATTTGTAAGTAAAGCTTCCTCTTCTTCTTCTTCTTCTTCTGAATCTTTAGCTGATTCTTCCGTTAGATTCATTTGTAAGTAAAGGATCTTTTCTTCCTCTTCTTCTTCTGAATCTTTAGCTGATTCTTCCGTTAGATTCATTTGTAAGTAAAGGATCTTTTCTTCTTCTTCTTCTTCTGAATCTTTAGCTGATTCTTCCGTTAGATTCATTTGTAAATAAAGGGTCTTTTCTTCCTCTTCTTCTTCTGAATCTTTAGCTGATTCTTCCGTTAGATTCATTTGTAAATAAAGGTTAGGAATCTTTCTTCAATGGACCTTTTCTCATTCTATTTCTTCCTTTTAGAGGAATATAATAATAATAATAATAATAATAATAATAATAATAATAATAATAATAATAATGATGATGATGATGATGAAGAAATCCACAGTGGTGTAGATATAAATATATATTTTAGATATATATATACACATATATACATATATATATATATACATATATATAAATTTATATATATACAGTATATATACATATTTATAAATATGTATTTACATCTACACCACTGTGGATTTCTCCACCCTTTTACTGGCTCATGCTATTATGAGATTTTTGTGAAAATAATAATAATAATAATAATAATAATAATAATAATAATAATAATAATAATAATAATAATAATAATAATAATAATAATAATAATATATTTGATGGAATTTGATTGTTGTTACAATGCCATTCAATCAAATTCGATAAAATATGCTTAAATGAAAGGTCACTACCGATATATAATAATAATAATAATAATAATAATAATAATAATAATAATAATAATAATAATAATAATAATAATAATAATAATAATAACTAAAAGAAGACCCTCTTTGAGGTAAACTGAGCGCTTCATAATTTACTTGTTGAAACGAAGAAATAAATACGCCAAGTTGAGAAAGCTCAAATATAGGCTCAACACCATATGGATTGCCAATCTTTTCAACGAAATAATAATAATAATAATAATAATAATAATAATAATAATAATAATAATAATAATAATAATAATAATAATAATGGAGACATTCTCTGAGGGCAGTAGCGTTGAAAATTATAGATATTTCCATGGCATTTAATTTAAATGGCTTGGAAATAATAATAATAATAATAATAATAATAATAATAATAATAATAATAATAATAATAATAATAATAATAATAATTGGTATTATTATTATTATTATTATTATTATTATTATTATTATTATTATTATTATTATTATTATTATTATTATTATTGTTATTATTGTTATTAAATCTAATACCGTTCTTAAAACTAGTTTCATCTACTCGTGTCGTCTGCAAGAACGATTATTAAAATAATAATAATAATAATAATAATAATAATAATAATAATAATAATAATAATAATAATAATAATAATAATAATAATAATAATAATAATAATAATAATAATAATAATAATAATAATAATAATCGTCCTCGGAGACAACACGAGTAAATATAGTAGTTATAAGAGCTGTCATAGATTTAATTTTATTTTCCGGAGTTTCTCTGGATTTAAAGAACCTGAGGGTAAAGAATTAAAATATTAAGTTCTATAAATATGTATTATGGACTATGAAGTTCTGTAAGTGTTTATTATGGAAGGGGTTTTTACTAATGGAAGTGTATATACAGAATGATTAATCTTATTATGAAGCAATCTATAGATTTATAGAGCCTGAACCTCGGTAATAAGGGCGTACAGACTTATAGATATACAGGTCTTGAGGATAAATGTTGGTTATAGGAAGGGTATTTGGTAGTGGAGATGTCTATAGAAGGATTAATTTTAACAGGTAATTATCTATAGATTTATAGAGTCTGAACCTCGGTAAAAATGGTATATAGGCTTATAGATTTGGCCGTGAGAAATCCGTTCGCAAATCTCATAGTCTTTGACCGTGAAAAGTGATTTCTGAAAACTGAATCGCTTAAATTCACTTCCTTCCCATTCCTGATCATGAATAAAACGAGATGGAGCAGCAATGAGGTGATCATCTGCTTCTCTTGGGAGCAAGAGCCTGTGCTAGCATGAAGCCAGCTTAATTTAACAACGAACTCCCCTAACGAGGCGGCGCCATCAGTGTGTGACAAGCAGTGTAAAGTACTAGGGATTAATTTAAGTAATGCATAGGGTTTGCAGCGTGCCTTCAGCGCCTAGCTGCAACCTCCCTTTCATTCCTTTTACTACACCTCCGTTCATATTCTCTTTCTTCCATCTTACTTTCCACCATCTCCTGACAGTTGATTCATAGTGAAACTGCGAGGTTTTCCTCCTGTTACACCTTTCAAAACCTTTCTGCTCTCAATTTCCGTTTTCAGCGCTGAGTGACCTCAAAGGTCCCAGCGCTTGGCCTTTGGCCTAAATTCTATATTCTAATTTAACAAGTAATATATTCTATATTCTAATTTAACAAGTAATTACCTAAGACATATTTCCACCATAGGCTTAGAGTAGGGATGCCATTACGATTGACTGATCGATTAAAATTGATCTGGCGTCATAGCTGCAAGGTCATCGGCGAAATTATGCCATTACGACATGTTTTTTGTTAATACGCATTTTATATGTGATTTTATAAATAAAAATAGCGAAAGGTCACTGTCAGAATATCATTGAAAGATGCATCGATAATTAGGCACTTTGATATCAAATCCTTAATATTATCTGCTGTTTTCATATTGTTCTATGTAGTTTCTCCTTTGGTTTCGTGTTGCCACCAATGATGGTATCTTTGATATTATTATTAATCATCATTATTAAGTAAAATTATATCCTTTTCAAACTGTCTCCTACGGTGAGTTTCTATTCAGTGATCTGAGGTAACTAATCACTACCATTTAAAGTCTATTGTTATAATTATCATTGAAAATACCCGTTCATTCTCTAATTCTATTTTTGTATCGTTACCGTAACTGTGAGTGTATTTGTATAGGTTTTTTGGCTTAAAAATGCGTGATATTACTATGATTTCTTTTACTATAATCAGTGGTTGAATGTAACTGCTCATTCTTCCTTTTATTTCTGCCGTATGTATGGGCTTGAGCCGAAATAAAGCATATTTAATAATAATAATAATAATAATAATAATAATAATAATAATAATAATAATAATAATAATAAAAAAATTTGATCACTTGGTCTTCAAAGATCACTGTGGAACGCAAGAGAGAATGTGGGTGACAGGTGAGCCGTCACACCGATAGCGCAAAGATGTCATCCGTCCCGGTGTAATTGCGTCATCCATATGCCAGAGCCAACATACTGGAAAGAGTACGAGAATTGAGGGACCACGAGAGAGAGAGAGAGAGAGAGAGAGAGAGAGAGAGAGAGAGAGAGGATGAAATTTTAGCGGGACAAGGAACCATCTTGTTTAGGGGTGGTAGGGCCTGAGAGAGAGAGAGAGAGAGAGAGAGAGAGAGAGAGAGAGAGAGAGAGAGAGAGAGAGGAGGGGTGTTAGGGAGGGGGATGGAAGGGGAGGGAGGGCGGGGAGGGCCATCCTTACGCGATATAATTGGGATAGTAAACACGGCTCCCGTCAGACCACCCCGAGGCCATAT
>JANJGK010000022.1:18049899-18082399 GCA_039081455.1 Macrobrachium rosenbergii | reverse complement strand
TGGATCAGCGCATTACTGTACTTCACTGGTACCCGACATAATCTTATTGCCTCGCTTGACTTCCTCTCTCTCTCTCTCTCTCTCTCTCTCTCAGTGTGGCTTCGTAGCACAAGTAAGTATACCCGAGTTCGCTCCCGGAAGAGGAGGGAACGGTATGGGCAGGTTTCCTTGAAAATCCAGTGTACCTCTGTTGACCTGAGCAACAAATTATGCATCTGGAGAGAGAGAGAGAGAGAGAGAGAGAGTAGAAAAAAATTAATGCAGACTTAGTGATCAATACGGTCTTTAGACCTTAGACCTTATATGATAAAAATATCGAGAGAGAGAGAGAGAGAGAGAGAGAGAGAGCAGAAAAAATTAATGCAGACTTAGTGATCAATGCAGTCTTTGGACCCTAGACCTATATGATAAAAATATCAAGAGAGAGAGAGAGAGAGAGAGAGAGAGAGCCAAAAAAAAAACAAATAAGAGACATTAGTGATCAATACAGTCTTTGGACCTTATATGATAAATATCAAGAAAGAGAGAGAGAGAGAGAGAGAGAGAGAGAAAACAGACATAAGTGCTCAATACATTCTTTGGACCTAATATCATAAATATTATAACGGGAGGGGGCGCCGCTGACCCCAAGAATTGTAACGCCAAATAACGTAACGGTGCTTCTTCGACTATGTAATCCTCACCCTCCCCTCTCTCTCTCTCTCTCTCTCTCTCTCTCGCTTCTAATACGGATATCGTTCCCCTTCGTGTTCTACTTTGACTCGCGGAGTTTAATCTTCGTAAGCCTTCTAAATTTAGAACTACGACGAAGACCCCATCTGACCTAATCTTCGCTAGTGACCTTCACCTGGACTTCTCTGAAGAGTTAAAGAATATTTTCGATGTGTAATCATCTCTCTCTCTCTCTCTCTCTCTCTCTCTCCATAGACAAGTACTCGCACCCGAGCGCCTAATATTTAAATAACTAATTAAAATATCACAAGTGAAAGCTGACCATCGTCTCTGCATCGCCGATAGGCCTACGCACGCCGCTAAGATCAACAATGAATTCACGATATCCATGAAAGGAAGAAGATAAAATAAAGGTGTCTTTTAATTTACAAAATATTTTAGGGAGTTTTATCATTTATAGCAGTTCAGGAGAGCGAAAAGGCTGACTGAAAAACGTTACGTGAATGCAACTCTACTCCAGCGTTCCGCTTCATTTGATGTTCCATCGCCTCATCATTTCTGAAAGTAGATTTTTTGTTGTTGTCGGCAAATATCCGCAGCCGATATTACCGTGGCTAATCGTGCTTGGTGGAAGCTGATGCTGATCACTGCCCACCACAGTTTACGTCGCAAATCCACAGGGGCAAATCATCAGAAACAATGACAGACTATCAAACGCAGTTTTAATCTTCGTCAGATTTCGTTCGACTGGAAATTTTAAAAATAAAAATAAAAAAGTTTTACGTTCCGCGTGTAATTCCCTTCGTTGTGTACAATCACAGCTGAACCACGCTTCAATGTCCCCCGTTATAAAAAGTGAGACGGAGCATCAATTGTTTCGCTAAGAATAGCAGCGTTACATTCATCTCGATTATAAAGACGCAGAATCAGCGGCTATTAAGAGAGTTTTTCGCCGTCGAAGTCATAATATCTCGGCTCATACTCACTACAGCGGCGGACGGTTGGTAAAAATCTGCGCTCGAAATATAAATTTATGCACGTGTGAATTTTTATCATATCACCGTGACATTTTATATACGCAAACATTAAGGTACAAGCGTCGTTTACTATCCAATTCGCCCTGCCTTGGAAATAATACCGAATGCGATCTTGTATCCCGGCCTTATATGCATGTATATATACCGTACACGTACAGTACATGTATAATACAAACATCATCCCGGCTTCATATGCATTTATATATACCGTGCACGTACATGTATAATACAAACATTATCCCAGCCTTCTATGCATGTATGTATACCGTACATGTACATGTATAATACAAACATTATCCCTGCCTTATATGCATGTATATATACCGTACACGTACATGTATAATACAAACATCATCCCAACCTCATATGCATGTATATATACCATACACGTACATGTATAATACAAACATCATCCCGGCTTCATATGCATGTATATATACCGTACACGTACATGTATAATACAAACATCATCCCAGCCTCATATGCATGTATATATACCGTACACGTACATGTATAATACAAAAATTATCCCAGCCTTATATGCATGTATATATACCGTAACCTACATGTATAATACGATAGCGACCACCTCAGACTTCAGTGACGAGTACTCTTACCACTCGGCTGTCAAGAGAACTCGTCGCTGAAGCCGGAGGTAGTTGCTGCCCGTGGATCGAATCCGCCAGGTGACGAACCACTTAATTATAAATCCCCTTCGGTATGATTTCCGAGGTAGAGTGAATTGGATATTAAAATGCATTCGTAGCTTAATGTTTGTGACTATATTATGTATGTGTAAGGTATATTTACATGCATAAAGATAGGATACAAGATTGCATTGCTTCTAAAAATTGGGCAGAAGTTTCCTCGGCGCAGTCGAGTTTTCTGTACAGCCGATACAGCTTATAATCAAGGCCACCGAAAATAGATCTATCTTTCGGTGGCCTCGGTATAATGCTGTATGATCCGCGACCCACGAAACTTTAACCACGGCCCGGTGGTGTACTATCTCATATCGTTGCCAGAAGCACGATTATGGCTAACTTTAACCTTAAATAAAATAAAAAAAAAAAAAAGCTGCAATTTGGTATGTTTGATGACTGGAGAGTGTATGATCCACATACCAATTTGCAGCCCTCTAGCCTCCTCTGTAGTTTTTAAGATCTGAGTGCGGACAGAAAAAGTGCAGACAGAATAAAGTGCGGACGGACAGACAAAGCCGACACAATAGTTTTCTTTTACAAAAAACTAAAAATGAACGGTAAAGCTTAAAGTCTGCATTACACACGTATGTGAACGGTATATTTACATGCATAAAGATGGGGATAAAAGGCCGCATTGCTTCAGAAAACGATAATTTATTTCATTTGAAATTAAATATCAAACGGTGAAAATCTGTAAAAAAAAAAAAATCCATTCGTCCTTTTCCTCCTTATAACAACCAACTCTACTCAGATTCATGAAAAACGTCCAGATGCCCACTCACTAAATCACTAAGAAAAAAAAAGTAGTCAAATGAAAGCAGAACAGGATATTAATCTTGGATAATGATACGGCGCCGACGACACCTCACATAGCTCCACACGTCGAATGCTCGGGTATGCTCACAAATCCTCTTTGCTCCAAGTTTTTTTAAGCGTTCTTTCTTTCTTAATTCCATTTGGACGCGGCGCCGTAATCTCCCTTTGTACGGCGCGCCGCTCGACTTCCGACGCTCGGCGCTGCTGCTTCTTCTTCTTTTTTCTTCTTCTTCTGCTCCGCCTGAGCGATTCCCAGACCACTGACGTATCACTTTTATTGTGCTGCCTTGAAATGAGTGTGTGATTCCTGAAATGGGGCGCTGAAGCGGCTGTATGATTCTTTAAATGGCGCGCTGAAATGGCCCTATGATTCTTTACATGTCACGTTGAAACAGCTATATGATTCTTTAAATGGTGCTGAAGCGGCTATATGGTTCTTTAAATGGCGCTGAAGCGGCTATATGATTCTTTAAATGGTGCTGAAGCGGCTATATGATTCTTTAAATGGTGCTGAAGCAGCTATATGATTCTTTAAATGGCGCGCTGAAACGGCTATATGATTCTTTAAATGGCACGTTGAAATGGTTATATGATTCTTTACATGGCACGTTGAACCAGCTATGTGCTTCTTTAAATGGTGCGCTGAAACGGCTATATGATTCTTTAAATGGCGCACTGAAACGGCTGTATGATTCTTTAAATGGCGCACTGAAGCGGCTATATGATTCTTTAAATGGTACACTGAAGCTGCTGTATGATTCTTTAAATGGTGCACTGAAACGGCTATATTATTCTTTAAATGGCACGCTGATACAGCTCTGTGATTCTTTAAATGGCACATTGAAATGGTGAAATGGCTATATGATTCTTTAAATGGCACACTGAAACAACTATAGAATTCTTTAAAGGGCACGTTGAAATGGCTATATGATTCTTTAAATGGCACACTGAAACAACTATAGGATTCTTTAAAGGGCATGTTGAAACAGCTATATGATTCTTTAAATGGCACGTTGAAACAGCTATATGATTCTTTAAATGGCAAATGACACAGCTATATGATTCTTTAAATGGCACGTTGAAACAGCCTTATGCTTCTTTAAATGGCACGTTGAAACGGCTGTATGATTCTTTAAATGGCACATTCACCGGCTATATGATTCTTTAAATGCCACATTGAAACGGCCACATGTTTTTTTTAAATGGCACATTAACCAGCTATAAGATTCTTTAAATGGCACATTAACCAGCTACAAGATTCTTTAAATGGCACATTAACCAGCTATAAGATTTTTTAAATGGCACATTAACCAGCTACAAGATTCTTTAAATGGCACATTAACCAGCTATAAGGTTCCTTCAATGGCACATTGAAATGGCTATATGATTCTTTAAATGGCGTGTTGAAACAGCCATATGGTTCTTTAAATGGCACGTGCAAACGGCTGTATGGTTCTTTAAATGACACATCAAAACAGCTAGATGATTCTTTTTAAATATCTGGATAAGGTTACCGTTCTCTTCTGCTGTTCTCCAAGAGCTAATGGTGTCTTTTGAAGTAACTAGAAGTAACTAGAAGGCGATTTACATATAGTTAAATATATAGTTTGGTATCCTTAAGCAGCTGATGACATATTTTTGAAGTGTCTGAATGACACATTTGAATAACTCAATGTATCTTTCAAAGTCTCTCAAGAGCCGCTGATATCTTTTGCTGTATAAAAACAAATAATGCGCCGCATTTTTTTTTTTTTTGCGCAATCGAGTTTTCTTTACAGCCACTACAGCGTATAATCACGACCACCGAAAACAGATCTATCTTTCGGTGATCTCGGTATAATGCTGTATGAGACGAGGACCATGAAACTTTCACCATGGACTGGTGGTGGCCTATCCTATATCGTTGCCAGAAGCACGATTATGGCTAAATCTAACCTTAAATAAAATAAAAAACTACTGAGGCTAGAGGGCTGCAATTTGGTATGTTTGATGACTGGAGGGTGGATGATCAACATACCAATTTGCAGCCCTCTAGCCTCAGTAATTTTTAAGATCTGAGGGCGGAAAGAAAAAGTGCGGACAGAAAACGTGCAGACAGAACAAAGTGCGGACGGACAGACAATTTTCCAGAAAACTAAAAAACCAAAGGTTTCACTTTGTAATTTTAAAGAGTAAAACACACCGAGTAAACAAAAACCTTTAAAAGAACTACTGATATCTTCTGAAATATAGAAATATTCATTCACATCTTTTGGTTATACAAAAAGATCTAAAATATTCTTAATGCCACTTGAACATAGCTAAGAAGCTATTGGAATCAAGACAGTTCTCTAGGCGCGTCAAGAATGTCTTTGAAGCTACTGATATTTCCTAAAATATCTGAAGTACTACTGATATTTTCTACAATGTCCAAAAAACAATAATATCACTTAGGCATATAGGTAACGCTATTGATATCAATTGATGACCTGTTAGAACATCTTAGAAAGACTACTGACATTTGTTAAAATATCTAAAAATAACCACAGGTATATTCATTATCCGATAAGATACTGATATCGAGATGTGTCTGATTGTAGATATTGATACTGAAAGGATACTGATATCTTTTTTCAGATGCTGATACTGAGAGAATACTGATATCTTTTTTCAGATACTGATACTGAGAGAATACCGATTATCTTTTTTCAGTTACTGATACTGAGAGAATACTGATATCTGATTTCAGATGCTGATACTGAGAGGATACTGATATCTTTTTCAGATACTGATACTGAGAAGATACTGATTATCCTTTTACAGAAGGATGAACCCGACGCGGTTCGAACCTACTCAAATAACAGACATTACGTAATAACAGTGGTAACTGGTAACAAAAGCGCCGTAAGTCATAGGTCAGAGAAAGGAGGGGGGGAGTGGAGGAAAGGCAGGAGTGGGGGGGCGGTGTTAAGGAGAGAGAGGGAGGGAGGGAGGAAAGGGGGAGGGGGTAGGCAGTTGGCTCAAATGACAGTTAGAGGTTATCGTAATGCTTTGGAAAACCTCCCTAAGTTGATAAGTCGGTCATGAAATTGAAGAGGAGGAGGAGGAGGAGGAGGAGGAGGAGGAGGAGGAGGAGGAGGAGGAGGAACGAGACCCTTTGTCAATGGCAGGGGGAATAAGATTAACCAACCATAAGTCTGTCGTGTTTGTATCTAGGAAGTCATTTCTCCATGTCTCTATTTAATTCGTCCACGTGTGTATATAGTACTCGTAATAACAATAATAATAAAACAAAAGTATGTACGAGGACTATGTAAATGTGTATGCGAACTATGTAAACATGTATGAGAACTGTGTATGTATATATGAGGACTATGTATATAAATATGTGAGCAAACTATGTAAGTATCTATGCAAACTAAGTCAATATGTATGCGAACTATGTAAATATGTACGCGAACTGTGTGAATATATATGTGAACAATGTGAATATATATGTGAACTATGTGAATGTATGCGAACTATGTGAATATGTATGTGAACTGTGAAAATGTGTATGCGAATGATGTGAAAATGTGTATGCGAATGATGTAAAAATGGAAGCGAATTATTTGGATATGTATGCGAACTATGTAAATATGTATGTGAACTATGTGACAATGTATGCAAAGTATGTCAATATGAATGTGAACTATGTGAATATGAATGTGAACTAAGTGAATATGTATGTGAACTATGCGAATATGTATGTGATCTAAGTGAATATGTATGTGTTTATGTGAACTATGTGAATATGTATGAGAACAAAATAATTATATGAGAACAAAGTAAATAAATGAGGACAATGTGAATATGTATGTGAACCATATAAATATGTATGGGAACTATGTAAATATGTATGCGAACTATGTAAGTGTGAATACAAAACATGTAAATATGTATGCGAACTGTGTGTGTATACAAAATATGTAAATATGTATGCGAACTACGTGTATACAAAATACGTAAATATGTATGCGAACTATGTAAGTATGTATACAAAATAATTAAATATGTATGCAAAATACATAAACGCGTATGCGAAGTTGCAAGCTATATGAATATGTTTGTGAACTATGTGTGTATGCAAAATATGTAAATATGTATGCGAAATATATAAACGCGTATATGCGAACTATATGAATATGCATGCGAACTTTCTTCCGAAACTCCTGAAGAAAAAACTTACATAAAAAAACCCTCTTGAAGATGACAGGTTTTTCCTATTACCTTGGCTCCGTCATATTATGCCGTCCTTGCTCCGGTTTTTTTTTTTCTTCTTTTTTAGCTGTCCATAATAAGAAAAAGGAATCCCTAGACACCGCACAAGAATAAAAAAAAAAAGAAATCCCTCGGACATGCGCATTCTAGTTATTTTGTTGTTATTTTCTTCTCGTTATTTTTTTCATGCTATTTTTTTCTTGTCATTTTTTCCAGGACATTTCAGAGACAATTTACCCAAGGCGCTGAAGGCCTTCTAGAGATGTTTTTAATAGCTGTTACTGTGCATTGGTTGAGAGAGAGAGAGAGAGAGAGATTGTTAATCGCTGTTACTGTGCATTTGGGCCCGTGAGAGAGAGTGAGAGAGAGAGAGAGAGAGAGAGAGATTATTAATCATTGTTAATATACACTTGGGTTCGTGAGAGAGAGAGAGAGAGAGAGAGAGAGAGAGAGAGAGAGAGAGAGAGAGAAAGAGAGAGAGAGAGAGAGAATTATTAATCACTGCTTTTGTGCATCTTGGTTTGAGGAGGAGGCGGAGGAGGATGAGGAGGTAGGAGGTAGGAGGAGGAGGAGGAAGTACAAGATTTCGGAAAGCCAAAGCTATACTATAAGAGATCTTGGGTTATTTTGAGCTGCAAGAATTCTACTTTTGATAAATCTCTTTAACCTGAGAGTTTAAGAAATGTTCTATAGAGGAGAAGGAGCAAGTGGCAGAAATCTCGCAAAATTAATTTTTTATGCCGGAAATTATCGTTTTTTTTTAAAGATGAAAAAACACCTTTGTCAGTTTTGCGCGGGCAATTCTATTTGTTCGAAAAGCAGTTGATTATACACCATTTACATACACGTGACTATAAATATATGTGGGTTTAAATGGCGTAAAATCGTGTTGTTATTTAGTTAAACTGCCCAGCACAGGCTCTTGACTCTATTTTTATTGTTTCAGTAGATGAAACCTATTCACATGGAGCAAGCACACCACAGGCGGCCACTGACTCGAAATTCAAGCTTCCAAAGAATATGTTGGTTCAACCTCCCACCGCTGCAGCAGACCCACACTGCGGCAGTAACTGATCATGATACAAGCCAGTGATTTTTCATCACCCTCGGGGAGACGCGAACCCGCGACATCAGAGTGGCAAGCCACGACACTAACCACTATACGAGCGGCCCAGCTAATACAATCCTACTATAACCCAACCATCAATACATTTACGCCAATCCAGAAATCGTTTTAGATTAAACCAGACTCATGCAAGGAGGGACTTATGCCAGCACGGACCTTTAGCCTAAGGCCACTAAGTGTGATCTGGTATGAAAGGGAGAAGGTGGTCTGGTGAAGACTTCCGGACTCGGCGCAACCAACGGAGACGACCCCAATCTATGCAACGAGCCGCATTATATAGGCCAAGGTCAGCTATCAGCAGATGCCTGCTTAAAAAGGTTTTAGAGCGTGAAATCGAAGAAGTTAAAGCAGCCACTATTGCTGTTAAGTACCTACGGATTGCTGTTATCGGCTATTTCTCTCACGCTGTAAAATGAGGTTAAATTTCTTGTTGAGTATATGAATTATCTATATATCTACATAAATTTATATGTAGCCTATGTCTATCTGTATTTATCTGTCTATATAAATATATATATATACATATATATATACATGTGTACATACAGTATATATATGTGTATATATGTTTATATATATAGTGTATATATATACACTGTATATATATATATATATATATATACGTGAACAAAGTTACAGCCACGAAAGAAAAGTGAAACTTTGTTCGTATATTCATCACGATTTTACATTTTTCATGATTTGAAATCAAACATATATAAATATATATATATATATATATATATATATATGTAATATTATACACGCACACATGTATATATATATATATATATATATATATATATATATATATGTAATATTATACACGCACACATGTATAATATACATATATACCTAACTTTCCTTTTTCATCTTTTATTCTTGTACATATGTATATGTACATATACATACATATATATAGTATACTGCATGCATGCATATATGTATATATACATATGCACAAGAATAAAAGATGAACAAAAGGAAAGTTTTATAATGCTACAACAGACAGGAACAGCATTGCGTCGCATAGTTAATTAACGGTAAACCTACGCTTTAACTGAATTGAAAGAAAGCCATTAAATTTTTTTATTACCAATACATGAAGAGACCATTTTGTGCTTTGTAAACCTGACCCATATTAATACATATTTCTTACATCCAACGTTGAAACAATTTTTAAATAGGACGATACTGACCGCCAGCGAATTTGGCAAGTTAACCATTTCTGGCACCCAGCGCTTATCTCGGTTTTAAATGAAATTTGAGTTCGTTTTCGTATTCTACTGAGAAAAAAAAAGTTCAATGGGAAAATGAGAAAAAAATACATATTATGATTATGAAGTCTAATTATCAGCACGAGTAATGCTAAAAAAATAATCAGGAAAACTATCATTTTTTTTTTTAATTTTATTCAAGGCTTCATAAACTGTCTTGCTCACTGATAATGTGATAAAGAATTCTCGAACAAAACTGAAGTCTGAATCACAATGTATATTCATATATAGATCTTAGGTTTATTTAAAACTTACTTGAAAAGGTAACTCTACACAAGAGCACCGCTCAAAGATATCGTTTATCGATAATATATTTCCACCCTCTCCTAACAACTGATTCGTAGTGCAACTGCCTTGAGGTTTTCCTCCTGTTACACCTGTCAAACCCTGTTACTCTCTTATCTCCTTTCCAGCGCTGAATGGCCTCGTAGATCCCAGTGCTTGGCCTTTGGGCTAAACTCTATATTCCAATCCATTCCGACTGGACAATACAGAAAAGGGTGTGTATAACGCCACACGGCTGAGATAATTTGAGAAATTGACCGTCTTTTGTTTATGTTCTATGGTACTAAGCACGGCGCACCGCGGAGCTTCCCGGTAGAACTACCCCAAAACAATAATAAATGAAACGTACTTTCTGAACTGCTTGAATCCCAGTCAATATCGGCCGCCGAACATATCGTACATTATAAACCAGTATATATCTCAACCTTGTTCCTAACCTCCCTACATACCAGGCTATTCTTCACTTGAAGCCAATAGTGTACAATCGTCATTATATTACTTATTTTTTATTCTTAATAACAACTACTGTAGATATCGCGATCTTCAAAACCTAGGTCTAGAGACTAGCACTGCGAGCTAAGGTAACCACCTCAGTCAAGAATGTTACGAAATCTAACGAATCATTTGATAGTTTCGGCGGCGCGGTGAAGTTATGGTTATCAGTGCTGCTAAGAAGTTCAAATTGTCGCCAAAAACTATTTTATAATAAAAACCCACACCTATATAAAGAAATTTTAATATTTATGACAGATGAAACAAAGGCTTTTTATTTTTCACAAATATTAGATTTTATTTGTATAACTGTGAATTTTTATTATACATTATTAATATTATATCGGACTTATGCGTCTAATAAAAGGTGTTCCTTGTGATGGACCAACTGAGAGTGAAGAGATCCTCCAGAAATACACATGGACCACAAAGATGATGGAAAAAAATGTATTTAGGAACTCGCAATTAGAGAACGTTGTTCGCCCAGGATACGTCGTGCACAGTGAGATAATGAAGTACCTGAGCTCATTAACATTATACACCTCGGCCTAAGTTTCCGCATTAGAATATACATCGAATCCACAATCTCGAACCTAAAATGTGCTTAGGGGAATCACATGGGAATTCTATTAATGATTTAGAATTCGTGGACAATCACAATCCGTAACTGCACCACCAGAGCGCTGAAGAATAAGATAAGAAATGTGTGTGGTTACAACTGGCGCACAGCCATTCAGTGCTCAACTAGACCGATACGCGAGCACGGACTCAAGACACTCGCTGAACTATTTGGCTTCAGCTACCGCCATAACGGAATCAACATAAAGAGTTTGGAAAACACAAACCTCCGACAAGGATACCCAATCAACAATCCATCCCCCAGGTCCCTTGTACAGACCCGAATCTCTCCCTAAATCTATTAGTCACCAAGTCCACATAGCTGTCAGTTGTGGTAGTCAGTAATGTCCACATTATTGCAAGTACCACAACGGTTATATTATTGTTATTTATAACCGATATTTTATATTAGCTTAAACTGAAAAGAAATAACTGAACTTGCAAAATGTGCACTTTCCATATGATAGCTTTTAAGCAAATTTCTTGTACTATAACAGGGCGCCCACAGTCAATTTCCTGGCAAGGAAATTACAAACTTTTTTGGTAATTTTCTAATATTGTTGTACATTATAAACAATGTCAAAAGACGACGATAACAGTTAAATAATACCTTCATAAACAACAAAAAATATTCACACGGCCTGGCCATATATTTAGATATTTCTATAATGAAATTATATGTAAAATTAAATGCCCTTTACTACCCTTATCGGCGAGTTATCGATTTATCTCACTTGTTGTTTAAAGACGCTTAAAGCACCGTTGATGCTGAATATATAAACATTATCTCTATCAGTAACGTTAAGCCTTACAGAAACAGTTAACTAAAATCATCAGTCGCTCCCTAAACGCATACAAAATCTTGTTGGTCAAATAAACCTTTATCATAAAATACTTTTTACATTCAACAATTTCATAACACGTCCTAACACCAGTAAAATACATCCGCAATGCTGATATTGTAAAGCCTTTTAATAAAATGCGAACCAATCAATAGTGGGACTCCGCAACACTCACTTTGTCTCTCCAGCGAAGCCACCAGCACTTAGAAGACGCTAGTTCACCAACACTTCTGGTAACGGCGTTTGTCATCCTGGTATATGTCACGCCAGATAACTTAATCACTCAGAATATAAACTTATCGTTGGATTAATATGAACACAGGCCTGTACACACAACACCACGACGGACGAGCGTTTTAAAGGTTCTTCTTCCGCTCCCACATTTCAGTCGAAGTGGTAAACAGAGAAATCCCTAGACCGAACTACCGATTAAACTTGGCTACTGAAGCACCTATCGAGTCGTTATGGTTAACAACCTCGGTAGTCTATACTGGTTACATCCCTACCGAGTGCTGTGCGGCATTTTTCGGCTAAGATTTTAAACTGGCAGATTTATATGGTTGCAGAGATTATTATTTGAATAAATGTTCTTCATATATGAAAGACAGTTTGATCTGTATTCGAAGTGCTTCGGCACTAGAACATTTCTGTACTGTAAAATAATAATGTTTAGGTAATTTGGAGTTATAGACTTATTCCTTTTCGAATTAAATGTAATATATATACTGTATTAGATAGTATAGGTATATATATTATATATATATATATATATATATATATATATATATATGCCGTGGTCGTTCTTAACCTGAGCAGGGAATGACGTTGGCTCCTGACACTCAGTCAATGGTGGAGGGTGTGGTGCTATCAACCTCATTTCATTCTAGAATACTAAACCCTCTGGAGCCAAGCTGGCCTTATGCCAACACAAGTCCTCACCCAATGGCGTCCTATAATTTTTGGTATTTTGCTCTCTCTCTCTCTCTCTCTCTCTCTCTCTCTCTCTCTCTCTCTCTCTCTCTCTCTCTCTTTGACAAAGGACTATTCCTGTCAGCGTCATGCCTAGGCCTAGGTAGTAGTACAGTAATTCGTCAAGTCACCTCTTCCTAGCTTTGAAATTCTCTCCCTGCTTCCGTACTCTGTTACCCTATCTATCGTCTGTTATCTAATCTGTTATCTATTATTATACCTGTTGTCTGTTACCTTACCTGTTATCTACCATCCCGATTATCTATTAGCCTTATTAGCGTATATTATTTCATCTGTGGACTATCGCCTTACCCATCGTCTATTATCTTGAGCGTCGTCAATTATCTTAGTTTCAATAACTATCTTACTTGAATTGCATCATTATCTTACCTATCTTCTTTTCATGTTACCTAACGTCTAGTATCTTATAAGTCAACTGTTTTCTTACCACTCTCCTGTTATCGTTTACTTTAGTTATCGGCTGTTATCTTATTTGTCAGGTATCTTAGTTTTGTAGTATGTTAGCTCATGTGTAATCTATCTTACTCGTTGTCAAGCGCCTTACTTACTGTCTTCTAGCTTGACTTTGTCAGGTATCTTAATCGTGGTCTCTTACCTTAACTGTCAATTATCTTCCTGCCATAAGGTATCTTACCTGTTTCAATGATTTCACCTGTCATTTAGTATCTTACATATCGCCCATTATCTTAGCAATCGTCTTTTATCTTGCCTGTGCCTTACCTGCTGCCTTCTATCTTAACTTCGTCAAGTATCTTACTTGTCTCATTGATTTTACCTGTCTTTTGTATCTTACCTGTCACCTATCAACTTACACGTCGTCTGGTATCTTAACTGCTCGATTATCTTAGGGGGAATCTTCACAGTGTGGAACTCAGTTCCTTCCTCGATATTCCCCTGGCGCATTTAACCTGCTCCTTTGAAAGAGGCGGGGGTTTATCTTACCTAAAAATAAAATATATATTTTTTCTTTAGAGGAGAGAAAGAGAGAGAGTAGACTCTAAGTCACCCTGAAAGATTCTCTTCAAGTAAATACATATAAATAATAATAATAGTGATAATTGACCTTTATTGTGAATAACAAGTCTCTAAGATATAATAATAATAATAATAATAATAATAATAATAATAATAATAATAATAATAATAATAATAATAATAATTGGTCCGCAAGTGTCCCCACCTCTAGACCAACTCTCAAAAGAGTTACGAAATGCGTACTCGGAAAAGATAAACAATGACACTTAAAACAGAAGAAGAAGAAGAAGAAGAAGAAGAAGAAGAAGAAGAAGAAGAAGAAACAAAACACACGAGAGAAACCTTGGAGTTGACGAGACTACAAAAAAAAAAAAAAACGCAAGATTTTATGATACAGGGGAATGAGAAGGTGAGGGTGGAGAAAGATGGTGATGAGAGGAATACCACGAAACAGAAGAGATGAGCAGGAAGAAGAGGGGTTGGAAGTTTAGGCTGAAGAACACGAAGAAGAGGGAGAGGGAATGATAGACCTATAGTGAGCTGCAAAGAGAAAGAGGGAAAAATAGACCTATAGTGAACTGAACAGTGAGAGAGAGAGAGGGAGTTATAGACCTACAGTGAATAGAAAAGAGAAAGGGGGAATAATAGACCTATAGTGAACTGAAAAGAAGGATAATAGACCTATAGTGAACTGAAAAGAGAGAGAAAGCGAAAATAGACCTATAGTGAACTGAAGAGAGAGAGAGAGAAAGAAGGAATAATAGACTTATAGTGAACTAAAAAGAGAGAAAAAGAGTGAAAAATAGACCTATAGTGAACTGCAAAGAGAAAGAAAGAAAAAATAGACCTATAGCGAACTGAAAAGAGAGAGAAAGAGGGAATAATAGACCTATAGTGAACTGAAAAGAGAGAAAAGAGGGAAAAATAGAAAGAGAAGGAAGGAATAATAGACATATAGTGAACTGTACAGACAGAGAAAGAAGGAAAACTAGACCTATAGTGAGCTAAAAAGAAAGGGGAAAATAGACCTATAGTGAACAGCAAAGAGAGAGAAAAAGGGAAAAATAGACTATAGTGAACAGTAAGAAGGAAAAATAGACCCATAATGAACTGAAGAGAGAGAGAGAAAGAGGGAAAAATAGACCTACAATGAATTAAAAAGCTATAGAAAGATGGAATAATAGACCTATATCGAACTGCAAAGAAGGAGAAAGATGGAGACAGGCAGACAAGTAGAGAGAGAGGTGGGGGAGGGGGTTGTGTCTGGGGGTGGGGGTGCCGGCATAGGGAGATCCTAACCTAACGGAAGAAGCCTTAGGAAGCTACAAGCTCTCAAAGCCCATGACAAAGCTGCTATATTCCTTCGTTGACATACCTGGGTTTAGCGTTTTAACCAAACGGAGGGAAGGCGTAAAGAGGTTTATCAGATTCTCTTCCACCAAACAATTGGATTGGCACCCCACTTCCTCCCTTGTCTTACCCCCCCACCTCTCTACCAACCCTCCCCCCGCTCTACTCCCTCCCCTCTCTCTCTGTCTCTCTCTCTCACACGCTCTGTCTCTTTCTCCCTGACCTTAAAGCTCTCCCTCCCCCTACCTCCATCTTCCTTCGTCCACTTTCCTCTTCTTCTTCTTCTTCTTCTTCTTCTTCTTCTGCCGAACTGGCGTTGTAAGGTCTCCCTTCGAAGGTCAAGGTCGATGGGAGCCTTTGAACTTTTGCTGAAGTTCTGGCTTTGGGAATGATCTTTTTTTTTTTTGAAAGCGAGGCGCGAGAGGGATTTTAAATACACTAGCTACGGGAGTGAAATTGTGACGCTCTCTCTCTCTCTCACGCACACACAAACTCTCTCTCTCTCTCTCTCTCTCTCTCTCTCTCTCTCTCTCTCTCTCTCTCTCTCTCTCTCTCTATGCGATCCAACACGCGTGAGAGTCAATGTATTTTTGTGAGTAAATTTTCAATTTCATAAGTCGCTGATCATCAGAGCCTTAGAAGACAGTAAATAATGAAGAAGAAGAAGAAGAAGAAGAAGAAGACGAAGAAGAAGAAGAAGAAGGGGAAGTAATTCACGAATCCAGACGTATTTCTGTCCTCAGATAAAATTCAGTCCGATCGACTCCCAAATTAGCAAAATATTAAAGATAAAATCCGCTAAATAAATAATCTTGTTTTCTAAAGAACCGTCAGTTTCAGAAGAAATGGCAGACTGCTATTAAAAATAATTTGCTATAAAAATATATACGATCGGATATGAGAACATGTCGAGAAAATTTTAATAGTGACGAAAGATCTTAAGTTGTTTTATTATCTACAAAAGTTTTCTTTTTTTATTTTTGTTTGGTAGAAGAAATATATACTGATTATCTTCACGGAGACAGGCTATCTTAAAAAGAAACTTAATTGGTATATTTCTTGAAATATTCTCTCTCTCTCTCTCTCTCTCTCTCTCTCTCTCTTTGTTCATCATAACGATATAAAGAATAAGCATATTTCTTCGTCAATTTCCTGCAAGAATCTGTCTGTCTGTCTGTCTGTCTGTCTGTCTCTCTCTCTCTCTCTCTCTCTCTCTCTCTCTCTCTCTCTCTCTTTGTTCATCATAACGATATAAAGAATAAAAGAATAAGCAAATTTCTTCGTCATAATTTCCTGCAAGAGAATCTCTCTCTCTCTCTCTCTCTCTCTCTCTGTTCATCATAACGATATAAAGAATAAGCAAATTTCTTCGTCAGAATTTCCTGCGAGAGAATCTCTCTCTGTCTTTCTGTCTCTGTCTCTCTCTCTCTCTCTCTCTCTCTCTCTCTCTCTCTCTCTCTCTCTCTTTGTTCATCATAACGATATAAAGAATAAGCAAATTTCTTCGTCATAATTTCCTGCAAGAGAATCTCTCTCTCTCTCTCTCTCTCTCTGTTCATCATAACGATATAAAGAATAAGCAAATTTCTTCGTCATAATTTCCTACCACAGAATCTCTCTCTCTCTCTCTCTCTCTCTCTCTCTCTCTCTCTCTCTCTCTCTCTCTCTGTTCATCATAACGATATAAAGAATAAGCACAAATCTTCTTCATAATATCCTGCAAGAGAATCTCTCTCTCTCTCTCTCTCTCTCTCTCTCTCTCTCTCTCTCTCTCTCTCTGTCTTTCCTGCAAGAGAATAACTCAGGTCATTAATAATTAAGCGAATGTACAAAGGCCATTAAAACTTCAAAGTTATAATAAGACTTTGGTCATCTTTCAAATTACGAGAAATGAATAATTTTACCCGGAAAGTTTTCTTAACGACGTTGCACACTGGAGAGACGGAACTAGAGAGGGATCTGAATAGAAATTTCGACTTTCATTTTGAAGGGGAAAGCTTTCACAAAAATCTTCCGCCGGGTGACTTTCAGAGCATCTTGCATTCGTTTTCAGATGAAATTTCATTCAGTTTCAGATGAACTTTCATTCAGTTTCGGATGAACTTTCATTCCGCTTCAGACGAAATTTCATTCAGTTTCAGACGAACTTTCATTCACTTTCTGACGAAATTTCATTCACTTTCAGACGAAACTTCATTCAGTTTCAGACGAATTTTCATTCAGTTTCAGACGAACTTTCATTCACTTTTAGATGAACTTTTATTCACTTTCAGACGAACTTTCATTCACTTTTAGACGAACTTTCGTTGTTTCAGATGAACTTTCATTCGGTCACTGATGACCGTTAAGTCACTTTCAGACGAGATTTCATTCACTTTCAGATTAACTTTAATCCACTTTCAACTTTAATTCTCCTAAATTTCAAGGCAGTTCTCATCTACATGTATTTCAGGACAGCTTTCATCCAGGTGACTTTCAGGACAACTTTTATTCAAATGACTTTAAAACAACATGCATTCAGCTAACTTTCAGAACAAC
This sequence comes from Macrobrachium rosenbergii, assembly GCA_039081455.1. Taxonomy (NCBI): domain Eukaryota; kingdom Metazoa; phylum Arthropoda; class Malacostraca; order Decapoda; family Palaemonidae; genus Macrobrachium; species Macrobrachium rosenbergii. The sequence continues at coordinate 18,064,441 of JANJGK010000022.1, read as the reverse complement.
AATCTTTATTTGACTTTCAGAGCAGATTCCATTTAAATAACTTGCACGCAATATTTAACAGTATGACTTTCAAAACAGTTTGCATTCAACTGACTCTCAGAACAGCTTTCACTCATTTGACGTTCATGCTCTGAAAAGCATGTTTTATTAGGGAAACTTTTAATAATCATATGACTTTCATAGTAACTTTCAATGAATTGAACTACCTCTCAGAACTGCCTCCAACCATTTGACTTTCATACTAACTTTCACTTACTTGATTTTCAAAGCAGCTTTCATCGACTTGATCTTCGTAGCAACTTTCAATCACAAGAATTTCATAGTAGCATTCACTGAAATGAATTCCACCTCAACTTTCATTCGCAGCGTTTTTCAAGAAAGCTTTCATTCAAAAGACTAGCATGGCGACTTTCACCGAAGTAATTAGAAGACAGCTTTCAATCGTCTAACTTTCGAAGAGGGAATCCTCTTCAGAAATGACCGACATCCATAGCAACTTTCACCATACTGACTTTCATTTTCTGACGAATTTCACAAAAAATTTCTTAATTCAGTTACAGAAAACGTGGACATTCAAAAAATGGCTTCAATTTCATATTATTCTGAATTGATCAACTTCCTTCAGGTAATTTTCAAATTACAGGTTACAGGATACAGAAATTATCGGTGAAATGGAGTTACAGAATCGGTACGGGATGGTCAGCTACTGTTTGAGAGAGCGTCGGTAAATTAGAGAGAAAGAAATTATTACTTTCGTCTTTATAGACAGCGATAAAAACTTTTATTCTCAATTGCAAAACCTCTCGTTTACTTCGAATCTTGGTTTTGAATCGGACGAAGTTATGTGTTTATATTGCCACGTACATATACATACATACATACACACACACACACACACACACATATATATATATATATATATATATATATATATATATATATATATATATATATAATCTCTATATATATACATATGACATACACCTGTGCAGCTAACACCCATAGCGTTAATTACCTCGTTTACCTGTACAGGAGGCCCACCAACATACGTAAAACCCATCTCACATCCACTGTCCCTTATATGAACGTTTACCGTCCGTACCTACACAAACAGATGAACAACTGTCAACATTGCAGCGGCCGTGGCACCATCATACGGAAAGGAATACAATATACAATTTAGGCCACAGACCAAGCGCCGGTACCTATGAGGTCATTCAGCGCTGTAAGGGAAATTGAGAGTAGAAAAGTTTGAAAGGTGTAACAGGAGGAACCTAAAAGCAGTAAGATGGAAGACAGAGAATGTGAACGGAGGTACAGTAAAACGAATGAAAGGTCTAGCTGCAGCTAGCGGGGGCTTAGGAAAGGGGACGCTGCGAAGAACCTTATGTGATGCCTACAATGCACCGCGCGGCGTCAGCTAGCGACAAGAATCGCAGGAGCCAGCGCGCGTGAAATCGGATCTGACGAAGGCGTCTCCTAATCATTGTCACTTCTCCAGAGACAAAGGGGATTTCTGAAGAGATTTGTGGACGCAGCGAGGCAGCATTAGCCACTCCGTTAAAGAAACACAAACCTCTTGTGAAGGCGCTCGTAGGGTTTCTTGGCACCAGAGAGAGAGAGAGAGAGAGAGAGAGAGAGAGAGAGAGAGAGAGAGAGAGAGAGAGAGAGAGGTGGGGCCGCCGAGCGCGCGCGTTTGAGAACATTGTCATTATAGAGTCTATATAAATGAATGTCTTATTATTATTATTATTATTATTATTATTATTATTATTATTATTATTATTATTATTATTATTATTATTATTATTATTTAGAAGATAAATCCTATTTATTTAGAACATATGAATAAGGTATTATTATTTTTATTATTATTATTATTATTTAGATGAACCCCTACTGATATGGAACAAGCCCACCACAGGGGCCACTGACTTGAAATTCAAGCTCCCAAAGAATATTATGGTGTCCAGTAGAATGAAGTAAGAGGAGGTGAAGTGATACACAAAAAGAACAGACATAACTTATCAGGAAAGAAAAAATAAATTAACAAAGTAATAAATACGTAAAAATATAAGAAAAGTAATAAATACGTAAAAATATAAGAAAAGTATTAAAACGCAAGGAGAATTGTATTAGAGCAGTAATGCATTGCATCTCCGCTTGAACTTTTAAAGTTCCAGTTGTACAGAGAGAGAGAGAGAGAGAGAGAGAGAGAGAGAGAGAGAGGTAACGAGGCTTAAGGGTTCAGAAACGCGTGAATGACAGAAGGGCCGAAAGTAGGGCGCTTAGTAAGCGAATGGAAGAAAGCGAGATAAGAGGGCAGCAACAAGAGTGTGAAGGCTGACTTCATCGTCAGGTGGACTCAAATTTCATCATCTTCTTCTTCTTCTTCTTCTTCTGCTTCTTCTCCATCGTCGCTTTAAAATGCCTTCGGTAAATTTGTGAGGTCTTTCGCCGTGACATTCAAACAGAAGAAATGTCTTTCGTGCGGTGTTCACTGAATGACGTGATATTCCAATGCATTTAGCATTTCAGGAAAATGGTGTTTAGCATTTCGGGAAAATGGCCCTTTCTGAATCGCTCTTTAAAATGTCTTCGTAATATTCCAATGTGTTTAGCATTTCAGGAAAATAGACCTTTCGCAATCACGCTTTAAAATGTCTTCGTAATATTCCAATGTGTTCAGCATTTCAGGAAAATATTCCTTTCTAAATCAAGCTTTAAAATATCTTCGTAATATTCCAATGTATTTAGCATTTCAGGAAAATGACCCTTTCTCAATCACGCTTTAAAATAGCTTCGTAATATTCCAGAGTGTTTAGCATTTCGGGAAAATGGTCATTTCTAAATCACGCTTTAAAATGTCTTCGTAATATTCCAATGTGTTTAGCGTTTTGGGAAAATATCCCTTTCTAAACCACTCTTTAAAATGTCTTCGTAATACTCCAATGTGTTTAGCATTTCGGGAAAATGTCCCTTTATTAATCACTCTTCAAAATGTCTTCGTAATATTCCAATGTGTTTAACATTTCGGAAAAATGTCCCTTTGTTAATCACTCTTTAAAATGTCTTCGTAATATTCCAAAGTGCTTAGCATTTCAGGAAAATATTCCTTTCTAAATCACTCTTTAAAATGTTTTCGTAATACCCCAATGTGTCTAGCATTTCGGGAAAATGACACTTTCTTAATCACGGTTCAAATTGTCTTCGTAATGTTCCAATGTGTTTAGCATTTCAGAAAAATATCCCTTTCTTAATCACGCTTCAAAATGTCTTCAGTAAATTTGTGAGGTCTTTCGCTAGGACATTACAACAGGTGAAATGCCCGTGAGGTATAAATTGAATGACCTGATATTCAAATGTTTTCAGTATTTCAAGAAGAAAATTTCTGAATCACACAGCTTGCTTTGATGAAGTGAATGACACAGGAATTGATTGATTGATTAAAAGTTATCTGGCGTCAATGACGGAGACAATAGTGATAGTGTGATACAGTCAGCATCGTAGACTTTAGTACTCTCTATCAAACACACACATACGTATCATAGATTTAATTTGTATTAGTGAAAGACCTTCCTGGCTAGTTCAAGACTTAAGTCTTCTTATGGTTTCTAGTCAATAGCCTGATTCCTCATCTCATTTAAGACTGGTCTTCATTCAGCCTCTGCCAAGAATTCAATATTCAGTCATTTATAAGTACAGTTCGCTCTGGCTATAAAAGATCTAGCATTCTAGCCACCTTTCTATCTTACTAAAATAGCCATTCCTATTTCTCTCACCCTGAAGGTAAAACACTGACTCTTATTTACTTCCATACTGCTCTAGCAAAGCATCTGCCATTTTATCTTAGTGTATTTGGCCCGAGGCCAAACTCTGGGACCTGTGAGATCATTCAGCGCTTAAACGGAAACTGATAGTCGAAAGATTTTAAAGGTGCAACAGGGGGCAAACCTCAAAGCAGCTGCACTACGAAACACTGTTAGTAAGACGGAAAAGAGAATATGAACGGAGGTACAGTAAAAGGAATGAAAGGGGGTTGCAGCTATGGGGGCCCGAAGGGACCCTGCAAAGAACCTTAAGTAATGCTTACAGTGCATCACGTGAGGCGCACTGACGGCACTGGGAAGATGTTGAGATGCAAGACCACAAGAGACGCACAGACAGGAGACATGGATATAATGATCATAAAATAAAAAGCTTGTGACGATGATGATGATAATGATGATGATGCAGAAGACATGAAAAGACATAAAACAGAAACCTCATGATGATGATAATGATGATGATGATACAATGGAAGGACCAAGGCCAATAACAACATCGACGAATTTCTACACATCTCAATTTATTAACGTAAATCGTTTACATAAACTGACACAGCTCTATACAGTATACAATATTCTATACAGAATACAATATTCTATACAGCATACATTATTCTATTTACAGAAAAAAAAAGCTTCAAACATCACACAAACATCAGTGAAGAGATGACAACATCTTAGGAATCTTGATAAAAAATTAAATAAATAAAGTTGGTGTTGATGTTGATATGTTTACAAACTAAATAAACAATCGAGTTATCGAAATGTTTCTGTACATTCAGCTAATGATATTGCTGTCATCAAATGAGAAAAAAAAAATTTACAAAACTAGTTTTTTAGTTTTATTTATTAAAGCGACACTCACTGGTTATTACAGGTTAAGCGATTCTATCCGGAAAGAGTAATGTATAGGTCTAATCTGAGGTTCACAAAGAACCTCGCGTCCTTTTTTTAAAAACATCAATGTTATACAAATAAAATACACACACACACACACACACACACGATGAACATCGGCACACTGTCGACACTCATACATAATTCGTACATAGGTATACACGCTATATTGTGCAAGAACAGTTATTAATGAATCAAAATAAAAAACATTCAATTGCTAAGTCGCTGACTAGTGTATCATAATAAGCTAAAAATGTGTACACGCGTGCCCGTACGCTCTATAAGAGGTTCAATTCACCACCCCTTTTCATTTTAGACCTTTTACCTACCCCCCCCTGCCGCTACTTCTCTCTCTTCCCCCCCACCCTCCCCTCCAAGCTACACCATGTACATTTCTGGTCCGGTCGAACGACCACGATGCTATTTTAAATATCGCCGCTCACATCAAAGGAGCCAATTACCGTACACAATTCATTTGTTTATCATGGGGGGCGACACATAAATACGTGATTTTAGTATTGCCTTTTAAATCATTTGATCGGAAAGATCTCTCTCTCTCTCTCTCTGGGCGTGCAAAGAGGGGTAGAGAGTGTTCGTAGCTTATGTGGAGAGAAGTATGTTTATGTGTATGTGTATGTGTGTTTGAAAGGGGGAGAAATGTGTATTGATGTAATTACACAAATGCGGAAATTCATGACGTACTAAATTCATCGCAATTTATTCAGTGATACATGGGCGGAAAGCGCCGATGTAATACAATATATATATATATATATATATATATATATATATATATATATATATATATATATATATATATAGAGGTATGTAACACGAATCATCATCCGGTGAGTGTCTGGTTAGGTACGTGTATTACTTTACCGACAAGCCATGGCCATGTTTGTGCTACGTAGATTTACTAATCGAGGCCTTATCGAGTTTATTTCCTTTTATATTGTTTCAGCATCAAACTCATTTTTTTTATCAGAGCTGAATTCAGGCCAGATACCTCAAAATAATTTGCTAGTACAAGAATCAGAGGTTTAAGTTAATTCTAATCACGTCACATATATTTCCCTCCAGGAATATGCTGTTTGTAATTTAGGAATAACGAACTGAGAGCAATTATAGATTGATAATTAGTATAATTCCGTAAAAATATATTGAATATCAAGACACGCAATAACTATGATCTGTATGGATCAAGGCAGACAACTAGAAATCGTAGAAATATACAAAACTTGAATTTTAACAAATATCAACATATTAACATTAAACCTAGGTACATGAATTATATCAGAATCACCGGTAACATGTAAAACCTCCCTCAGATTGAACGGATTTTTTTCTTTTTTTTAAATATACGCTTCAGTTCTTCCTAAATATAATTTGCATTTTCGCTCATTACGTCAGAGGTCGTCAAAACACCAAGTAGTATTAAGGATCCACCATAAGTCAAGATGGTAGCGCCGGCAGTGCACCTCACGTAGAGAACTGTAAGCATTACTTAAGTTTCTTTGCAGCGTCCCTTCGGCCCCTAGCTGCAACTCCTTTCATTCCCTTAACTGTACCTCCGTTCACATTCTCTTTCTTTCCATCCTCTCGTGACAATGTTTCATAGTGCAACTGCTTTGAGGTTTTCCTCCTGTTACACCTTTCAAACCTTTTTACTGTTTTCCTTTCAACGCCGAATGACCTCATAGGTATCAGCCCTTAGCTTTTGGCCTAAATTTTAGATTCCATCCCATTCCTTAGAAGATACGCTGTTAAGTTCTTCGTGTGTAAAAGGAGACATTCGAATGTGTCAACATACCGTCATCACAATACGTTCTTTGGAAGAGCACGTATCATAAAAACCGCATTCCGAATTTCTAAAACACTTTCAAAGGTTCAAAAGGAAATTAGAACGAGTACTTACTTAAAAAGGGAACCCCAATTCGCTTCTGGCGGTCTGATGCACTATAATTCTAAGACTACTGAACTGTCGAACAGTGTCGACAGTTTCATTTTACTTGAGTGAACGGAGAGTACAAGGACTCTGGATCGCCGAATAGAGAATGCAAGGATTCTTGAGCGTCGAATAGATATTACTGTACAAAGGCGCTGGATGGTCGAATAGAGAATATTAAGAGTTAATATGGCCGAATATGCAATAAAAATTACTATGCGTCGTCTGATACACTATACACTATCGAATAGAGACGGAAAAACGAGATTGTGGGATAAAACACATTGTAAGTCGTCGATCAGATAAGACTGGCGTCGCCTCACTGGCAGAAATTTAACTAAGAACGTTTTCAGCGAAGAGTTGAACATTCTTCCTCTATTCTTTACTTCAGTATTATCAAAAGAGAATACCTCTCTTTATTTAGTTACTGACAACACACGTTTTCGTTATTCTTAAGCCCATAGTTTTTTGGCAGACCTCGTGACAGGTATAGCATTCCCTATATATATATATACGAGTATATATATATTATATATATATATATATATATATATATATATATATATATATATATATATATATATATATATATATATATTATATCCTCCGCGTACTGGAAAACTTGCTTATACACCTAAGCAGTCACCAAGAGTATTTCTACATATTACTTACACAAGAATATACGCTCTTGTCGTGCTTGCGTATGCATGTCCTTTATCGCGTTTGCGTATGGTGTGTGTGTGTGTGTGTGCGTGTGTGTGTACGGTTTAAAGAGATGGGAGAGCAGTGGGGGCGATAAGGAGATTGTAGTGGTATATTCTACGGCCATTAGTGTGCCCCAATCTGCTAAGTATTTATGTCCCAATCTGCTGCTAAGTACTTATGTCCCAAGCTGCTCCTAAGAATTTATGTCCCAGTCCGGTAAGTATTTATGTTCTAATCTGCTGCTAAGAATTTATGTCCCAATCTGCTGCTAAGAATTTATGTCTCAATTTGCTGCTAAGTATTTATGTTCCAATCTGCTGCTAAGAATTTATGTCCCAATCCGCTGCTAAGAATTTAGGTCCCAATCTGCTGCTAAGAATTTATGTCCCAATCTGCTGCTAAGTGTTTATGTCCCAATCTGCTACGTATTTATGTCCAAATCTGCCAAGTATTTATGTCCAAATCTGCCAAGTATTTATGTCCAGATCTGCTGTTAAGCATTCATGTCCAAATCTACTGCTAAGAATTTATGTCCCAATCCACTAAATATTTGTCCCAGTCTGCTGCTATGTATTTATGTCCAAGACCGCTAAGTATTTATGTCCCGATCTGTTGCTAAGTATTTATGTCCCAATTCGCTAAGTATTTATGTCCAGGACCGTTAATAATTTATGTCCCAATCTGCTGCTAAGTATTATCGGACAATGTTTACCTGTGAAGACGGCATGGGCCTCCTTCGTGTACCTTATTATATCTATATTTGTGGAGAGAGAGAGAGAGAGAGAGAGAGAGAGAGAGAGAGAGAGAGAGAGAGAGAGAGAGAGAGAAATAAAACTATTCTTAAACGGCTAATGAATGCTCTGAAAAGCTTGAATTAAGGGAGAGGAAGAGAGGAAAAACCTCCGACCGCTTCGATTCCACCGAGAGAAGAAGATGAAGACGACGAAGAAGAAGAAACCTCCCAGTTACGTCAGCTCCACCTCGGAGCAATCCGCCGAGACCCTTCTCCTCTTGGCCGCGTGCAGCTCGTCGGCGGTCAAGAGGAAGGGCGGCGGCTGGGCCATGATGGTCGTCGAAGGGTGCTGCTGCTGCTGTAGGGGGGGCTGCTGCTGGTGGTGATGTTGAGAAGAAGCGGCGATGGCGCCCTCGGAAAGAACCGGGTGGCCCAGGGATTCCGGAAGACGAGGGTGCGAGGAGGAGGAGGAGGAGGAAGAGAGCCTCTTGCCCTCGACGTCCGCCACCATCGTCGACGCCATTTTGGCAGCCGCCGCCGCCGCCGCCGGGGAGAAGAACGGCAGTCCCCCCGGGGGGCTGATGGGAGGCGGGCACTTGGCATCGTGGGGCACGGCGGGGGTCTCCTGAACGGAGGAGGGAGGCGTCATCTTCCTCTCGAGCGACCTGAGGGCGTCCGTCGAGCTCTCGTCGTCGCTGCTCAGGTCCGGGTCGCGGGCGTCGTCGCCGGGGTGGGCGGGGCCCTGGGCGTGGTTGGCCTGGGTCATGTCGCCTTCGGGCTGGCTCGTGTCATCGCGCAGGCGCCGGAGTCTCTCCTGTTCCTCTCGCTTCTGCTTCCGCCATTTGGCCCGCCGGTTCTTGAACCACACCTGCAGGAGGAGGGAGAAAAAAAAAAAAATTAATACTTCAGACGAGAAGTCTCATAAATAAACTCTTTATTTAAAAAAAACTTTATTAAACTCTCTTTATTCTACTCAATGATTGCAATTAAAGAGAAGTCTCATAAATAAACTCTTTATTTAAAAAAAAGACTTTATTAAATAAACTCTCTTTATTCTACTCAATGATTGCAATTAAATTAATGGATATGCCTACTTCATTCTCTTGTAGGCCTATATATATAATATAGGATCTACTCGTCAAATGCATTTTTTCTATGGATTTCAGCAGTCACACTAACTTCTTAATCTCTCTATTTTCTTTTATTTCTGAATACATAAAATACATACATACACACACACACATACATATATATATATATATATATATATATATATATATATATATATATATATATATATATATATATTAGAATTATGAGCCAATGCAATTCTATTTGTGAACAAATAAAACGGTACCGTAATCAATATTTTAGAAAAGCAGTCGCTTTAACTACACGAAGGTGTTATCAAATATGATAAACAGCGGAGAAAAATAAAAACCACTTCATATTTAAAACGTCCATAAAAAAAAACTCCGGAATTAAATGTTACTCCTATTCCTTCCTCACTTCCAAATTTGATCACATTTGCCTTCCCCCACCCCCGCCCCCCTCCCGAAACCTCCTAACAACAACCGCTCCCTCCTCCCCAACCTCTCAGGCTGGTTCCCCAAGGGGGATATCTCTCCCCCACCTCATTAAAAAAAAACCTCGGTTCCCCTGAGGTACCAGACGCAATTGGGGACGGCCATCAACGCCTAATTTGTTAACGAGACGTGACGTACCGCGTGGAAGGGTTAGGGGGTGGGTTTCTGTGATTTAAAACTGATCGTCCGTTCCGTTGTGCTAATCTGTCGTCGTGTCTCGGATTGCTCTTGCAATTGACAGATCAATCGAAAATTGCAAAGATTGATCATTATTCGTGGATTGTCCCGGGCTCTCATAAAGAAATAATTGGTGACAGTTCATTGTCTACAAAAGTTCAGGCGAAGATGCAATGCATTACTACCCTAATATAACGCTCCTTTGTGTTTTAACAATTTACTTACATTTTTATCTATTTATCTATTAATTTACTTTTTTCTCTTTTAATAAGCGTTCTCCTCTTTCTGTTTTTCTCTTATCCTTCTGTTACTTCTGTTGACTGAACACCATAATATTCTCTGGAAGCTTGAATTTCAAGTCAGTGGCCCCTATGGGCTGGTTTCGTATGAATAGGGTTAATTTTCTGAATAATAATAATAATAATAATAATAATAATAATAATAATAATAATAATAATAATAATAATAATACAAGGTAAGTGGTCTATATATATATATATATATATATATATATATATATATATATATATATATATATATATATATATATACTATCTAGGAAAGATCCCTAACATTCAAAGACGTTTCATCCGACATTCTGAATCTCCAAGTCTTTCAGTTAGACCTTTTCTGAATGTGTAGGTTCAGTTCTGGTTGCCAGTCATTCACAGACTTCGTAGAAAAGTTTTCTCTGATGGCGATGCTGAAGAATATATATATATATATATATATATATATATATATATATATATATATATATATATATATATATATATATATATAAAACAATCTATACAACGACAACGGGTAATATTCAACCCGGTATGCATCCACCTTTGAGGCGTGTTTAGTACAAGCCCGTTGGGGGTGACCGCAAAAACTTAAACAAAAGACCGTAAATATTATAAAGATAATGACCCCCAAGAAATATTAGTCCTAGATAAGGATCCCCCGAAAACCCTTGGGGGGTCACTGTCTAGGAAAGATCCAAAGTTAGGTCATACAGACTAAAAGTAGAATAAAACTAGGTCGAGGAAACGAAAAGTTTATAAAAGAAAAAGGGGAATAAAGATAGTGGGTATTAACTGAAGAAAGACAAAATAAAGAATACTATCGAAAGCTAGACTAAAAGGGGTCGTAGAAGAAAGAGAAGTTTCTAGAAAGCTGAAAAACTAAATAAATAAAAAAAAAGTAATTCATAAAAACAAGCGAGTATAAAGGAATGTCGCAGCGAAGAAAAAATCAGTTTAGAAAGGCAAAAAGAAAAATAGTTACCATAGAGAAAACAAAATTGATGACGACGTTCAAAAATGGAAAAATGAAATAAAAAAAAAGTTTATCCTGGATAAAATATTTTAGGCTTGAAGAAACAAATTCACTTTCCATGGTAAAGGAAAACTTAACCCCATAGGCAGGAAAAACTGCGTTAAATGTTCACAAAAAAAAAAAAAAAAAAAAAAATCAGTATCAAGGAAATTACCTGAAACAAAATCCAGGTAAAAGTATAATATCCGGAAAGAGACAGAACAAAATTTAATATAAAACTATTTTTATCTACAAGATGAAACAATAGACGGCGTTAGGTCTGAGACCCCAATAACACCAAGTATCCGTAAAAATCAAGAACTGATACAAAGAAAAAAAAATCATGAATAGTCAACATATAAAAGCATAATATCCGGAATGATACAGAATATATATAAAACTATTTTTTCATCTGGAAAAAATAAAACAAAGGGTGGCAGTATGTCTAGGCAACCCCAATAACACCAATTATCAAGAAAAATCTGGGTAAAACTATAATATCCGGAAAGATACACAACAAATATATATCAAAAACAATTTTTTTCATCTGGAAGATAAAACAAGAGATAGCAACAGGTCTTAGGGAACCCCAATAATACCAATTATCCGGAGAAATCTGGGTAAAAACATAAAATCCGGAAAGATACACAACAAATATACATCAAAACAATTTTTTTTCATCTGGAAGATAAAACAAGAGATAGCAACAGGTCTTGGGGGACCCCAATAACACCAAGTATCCGGAAAAATCTGGGTAAAAACATAAAATCCGGAAAGATACACAACAAATATAGATCAAAACAATTTTTTTCATCTGGAAGACAAAACAAGAGATAGCAACAGGTCTTGGGGGACCCCAAAAACACCAGCTACCCACAAAAATCGAGATAATTTCATAAGGCAGAAGCTGAACCGACCCCTCGGAGTAACAGAAGTCACCAAAAGTCTATAAAGTTACTTCAGAACTTATCTTCGGAACCGGGTTCTTGAATTCTCAGAACCGTTAGAACTTGTGGTTCCCAGTTCATGTTGTGCTTTTGTTTTATTATTTGTCATTCTTTGTTACTTCTCTTTACGAGTTTATCACTTGTGCCGTTATCTTTTCTCTGTACTAGGTTGCTTTGCAAATTTGGGTCCTCGAATTTGTAGCATTCTATATACTTTCCCAGACAGGGTTGTAGCCTGGTTTGTAATACAATAAAATAGAAAGTAATATAGAAAATAACAAGGCTTAGAAAGCTTTTAAGAAAAAATCTCAAGAATGGGAAGAAAAACTATCCATTCGACCGCAATCTGCCGAGAAAATATCTCAATTAAGGGTGGGAACCGATTTGAATAATCTTATTTTTCTTCACAGGTATTGAGACGCCGGTAAGGACTGCAAGGATGCATAATATTCTTTAGAACTCTGCATTTGGAGGCGCTATGGCCTCCATAAATCGTGTCAATTATACGGACTGAAATCGAAATATGTTAGCGACTGAAAAAAGACTATGGCGTTCATTTTCAGTCGCACAATCGCGCAAAAAAAAAAAAAAGAAAAAGAAAGACTAGTCTAAGAAGTATCATTACAGCTTGTTCCCTCAGAAGCGTATATTCAAGACACGGAGGAATTACAAATTCTAAAGTGAGATAAAAATGTTAGTGTTTGAAGTGTTTCCCCTCAAGACGAGCTCCTCCATAGCGTGGCTCGCCGCCCGTGTAGCAAACCCCAGCTGGTTGGACGCTGAGCAAACCACACCCGATTCTCAAACACCCCTAAACGCGGGAGGACCTCTTCTTCTTCTTCCGCCCATCAAAAGACACCCTTCGTGATTGGGACGACCGGGTGGTTGCTTGGGGAAAGGGTTGGATGATGGGCGGGCGGGCCCGCCCAGCCGGGTAGGGTTGGGGGGACCACTGACCCCTGCTTCTGCTGCTGCTGCTGCTGCTGTCACCAGCAGAGAGAGAGAGAGAGAGAGAGAGAGAGAGAGAGAGAGAGAGACGAGCGCCCACCTCACTCGATCCCTACCTACCTACCTACCTCCTCCCCGTGTTCCTCCTCCTACCTTTCGCGCCATTTTTGCCTCCCGCCAAATCTCACAAAGTGGCTATTAGCTTCTCTCAACAACAACGAACCTAAAATTAAATTGTCGACGCATCATATCGTCAAATTAGCGCGAGTTTAAAGCGCGCTCGCTCTAGCTACCATGAACCTCGTCTTTGTCACATTAACGCGTTCGACTCAAAGTTTGTAAATGGGCAATTAGCGGCTCCAGCAACCGTGATCGCTAATTGGCCAGTCAGTTTACATTGTTGCCACGTCGATGGTCACACACGCCCCGCTTGCCACATCACCGATCATAGCTGACACAGGAGATGATGTTCCGGCTGCAATAGGCGATTCTCTGTTCCAGCGATGGGGGAGGGCCTTTGATTCCCTTTGTTTAGACGGAAAATATTATTCTCCCCAATGGACAGGCAAAAGAATATTACTTTCTTTGTCGGGCGCAAAAGACATATTCGGTATTTCTTCACAGGTGGAGAGCGAGAGAGAGAGAGAGAAAGAGACTCGGTGCGGAATTTGAATAAACATTGGATTCCAGATATATTTGACGTTTCATTTCAATTTGCGAGTGGAAGAGGTAAAAGAGATTTTAATACACGCCGGGTTATTTGCGTTCCTCCCGCTCTCTCTCTCTCTCTCGGGAAAAGGGCGAAACGAGGTCTGGAGTTCGTGCCTGCAAAACGCACAATATATTGCCTGTATATTTAAAGAATGTGTGCTTGCGTGTACGTATGTTTTTGTGATTAGACGTAGCTCCGTCGGTACATGGAATGATTTGGTCTAATGTAAAGTTTGTTGCAAATGCTGATTCGTAGGCTAAAGTATTTTTGTACTTTAAAATCGATCATTTTGGCTTATAATGACTCTTAATAAATAAAATCTGCAACGACTTCATTATAAATACTTACAAATCCTAAGTAAGGAAAGTATCTTATTGAAGAATAGAACGTAGAATTTAGGCCAAAGGCATAGCGCTGGGACCTATGAGGTCATTCATCAATGAAACGGAAATTGACAGTGGAAAGGTTTGAAAGGTGTAACAGGAGAAAAACCTCAAAGCAGTTAGGAGAGGGTGGATAGCAAGATGGAAGAAAGAGAATATGAATGGAGGTTCAGTAAAAAGAATGAGAGAGGTTGCAGCTAGGGTCCGAAGGGATGCTGCAAAGAACCTTTAGTAATGCCTACAGTGCACCACTTGATGTGCACTGGCGGCATTAACCCTCTACATAAAATATTAAGTTTATGAGGTAAAGGATAAATCAACGAACTTATCTGAAGGTTACAGAAATATTACACAGAGATTAAGACCCTGTTTAC
>JANJGK010000022.1:18010492-18049799 GCA_039081455.1 Macrobrachium rosenbergii | reverse complement strand
ACAGTTCCAGAGGTCCTTTATTCCTCAGTTCCAGAGGGCCTTTATTCCTCAGCTCCAGAGGTCCTTTATTCCTCAGTTCCAGAGGTCCTTTATTCCTCAGTTCCAGAGGTCTTTATTCCTCAGTTCCAGAGGTCCTTTATTCCTCAGTTCCAGAGGTCCTTTATTCCTCAGTTCCAGAGGTCCTGTATTCCTCAGTTCCAGAGGTCCTTTATTCCTCAGCTCCAGAGGTCCTTTATTCCTCAGTTCCAGAGGTCCTGTATTCCTCAGTTCCAGAGGCCCTGTATTCCTCAGCTCCAGAGGTCCTTTATTCCTCAGTTCCAGAGGTCCTTTATTCCTCAGTTCCAGAGGTCTTTTATTCCTCAGTTCCAGAGGTCTTTTATTCCTCAGTTCCAGAGGTCCTTTATTCCTCAGTTCCAGAGGTCCTTTATTCCTCAGTTCCAGAGGTCCTTTATTCCTCAGCTCCAGAGGTCCTTTATTCCTCGGCTCCAGATGTCCTTTATTCCTCGGTTCCAGAGGTCCTTTATTCCTCAGTTCCAGAGGTCCTTTATTCCTCAGCTCCAGAGGTCCTTTATTCCTCGGCTCCAGATGTCCTTTATTCCTCAGCTCCAGAGGTCCTTTATTCCTCAGCTCCAGAGGTCCTTTAGTCCTCAGCTCCAGAGGTCCTTTATTCCTCACACCGCTGGATTGTGGAACAGCCTCCCATAGGATTTCGTGAACTCGGAACTTCAGAGGTTCAAGCGAAAATGCAGTGCATTATTACCCTAATACTATGCTTATTGAATTTCAATCATTTTTATCTGTTTATCTACTTATTAATTTATTTTTTTCTTTTTTAATAAGTGGGATCTCTTCTTCTTTCTGTATTTCCCTTTACCTCCTCTTACTTCTTCCTAATGAACACCTTAATATTCTTTGGAAGCTTGAAATTCAAGTCAGTGGCCCCTGCGGTGGGCTTGTTGCTTATGAATAGGTTTCATCTACTGAATAATAATAATAATAATAATAATAATAATAATAATAATAATAATAATAATAATAATAATAATAATAATAATAATAATAATAATCGCTCTGTAAATATTGTCAAATTAATTTGATTTGTTTTGGCGGTACGCGCAGAAGATTAACGCAATGTACTGCATTACTGTACACATACACACACAAACACTACACATATACGTATATATGTAGTGATGTATACACTGTGTATACTCTCACAAATGCAAAATATATTTTAGCGCGTTAGCCGTAAAATTACTGAAAACCAAATTGGGATAAAGTAACCTTAGGCAAAACGAACACGTAAAAGCGAATAACTCTTACGTCACGGCATGGATGGTACTAGTCAGGTCTGAGTAAAATTGGGAATGATTAAGAAAGGGGAATTTATAAAAAAAAAATTTTGTTTAAAAATTTTTTTAATTTTTTTTTTTTTTTTTCATAAAAAAATTTCAAGTATACTTTGGGATGTGAGGATGAGTAGTTTTTTTTTTATTTTTATAAATATTTTCATAAAAAATTTAATTTTCTTGAAATCCCAAATGGATTATTCGGGTACGAAGGGTATCTAAAATAATAATAATATTTTACTTGAAAGTCATCTCTCACTGACAATCCCAAATGGATTACTCGGATAAGGGCATCTAAAATAATAATAATAATAATAATAATAATAATAATAATAATAATAATAATAATAATAATAATAATAATAATAATAACAGAAACCACACAAGTTTTTGTGTTGAAGAAATCTTGGCTAAAAATGTGTGATTAATCATATACCATAAAAAAAATCAAATTTAAAGAATTTCATAAAATTGAGAGGCAATTATGCAATTACTAAGCAGTTATTAAGAATGCAGTATTTTTAACATCCACCAACTATATTCGAATATATTAAAAAAAATTTCCTTAGTGAAGTAAGCAGGAAATTGCCGATAAAAAAATAAAACATTATTTGCCATCTAGAAAACAATACATTAATAATTATACCAATAATTGTGTATATAAAGAAAGACTAATAATTAAGCTAATAACTGTGTATATAAAGAAAGACTAATAATTATACTAATAACTGTGTATATAAAGACTAATAATTATGCTAATAACTGTGTATATAAAGATAATTATACTAATAATTGTGTATATAAAGACTAATAATTACGCTAATAATTGTGTATACAAAGAAAGACTAATAATTTTATGCTAATAATTGTGTATACAAAGAAAGGCTAATAATTAATTACGCTAATAATTGTGTATATAAAGAGACTAATAATTATGCTAATAAACGTGTACATAAAGAAAGACTTATAATTATGCTGATAATTGTGTATATAAAGAAAGACTAATAATTATACTAATAATCGTGTACATAAAGAAAGACTAATAATTATGCTAATAATTGCGTATGCAAAGAAAGATTAATAATTATGCTGATAATTGTGTACATAAAGAAGACTAATAATTACGCTAATAATTGTGTATGCAAAGAAAGACGAATAATTACGCTAATAATTGTGTATATAAAAAAGACTAATAATTACGCTAATAATTGTGTATATAAAAAAGACTAATAGTTACGCTAATAATCGTGTATATAAAAAAAGACTAATAATTACGCTAATAATTGTGTATATAAAGAAAGACTAATAATTATACTAATAAATGTGCATATAGACTAATACTCACGCTAATGATTGCGTATATAAAGAAAGACATTTGCGCTGCTACCAATTCATATTTTTATATCAGTTCTCAAAGAAAAAGTTCGGTTTACGAAAACTTTTAGAAGAAAGGATACGTAGCGCTAATATTTAATTGCGATAACAGTTAACAATTATCATCAAAACTTTTAGAAGTTCAGACTGGGTATCAATACTTTCTTCATTACGCAGGGTCTCAGAAGCCAAATTTCATATTATTCGCCTTATCTTATTTGTTCTTCTTTGCTATTTTTCTATTTACTTTTATTATTTACTTTTGCTTTACTTTTTCCTTACTCTAACGAAGCCCTTTGGTTTGTGGATAACAATAATTAATAATAACAATATTAAAAATCATTATATTATTATTATTATTATTATTATTATTATTATTATTATTATTATTACTCAGAAGATGAACCCTAATCATATGGTATAAGCCCACCATAGGGGCCACTGACTTGAATTTCAAGCTCCCAAAGAATATGGTGTTCATTAGAAAGAAGAAAAAGTTATTTATTATTATTATTATTATTATTATTATTATTATTATTATTATTATTATTATTATAGCAATACACCAAAGAAGTGCGTAATCCTCTGATAAATTTAATTAAGACTCTTAGCCGTAGCCAACGTTACGATATGAATAGTATCGATAAATATATGATAAATATTATGTGATCTCTAAATCCGAATATAAAATTTAAAAAACCGACTGCAATATTCGACTCGCCGACATTCTGCAGTATGATGCATAAGCTTCAAAATCGACTCTTTCATAATAGTCGACGGCTTGAGACACATCGACAGAACGAGCATTAAATGTGAAACAAACTTTCTTTTCGTTAAGAAAATAATAATGTATTCTATTCTGTTCGTCGAGCTTCCTCGGTATCGCCATATTGTTGAGGAATAAGATCAAATTAAATTAAAATAAATATAAAATTATCTGTTGGTCAGGTAGTTTTGAGGAATAAGATCAAATTATTAAAATAAAATAAAATGATTTGTTGGTCAAAGATCACATACGGAAATATCTACGGGATTTCCTCTCCAGGTTTGAGTGCCACTCGGTAATTCTGCTGGTCATGACTATAATAATAATAATAATAATAATAATAATAATAATAATAATAATATCCTTTATTTCAGCTCAGGACCATATATATGGAATATAAAATGTACAGACAATACAATATACACAACTTAGATACACGAGATAATCGGCAATATCCACACAGTTGCTGAAATGGAAAAAATAATATTCTCAATAATGGTAATGACAGTGCTAATATCGAGAATAATAGTACTTCATTGTAATTTACGATGAAGCTATAGTCACGACTAGGTCAAGAATGTCATCAATTTTTATAGAAAGCAAAGAAAAAAAAACCTTCAATATATGATCAAGGATTCTGGCCATTTTTCTCTTGTAATAAAACGAACACATATTTCCTCGTATCTTAACCCCGTAGGGGGTAGTGCCGTCAGTGTTCCTCGTGCGGAGCACTGTAAGCATTACGTAATGTTCTTTGCAGCGAGCCTTCGGCTCCTAGCCGCAACCCCTTTCGCTCCTTTTACTGTACCTCCTTTCATATTCTCTTCCTTCCATCTTACTTTCCACCCTCTCCCAACAATTGATTCATAGTGCAGCTGCGAGGTTTTCCTCCTGTTACGCCTTTCAAACTTTTACTGTCAATTTCCGTTCCAGTGCTGAATGACCTCATAGGTCCCAGTGCTTGGCCTTTGGCCTAAATTCTATATTCAATTCAATCCTTGTATCTGAATCATTTACTTACATTTTTATAGATTTATTTACTGATTTAATTTTTTTCTTTGTTCCATATGAATAGGGTTCCTCTTCTGAATAATAATAATAATAATAATAATAATAATAATAATAATACATACAGGAAATTTACCTTGTCATTAACTCAGGTGTGTATATATATAATATATATATATATATATATATATATATATATATATATATATATATATATATATATATATATATATATAAGAAATACTCTTTATACAGGACACCCATCCACACAGACAATCCAACCCAAGTAACGATTCCCGGGAATGCTGAGAAATCTCCCCCGAATGGGGGACGTTGTGGGGGGGAAGCGGAGATTCCCCCACCCCCAATAGAGACCTTCCCCTGAAGGCCAATTCCAATTACTTTATTATATTCCTTTAGGGAAAAATTACTCGACTGCTAGGGAGGATCTGGGGACGGGGGGGGCGGGGAATTCAGGGAGGGGGTGGGAATGGGAATGGGAATGCGCGCGCGATTTTCTTTTTCTGGTTTTTTTTCCGGATCGAGGATTACAGCGTTGACGGAGACTTAATCCGTTTCCATCTTTTGATGGCTTGATTAATATTCCCTGGGCTGTCTCCCCCCCTCCCCCTCTCTCTCTCCCTCTGTCTCCCCCTGTCTGCCCTACTCGCGCGAAAAAATGTCTGTTGGGGGAGGAAGGGGGATGAAGGGGGGGGAGGGGGAATCTAGGTGCGTGATTTATATACCTGTTCCTGGAAAGCTGTGACCTCCATTGAGGCTTTTGCTTATTTATTTCTTTTATTTTGATTCAGAGGTCACTTTAAACGGGTGGCAGATATATATAATACAGTATATATATATATATATATATATATATATATATATATATATATATATATATATATATATATATATATATATATATATATATATATATATATATATATATATATACATATACATACGTATATATACACACACAAGGTTCCCCATCAGTCGGACAATTTTCCCTTAAGTAAAATAAAACGAAATTGGCCTCCCGGGAAACAACATTAACACACGCAAAAAAAAAAAAAACATTTAACTTGGTTAAGGGAATCTATATCCAGTATATAATATCTCACCCGCATGAACTGTACATCGAAGTGGTACAGCGAATTGCAACGGATTATTCCAGCGTCTGGGAATTAACCTACAAGCACGGTAGTAGTGTTCCCACAGGGGGTCGGTATTCCCGTCCCCCCCCCCCTACATCCTTCCCGTCACCCCAAAGTCGCTTAGAGACGAACTTACCGAAGCCATGACATAAGAGTAAATAAAGCTTCCCACGTTCCCTCCTCTCTCTCTCTCTCTCTCTCTCTCTCTCTCTCTCTCTCTCTCTCTCTCTCTGTTGTGATGTGTTTTAGAGATCATTCTCTCCCTCTCTCTCTCTCTCTATCCATGTTGTGACATCAGTTTTAGAAATAATTCTCTCTCTCTCTCTCTCTCTCTCTCTCTCTCTCTCTCTCTGGGATGACGCACTCGACGGGTTTCAAGTGTGAGCACTTGAGCACTCAGCCGTTACGTTCGGCATTCCGTAAAATGATGGCTCGGCAGCAATAGGCCTTAATCGCATTAAACCTTATTCTTTTTTTCTTTTCTACTAGTTAACGGCGTATTCGTTTAAATAATGAGCAATTATTCGACTTTGTTCTAAATAGCTGGAAAACACTTCCATTGCAAACGCGTGTACATATATAGGCTATATATATATATATATATATATATATATATATATATATATATATATATATATATATATATATATATATATATATATATATATATATATATATATATATATATACTCGTATATATACGTATGTGTATATATATGAGAACAAAGTCGAATATATAATTGATAATTCAAACGAATACGCCGTGTATATATATATATATATATATATATATATATATATATATATATATATATATATATATATATATATATATATATATATATATATATATAATGATTCTGTTTACAAATTAAAATAAAAACATTAAGCATTATGCACATAATTTTATACAAATAACATTACCGTCGACTGACCAAAAAAATTAACAAGGAATAAAGGTACAACACAACAGCAAAAAAAAAAGAACTAATACGCAAATGAAAATTACAAACTAAAAATAAAAATAAAATCAATAATAATTAAAGGAAACCCCAAAAGCAGTATATTTTGGTTCACCTCGTCTTCAAGTGACCGTATCGACCTCTCGAAGAAATCCCGCAGGAAACTCCAAATCCTTTAAATCCTAAAAAGAAAGGAATCGACTATTTTCAATTACCGAAAGGCGATTTGACAGCAGATCACCTTTCGGGAGATCTTCCGCGGATTATCGGAGGATGAGTGCGCGGAAACGCGGAATTTTTCTTTTTCTTTTTTTTTTTCCCAGCGAGGACGGAATTTTTCCTTTTATTTTTTTTTCCGCGAGGACGGAATTTTTTTTTCTCTCTTTTCCGCAAGGACGGAATTTTAATTTTTCTTCTTTTTTCCGCGAGAACGGAGTTTTTCTTTTTCTTCCGCGAAGGCGGAATTTTTCGTTTTCCTTTTTTCCGCGACGGATTTATTTTTCTTTTTTTCCGCGAGGACGGAACTGTCGAGAAATCTCTTTACTTGACTCGAGGTGCGAGAGAGAGAGAGAGAGAGAGAGAGAGAGAGAGAGAGAGAGAGAGAGAGAGAGAGAGAGAGATTCTTCGTTTAAACAAAGAGCCCGTGCGACGTGGAGAGAGAATCCTTAGCCGAGATCTTCGTCGAAACAAAGGGCCCGTGCTGGCATAAGGCCTCTTTCAAAATCTCACAAACAACAACAACAATAAAGTGAGGTTAAGAAACTCCGAAGGTCTTCAAGAGACTTCCTCTAATTTCTGGTAAATTAATTTCATATTCATCTATTTATTTAATTAATTTAATTTACTTTTTTCTTTTTTAATGAGCGATATCTTTCTATTTTCCCTTTACCTTCCATTACTTCTCTCTGATGAGCGCCATAATATCCTTTGGAAGCTTGAATTTCAAGTCAGTGGCCCCTGTGGTGGGCTTGTTTTAAATTTCAAGTCAGTGGCCCCCCTGTGGTGGGCTTGTTTTAAATTTCAAGTCAGTGGGGCCCCTGTGGTGGGCTTGCTCCATTTGAATAGGGTTCATCTTCTGAATAATAATAATAATAATAATAATATTAATAATAATTATAATTATTAATAAAAATATTAACAAAAATCTTTTACTGTCTTCGTTAACGCAAATAACCTACTAAAAGACACTGGAAGGATATACGCAGCTTTCGCATACTGTGAAACGAAGATTGCGTAGATCTTACGCCTTATCTTGTCTCTGTTAGTTGGGTCGAGTCCAGGGGTCCACATCAAACCTCTTAGCCCTTCTGACACTTTACCACAAGCCAGCTAGATTCAAACCAAATATCTGCCACATGGCTTGAGATTAGAAGATGACACATTTTGAAGATGAATGCGTACATACAATAGATACGATAAGAAAGTGGGAGAATATATAAAGAAAAACGATTAATATCAAAGCAATGAGGAAGTGGGGATATGTAA
This sequence comes from Macrobrachium rosenbergii, assembly GCA_039081455.1. NCBI lineage: Eukaryota > Metazoa > Arthropoda > Malacostraca > Decapoda > Palaemonidae > Macrobrachium > Macrobrachium rosenbergii. The sequence continues at coordinate 18,041,698 of JANJGK010000022.1, read as the reverse complement.
AGAAATACGATTACTACCAAAAGAAAATATTAACAAAGACGCGTGCAAACTACGCAGTTTAATAACACGTAAGAAATAAGCAGAAATGAATAAAGATAAAAATGACGCTAAAGAAAAAAATATATTGATAATAAAAATAAAAGTAATAATTCAACGATGTGTAAAATTATAATACCGATAACCAGCCGTTAACCATATAGCGAACGACCAACATTTTGCAACGGAATATTTTTTCTTTTATTAGAAAATCGGTTAGTTCGCCAAAACTATTCTACTGATTCCCAGCAAAACCATTTCAGGAATCTAGGAATATTTTATCAAAAGGCCAAAGTTTTTTTTGTAATTTTTTTATTGTAGATATGGAATATATATATATATATATATATATATATATATATATATATATATATATATATATATATATATATATATATATATATATATATATATATTATATATAAAACTCAATTTTAGGTAGCTTTTTTCAGACACCTGGTATGACAGAGAACTTGAAATTTTAGGACATTCAAGTGATATCCCCAAAAGCTTGAAAGTATATTTAGGAGGGGCGATGAAAAAGTTAGGACACGCACAGAATAGGCTTTCAGTTTTAGGACATGCGCTCTCTCCGACGTTTGAAACCTGCCGTACACGAGACCTCAGAAATTTTATGACATGCAAATGAAGTTTTGAGGATGCGTTTAAATTCTAAGACATGCTATGGTGTCTTTTCGGAATATAAAAGGAGGTATGTACCAGGTAATCAATTCCCGAAATATGAGAATGGTCACTGCAAAGCAGACATTAATTTTATGGCAAGCAAATTAATTTTTGAAGTATATTTGAATTTTAAGACATGCAAATGTCTTCGAAATATAAAAAAGCAAGTATGTACTGGGCAATGAATTTCCGAAATAAGGAAATGCTCATTATAAAATAAGACAAAATTTTAGGACGCGATACGGCAAAATTCTATCCAAAACATGAAGTAGGAATTAAAGACACACATTTCCATTTTAGGACATTCAAACACACACACACACACTCCATAACCTGGCTGCAGCCGACGAGGCTCATGTCTTAACGGCAGGACATCAAAAAATGTCGTCTTACGGAATCTGAACTTAATATGGTAGAACCGCCATGAATTCAAGACATGCAAAAGTTCTTAGCTTAGGTTGAAAGAGGAATATTTTCAATTTTTTTGCAATATTTTGTTTCATTCTAGCGGTGCCAACTTACTGAAGAGGACTGACTGACGAGTGAAAATGCATACTGTAGATTATAGACGCAAATCGACGATGATGGTGATGAATATATAGAATTTAGGCCAAAGGCCAAGCACTGGGACCTATGAGGTCATTCAGCGCTGAAACGGAAACTGACAGTAATTTGAAAAGGTCTGAAAGGCGTAACAGGAGGAAAACCTCAAAGCAGTTGCACTATGAACCAACTGTTAGGAGAGGGTTGAGGAAAGTAAGATGGGAGAAAGAGAATATGAAAAGGAGGTACAGTAAAAGAACCTTAAGTAATGCCTACAGTGCACCGCATGAGGTGCACTGACGGCACTAACCCGCTACGGAGTATAGACGCATAGCAGATAGCGCTAGCAATACTCTATAGCCAGAGAACGGATGCAGAAGGCGTTTGAATATATCTTAAGTCAGCCACATTTTGAACGATTATAAAATGCATTCTTAATGACCAGGCCGATGAGTCACATTTCTCTGTTTACCGTTTTTATCTTATTTTTATTCATTATTTATCGCATTTCTTAATTCCTTCTCGCCATCAGTTAATTATCTCCCCTGTAATTCTTTTTCCGTAATAGGCGGCTTTCACGTTTGCCCACTGGGCTCGTAGTAGGCCTATTTTTCATTCTTCACCAGGGGCTACCGATAATTCTTTTTTAATCTCTTCGTTAGATCTAACTTCATAGCAGTATTAGAAAAAAACTTGAAAAATCAAAGTAGATGATGAAATACGACTTTCAGAGACACTCAGTAAACCACACAATTGTGGTAGTTATTCCAGAGGTCAAGACTCCCCCACCCCAATCCAGGGAAGTGGGGGGGGGGGTGAAGCTCAGCGCCTATAGCCGGAATTGTAACTAGCCTCTTGGCCAGGCAAGTCTCAAGCAAAACTACTGTAAGTTACTGTAGGCCTTTAAATGATGGTTATCCAATACCTAACTCTTGATCAAATCGAAGAATTATCTCAAAGAAATTCAAATTTAATTGTAAGGTTTCTCGACAGACTGGAACCAGGTATAAGCCTATTTTTATGCTGTACCAAAGCACTGGACGGCTGTACTTTTTTTTTCTTTTTTAGGCCTAAACTGGTAACTAAATTTTGAGGACGAGAAGGGCATAGCGTAATGTTTACAAAATGAAATAATAAATAATAATTATTATAATTTTATTATTATTAATATGACGAACCCTATTCATATGGAACAATCCCACCACAGGGCCCCACTGACTTGAAATTCAAGTTCCAAAAGCATCTGGTGTTCATTCGAAAGTAACAGAAGGTAATGGGAAATACAGAAAGAGGTCAATTATTAGAAAAACAGATGAATCAACAAAGTAATAAATACATAAAAATATATGTAATATATCAAAATATAAGTTGATGTATTAGGGTAGCAATGCATTGCAACTTCGCTTGAACTTCTGAAGTTCCAATTCCACGAGATTCTCTGGGAGGCAGTTCCACAGTCCATGCTTCTAAGTAGTATTACAAAACGGTGTACATTTACCGTCAGGTACACGTGAGGCAAAATCGAAAAAATAAAGGGAAAATTAAATCAATTATGAAAGATGTCCTGCATCTGATGTAGCCTTGAAGATTCCGGTGTTTAAAAAAATAAATACTCACAGTAGCACGAGTCTTGAAATGGAGAAACAAATCCCCAGTTATGTATAGGTACATTTAAAAATAAATCTCTACAGATAGCTTTCGGGAATCTGCTCGATTCCCCTTGAGACTGAAAAGGGGAATCGAACGGATTCCCGAAAGCTCTCTGTAGAGGTTTATTTTAGAATAGGTGCTATACTTAGGCTTGTTACTAAACATGGCGGAATCTCAATGAGACGCCGTGTTTAGTACTAGACCCTGGGTGATCAAATATTATATACACCCATTTCTGTACTGTGTGGTCGATATATTATATTAATAAACGATAACGTTGATCACCGAGGGGCTAGTACTAAACACGGCGTCCCATTGGGCTTCCGCCATATTTAGAACTAGCGCCTCAGAGCTGACACGTATAGATAGCACCTTGGAATATATGTGCCAATACATATCTGTAGATTTCTCTCCGCTCCGGTGTTTGTTCGAATCCCCGACGACCTCAGATTAAAATACCCACAATACCCATCTGTGGGGGGAAGGCATGAGAGGCTTCGGTTAATCCCATGCAAGGTCAAATTATCTGACCTGTCATCCTACTGAGACCGTCTCCTGACGCCCTTTCCCCCCCTGACCAATCATTCCCCCTCACCGACGCGTCGATCAGGTAGACTATAGAATAGATTATAGAAATGAAATCGAATATGGAGTTTAGGCCAAAGGCCAAGCGCTGTGACCTATGAGGTCATTCAGCGCCGGAAGGGAAGTTGACATTATGAAGGTCTGAAAGGTGTAACAGGAGGAAAACTTTAGTACAATGATAAATTATCGTCAGTATCATATAAAATTGTGAAGCGTTATTATAACTCTTTACTTTCTGCTACTGTGAAATAGTCGTTAACAATAGCAATCCCTTACTGTCACTCTCATGCATACTGCGGAAATTATTATTATTATATTATATCATTATTATTATTATTATTATTATTATTATTATTATTATTATTATTATTATTATTATTATTATTACTGAGAGTTGCCGTACACTCACCCTTTTCGGTAAACTGTTTCTGAATTCTGTATCTACATATGATCTCTAGATGAAAAATAAGCTCACGCTATTATTATTATTATTATTATTATTATTATTATTATTAGCAAAACATTGAAATTAAGAAAAAACTGAAATTCCTCATTCTGGTAAAAAAAAAAAAAATTGCAAACCGAAAGACGTGAAATAAAAAAAAATCCTTCATTCTGAAAAAATTGCAAACTGAGAAGACGTGAAATAAAAAAGCTGAAATCCTTCATTTTGGGAAAAAATTGCAAACCGAGACGTGAAAAAAAAACAAATCCTTCATTCTAAAAAAAAAAAAAAAAAAAATTGCAAACTGAGAAGACGTGAAATAAAAAACACAAATCCTTCATTTTGGGAAAAAAAATTACAAACTGAGAAGACGTGAAATAAAAAAAAAATCCTTCATTCTGAAAAAAAAAAAAAAATGCAAACCGAGATGACGATATCACGTCGGGAAATAAAAAAAAAAAAAAAAACAGATGAAAGCAAGAAAATTAATCACTTCTGCATCAAGAGATAAATGTATCTCAGTTGGTCGACCTTATAATGACGACAGTAGTAATGAACACAGACCAGTTCAAAAATGCTGGCGTTAAATCATTATGCAAGAAAATATGTATATGTTCTCAGTATCTTGGGAAATTTAACATTAACGTAATTCTCAGCATTTAGGGAAATTTAACATTGACGATATTATTAGCATATAGGGAATTTTATTTGTATAATTCTCAGCATTTAGGAAATTTAACATTAACGAAATTCTCGTCATTTAGGGAAGTTTGTTAATACAATTCTCAGCATTTAGGGAAATTTAACGTTAACGAAATTCTCAGTATTTAGGTAAATTGAACATCAACAAAATTCTCAGCATTTAGGGTAATTTATTGACACAATTCTCAGCATTTATGGAAATTTATCAACAAAATTCTCAGCATTTAGGGAAATTTAACATTACTGCAGTTCTCAGCATTTAGGGAATTTTAACGTTAACGAAATTCTCGGCATATATGGAAATTTACCATTAACGAAATACTCAACATTTAGGGAAATTTACTAACAAAATTCTCAGCATTTAGGGTAATCTATTGACACAATTCCCAGCATTTAGGGAAATTTATATAATAAAATTCTCAGCATTTAAGCAATTTTAACATTAACGGAATTCCCAGCATTTAGCTAAATTTAACAATAAGGGAATTATCAGCTTATAGGGAAATTTAACATTAACGAAATATTCAGCATTTGGGGAATTTTAACATTAACGAAATTCTCAGCATTTAGGGAAACTTATTAACGAAATTCTCAGCATTTCGGGAAATTTTGCTTGAACGAAATTCTCAGCATTTATGGAAATTTAACGTGAATGGAATTCTCAGCATTTAGGGAAATTCTACACGAACGAAATTCTCAGCATTAAGCGAAATTTAACATTAAAGAAATTCTCAGCATTTATGGAAATTCAACATTAACGAAATTCTCAGCATTTAGGGAAATTTAACATTAACAAATTTCTCAGCATTTAGGGAAATTCAACATTAACGAAATTCTCAGCATTTATGGAAATTTAACATTAACGAAATTCTCAGCATTTAGGGAAATTTATTAACAAATTCTCAGCATTTAGGGAAATTTAACATTAACGAAATTCTCAGCATTTAGGGAAATTTTACACATTTCTCAGGATTTACGGGAATTTAACAATAACGAGATTTTCAGCATTTAGGAAAATTTGACATTAACGAATTTCTCAGCATGTATGCAAATTTAACATTAACGAAATTCTCAGCATTTAGGGAAATTCATTAAAAATTCTCAGCATTTAGGGAAATTTAACATTAACGGAATTCTCAGCATGTAGGGAAACTTAACATTAACGAAATTCTCAGCATGTAGGGAGATTTAACATTAACGAAATTCTCAACATTTAGGGAAATTTACCATTAACGAAATTAACAGCATTACATTAACTTACCTCGATTAGAAACGTAGTTTATGTACAGTATATACAATATATATATATATTATATATATATATACACATATATATAACTATATGTAATTTTCAATTTTTAACAAAGGGTGATGTGCTCGCAAATATAGCACGGTAACAAACGCATATAATTTCGCCATGCAAGGAAATTAGTATACAAAAATTTAAGCACGTAATATCCGCCCGGGGGACATTCTCTCCCACGCTTTCTCTCCCCCTCCCCTACCGCACCCCCCGGCTCCTGATTAGGCCCTCGAGGGGAACGGAGGGTGGGAAATCTCCCCCGCCGATTTTGTATTTAAACAGGAAACGGTTTTATTTTATTCGCAGCGAACGATCCCGCGTAAACAAGCGAACTACAAATCACGGTTGTTTGCGGGATTTCAAAGGGGGTGTTTTGAGTTATTATTATTATTATTATTATTTCTCTAAATGAAACCTATCCACACGGAACAAGCCCACCAAAGGGGCCACTGACTTGAAATTCAAGCTTCCAAAGAATGTTGGTTTCAACCTCGCACCGCAGATCCCACACTGCAGCGGTAACTGATCATGGTACAGGGCCATTTTTCATCGCCCTGGGGGGGACGCGAACCCCCGACATCTGAGCGGCATGCCACGACGCTAGCCACCACACCAGCGGACCAGTAAGTGGCAAGGAAACAAAGCTATTATTATTATTATTATTATTATTATTATTATTATTATTATTATTATTATTATTATTATCTAATAACTGATCTCCGTTTCCGTATTTCCCATTACCTTCCGTTACGTCTTTCGAATGGACACCTTAATATTCTTTGGAAGCCTGAATTTCAAGTCAATGGCCCCTGTGGTGGGCTTGTTCCATATGGATAGGGTTCATCTTGATAATAATAATAAAAATATTATTATTATTATGGGTAGTATGCAGAGTACGGGGGGTCACGAATTACTTGGGAGGGTCCAGGGAGGGGGCGAAGCTCCCCCGGCCAGGTTAGGACACTGCGTCCAAGGTAAGGATCGGTAAAGGCAAGTCTGGTTAGGATATATTCTCTCTGGAATGCCCTCTACAAAAATATCTACAGTAGGCCCACTGTAGCCCTGACCCCCCCCTACTCTGCATTTGCTCAATTATTATTATTATTATTATTATTATTATTATTATTATTATTAAAGACAATTTGGAACTCTAGATAAGAGAAATTAGATAGAATAAATATAAAATGCGAAGACTTATTAATGCAGCACGCAGACTGTTCAGCAAAGATACGAACGTTTAAAGAGGCCCCCGCGGAAGGAATTCCAGATACGTCTATTAAAATAAACACGATAATTACGAAGCAGACGAACAGGTTAATATTAAAGATTTATACGACCGACAAAATAAATAAACCCTTCAAGCTGGGCCGCAGGAGGTCCTCCAAAAATAATCTTGGAGATGACAATAATGATGATGATAATTAAGAGATAGTCGGAGGTCCTCCAAATATTATCTTGAAGATGATAATCATAATAATGACAATAAAAATGTAGTCGGGTCAATAATCTTGGAGATGATAATGAAAAAATAATCGGAGGTACTAAAATAATCATGATGACATTATTAAAAAATAATCGGAGGTCCTCCAATAATCCAGATGATGATAATTAAAAAAATAATCGGAGTGATGATACAACGATAATCTGAGAGTTGATGATAACGATAATAATGACAATATAAAAAATAATTGGAAGTCCTCCAAATATTATCTTGGAGTTGATGATAATGATAACAATGAAATAAGACAATAAAGTAACAATCGGAGGTCCTCCAAATATAATCTTGGAGATGATAATGATAATGGTGATGATAATAAACAACAGAACAAAGAAATTTAAATGGTCAGACTCTACGCCCTTCCCGTCACTCGCGTGAAAGCACACAAGCACACTATAAAAAAAATTACAGTTTTACCGTAACTAAGCGTAGCGTAGGCCTAGGCTATTTTTACTTGAACAATCACAAAATAATTCCCATGATTTATATCTGCATGCCCATTAATGCATCGCAACAATTCAAATTGCAACGTAAATCACGGTTTTGTTATTCCTTACGTAAATAAATACTCTAATACTGCGAAAAAAAAGTTGCGTGCATGGAGAAAAAATCCGCTGAAAGAATGTAGCCTACGCTGCAATGACGGAGAAAAAATTGTGTAATATTCTATGTCTATAACGGTAAAGATACATAAATACAGTCTTATTTCATATATTGTAGCAGCAAAGCTACTGATATAAAAATATAGAAATCATTTACTCACACAAATATGTATAAATATTTATAGGTATAAATATAATTAATACACATACTGTATATATATATATATATATATATATATATATATATATATATATATATATATATATATATACATATATATATATACATATATATACACAACACGAAAGCTAGTGATACATTTTAATACAGTGTCGTTTTAAATATGAGTCAAGTTAATCATGCACAATAGTCTCATTATTCTTATATAGTGCACCACCCACTCACACTATACCAGGACAGATTAACAGACAGGAACAGACACGAACAGACAAAATCGAATTCTGTACAGAAACTCAAACCCTTACCGAGGAGATCGTAATGTGACCGAGGGAGCGCCGGAAACGGCGCCGGGGGCAGGCGGGGTCCTCCTGCGGAAGTCCTGGGGGCCAAGAGGCTCTCTATAGTGAACACGGACGACGGCGCCCTCGACGCCGGGGGCAGCATGCCGCCCTCTGTGGCCTCCCCGGAGGCCAGGCACCTCAGCTGCTCGGAGGCCGAGGCGTAGCTCTTGAGGGGGTCGGGGAACTGCAAGGGCATCTTCAGGTGGTCGGAGGCCGCGGCGGCGCCCCCGGCGCCGTAGGCCTTGAGGTGCTCGTGGCCCAGGTATAGTCTCATGTGCTCGGGCATCAGGTACTTGAGGTGCTCGGAGGTCAGGTAGTGCTTCAGGTGGTCGCTGGACGCCAGGTACTGCTTGAGGGGGTCGCTGGCGCCCATGTACTGCGTCAGGTGGTGGAGGTAGGACGGGTAGGGGTAGTGGGGCAGCGGTGCCAAGCAGGGCAGCGGGGAGGAGGAGGAGGTGAGGTGGTCGGAGACCGACACAGACACGGCCGCGGGCAGCGGCAGGCCAGCAGGCGGAGCCAGCGGAGGGAGAGTGGACGACACCGGAGACGATCCCGAAGACCTCACGCTCCCTGTCTCCACCATCTTGCCACCAGCAGTCGCCACTTTGCAACTCTTCGGGAGGACGACGCCCGGGGCTCACGACAAAGCCAAGCGGTTCAGGCGGAACTCGTCGAAGGAGGAGGAGGGATTCCCTTCAGGAAGGAGAGGAAGTTCACTGAAAAAAGTACGTGCGGCGTCCTTGGGGAACTCACAACAACAACCGTCCACAGAAACTGTCGTCGTCGGCTCTAGTCTCAATTCCACATCGAAAACGCACTGAGAGTTGGTCTCGCGCCTCGGCGTCAGTCACCTGCGTCGCACGACTGGCGAGTGAGTGAGCAATTCATCTCTCATCACTCACCATAAATCAGTTTTGAATACTTAAGCTCCTCCCATGGCCGTCCGTGACCGCTGATAAGCCGCGGAATCGTCTCAGCCACGCCCCTCTGCCAACGAGCGGCGCTCATTCGTTCAGCGGGATTTGCGCTGGCCAATGGGCGGCCGCCGCAGCGGGGAAGGGGAGGGGGAATCACGGGCGTTCCCGGGAGTTCTCTCGCCGTTAAGGGATTTCGACTATGGCTATCAGATCTCTTCTATCCATTTGAGTCGCATCGAATGAAATTTAAGAAACTTAAGACGCCGGAAGGAAGTCGACGGGAGAGGGTGATTGATCTGTAGCACGAAAATATGAACAGTTAATTCCGTTCACCCGTCAGTCACTCATTTAAAAAAAAAATTAGACTTATTGCACGTTCACTAGAAGCAACAGGCGAGACTGACTGGCTGACTGATGACTGGATGGGTGTTGAAATTGGGATATTGGGAAGTTAATCTATCTCAATATGCTGGAGTTACTGACAGCTTTGTATCCTCGATCTCCCCTCCGTTCTCTCTCTCTCTCTCTCTCTCTCTCTCTCTCTCTCTCTCTCTCTCTCTCTCTCTCTCTCTCTTCCCTTTTCTCACACCGCCTGTCAACGTCAGCGATGCTTAAAAAGTTGGGGAAAATGAGTCAAAGACTTTTCCATTGCTTAATTAGGCGTTAAATCATTTAACATTTTACAAATGCGCATTAAATTAGCTGATTACAGAAAAGCGTTAATTACAGCGGGGGGAATAATATTCCTGAAGTTATATACTGCTATATACGTAATTGGATTTTCATTCGTGTCCTGACATTTAGAATAATCTCATTCCAGGTGAAAGAGCGCTGACGAAGACCGATTGATTGATCGTGACGATTCAGCTGGCGTCACGCAACTCCTACGTGATTGCTATTTGGTGATAATTATCTCCTCAGTAGGTGTTAAAAAAATATAAAGGAAGATATTGTGACTTGCTATCTGCTAATAAATAAGTTTTTCATAGATTTATGATGTCTTATATGCATATGAATGATGTATTTAGGTATCTGTTAATAATTAGTTTGGAAAAAAATTTGACGGTCTATATTTTAACATATATTAGCGTTGACTGGTAACAGGGAAGTACAACGGTCTGTCGTTTTTTTAAGCGTTACGATCAATCTTTTCTGCTTTATTCGTCTTTTTTATTTTATTTTATTTATTTATTTATTTATTTATTTATTTGTTTGTTTCCCGTAGGCCTGAAAATGATTGGAGCATTGACTGGTCTGTTCCATAAGCTTTGGAAAAAAAGTGTAAAATTAACCAATGATACAAAAATAACCACATCATAAAAATTAATATACTTCCTCAAGAATGACAGAACCTGACTACTGTAGATTAAAATCATTTCAAAGATATATTTACTTAAGAATGTTTATTTGACAAAATCTCAGAGCTTACCCAAGCAAAGGCGTTTCACGAATATGCTCATGAAAATATCGCCTTCGAGAATAGGGGAACATAATAACATTCTTGAACAAACTCACTAAAGAATTTTATTTAATGAGAACAGGTTACCAAAGAGCATTTAGCAGGCTACAGAAACATTTCGTAGAATACGCCTACATAAGAAGTGTCTCATAATACTTAATACCACGTAGGCAATCGTCTATGTACTGTTGAGATTGACAGTCTTCAGAATATTATTATTTGAACTTAAGACATTCCTAGGCAGTTTTAGTGGAATATTCTAATTTTTTTAACTAAATATTTCTTATTTTAAAAAAATAATTTTCAATGACAACTTGCCCCACGGCTGGTCCATATTTATCAATATACAATATAGTACGGAACTCCCGTAGGGAGGTAGTGCCGTCAGTGCACCTCATGCGGTGCACTGTAGGCATTACTTAAGGTTCTTTGCAGCGTGCCTTCGGCCCCTAGCTGCAACCTCTTTCGTTCCTTTTACTGTACCTCCTTTCGTATTCTCTTTCTTTCATCTTACTTTCCACCCTCTCCTATAACAATTGATTCATAGTGCAACTGCTTTGAGGTATTCCTCCTGTTACACCTTTCAAACCTTTTCACCGCTGAATGACCTCATAGGTCCCAATGCTTGGCCTTTGGCTTAAATTCTATATTCAATTTAATTCAATTCAATGTACAGTACGTAACGTTCCTAGGGCCGGGACTTGCTGTCTCGACCACCTATATCGGTTGGATCTTACCGTCTCAACTTTTAACATTACATTCCCGTCTTTTTTTCTTTTTCTTTTTTTGTGCTACGGGTATTTTAGTAACCTAACAATTTAACAAGACCTCTGATAACAAAATATTACCTGTTAATTCCATTTACCCGTAAATCACTTATTAAAAAAAAGATGCTCAAATCATCTTATATCTGATTGAATTATATTTTATTCAATCAGATATTAAATTACATAAGCGTCTTTTACAGTGAAAATAAAAAATTAACCTCAGGGGAAAAACCAGTATAACATCAAAACACCTAATCAGAACATAAATATGCTAATACAAAAACGAGTACCGCGCACTAACTCCTTTTGAAGTACCACTCACGCATATGATCAGTCAAGACAGAATTGAACTGAGTATAGAATTTAGGGCAAAGGCCAAGCACCGGGACCTATGAGGTCATTCAGCGCTGAAACGGAAATTGACAGTAAAAAGGTTTGAAAGGCGTGACAGGAGGAAAACCTCAAAGCAGTTGCACTATGAATCAGTTGTCAGGAGAGGGTGGAAAGTAAGATGGTAGAGAGAATACGAAAGGAGGTACAGTAAAAGGAACGAAAGGGGTTGCAGCTCGGGGTCAAAGGCACGCTGCAAAGGAACTCAAGTAATGCCTACAGAATCAGTCAAGATATCTCACGACGATGATATGAGTCTTAGTTCACTCCTCTCTGAAGAGGGTGACAGGTAAAGTTTCATTCAGTTTCTCTCTAAATTACCGCTTGTTTTATCTGATTGGCTAAGTGGCTGACACGCCCATCCGTTCAGCCAATCGGAATCCGTGGCTTAAAATGAGGTATGCAGAGATATAACCATACAAAACTATAGAAATTATGTGAGAGGAAGAACTCAGAATTATGTGAGTAACTGAAGTCTGCAGTGTTCCTCTCTCTCTCTCTCTCTCTCTCTCTCTCTCTCTCTCTCTCTCTCTCTCTCTCTCTCTCTCTATATATATATATATATATATATATATATATATATATATATATATATATATATATATATATATATATTACTAACAGGACCTCATTGAAACTGGATGGTACCCAGCGGAGATATTTATTCAATTCCATCCAGTTTCAATGAGGTCCTGTTAGTAATTGTATTAATGCACAGATAATTGTGTAAGTGATAAAGTTTTAATATATATATATATATATATATATATATATATATATATATATATATATATATATATATATATATATATTTATATATATATATATATGTATGTATATACATATATATATATATATATATATATATATATATATATATATATATATATATATATATATATATATATTTGAGGTTTAAAATTAGGAATGATAGTAACTTAATTTATGGCTCCGCCTTTACAACAGACAAAGAAAACACAAATATTCTTGTACCATCAAGGCGTGATCTCCTCAATATCGGCGCAAACGGAGACCATTTTTCCGTATATAAAAAAAACTAACAATTGGAAAACAGTATCGTATACATATTCACACGAATCCTCGACATACTTACGTCTACACACGGGGACTCTTAGAAGTGAGTGATGCTTTATAGCGTCCTAAATATGAAAGAAAATAAGAATTATTTCTGTACAACTCCTCGCGTGCAAGCTTTTCTATCTGACTGTCGTTGCAGTCTTTCAGAATATAAATTAAAAAGGTGGTGTGGAAGACTGTGTTTATAATCAGCAATGAATTCTGTCCCTTTTCCGACAGTAATAATAATAGTGATAATAATAATAATAATAGACTTTTTGTAGTATGGAATACTGTGTATGTAATCAGTAATGCATTCTGTCCCTTTTCCGATGGTCATGATAATAATAATAATAATAATAATAATAATAATAATAATAATAATAATAATAATAACAGTAAAAATAGACTTTTCTGCATTTCCGGACATGCCGTAAGGACTGTAAGCAAGTAAATTGGAAACAGAGAGATATGGTATCAAGAAGGATATTTTAACAATGTAATAATAATAATAATAATAATAATGATAATAATAATAATAGACTTGCTAGTATTTCCGGACAAGATCTAAACACAGTGTGCCGGTAAATTAGATATATATAAAAATATGGTATCAAGACGAATATTTTACCAATACAATAATGATAATAATTACTGCTACGTATAAGTGGTGTTACATTTCATCTCACTGTACACAAATATTTTAGGTAGGCTAAATGCGTAACGACATTCATAAATAACAAGTAAGAAATGCGCCAGAGTTTCTTCGGCGAAATCGAGTTTTCTGTACAGCGCATAATCAAAGCCAACGAAAATAGATCTATCTTTAGGTGGTCTCGGTATAATGCTGTACGAGCCGCGGACCATGAAACTTTAATCACCGCCCGGTGGTGGCCTATCCTATATCATTGCCAGAAGCACGATTGTGGCTAACTTTAACCTTAAATAAAATGAAAACTACTGAGGCTAGAGGGCTGCAATTTGGTATGTTTGATGATTGGAGGGTGGATGATCAACATACCAATTTGCAGCCCTCTAGCCTCAGTAGTTTTTAAGATATGAGGGCGGACAAAAAAGTGCGGACAGAAAAAGTTCAGACAGAATAAAGTGCGGGCAGAATAAAGTGCGGATAGAATAAAGTGCGGACAGAAAAAATGCAGACAGAATAAAGTGCGGGCAGAATAAAGTGCGGATAGAATAAAGTGCGGACAGAATAAAGTTCGGACAGAATAAAATGCGGAAAGAAAAATTGCGGACAGAAAAAAGTGCGGGCAAAAATCAGTGCGGATAGAATAAAGTGCGGACAGAATAAAATGCGGAAAGAAAAAGTGCGGACAGAATAAAGTGCGGAAGGACAGACAAAGCCGGCACAATAGCCTTCTTTTACAGAAAACTAAAATGGAGAAAAACGCACAAAGTGCAAGTGTGATTTTATAAACACGCTAACTAATGCAAATATCCTTTCATTCGTATCTCGGCTTAAGTGAATCAAATAAAAAAACACGTAATGTGCATGTGTGTATTTACAAACACTCTAGAGTACTTAGCGCAACCCTTTCTTGCATTGATATATGTGTATTTGCAAAAGCAATCCATTATTAGTTTATTTACACACACTAATAATAATAATAATAATAATAATAATAATAATAATAATAATAATAATAATAATAATAATATCCTTTATTTCAGTCCAGGGACTTATACAAGGAACATACAAAGTAAAGAAAATACCTGTACAATACACGCTTAATTTAGATACACGAAATAAAAGGATTTTACAGATGCCAAAGTAATAATAATAATAATAATAATAATAATAATAATAATAGTATTCATGATAATGGTAATGACAGTAGTAATATAGAGAATAGCAGTAAAGATAAGAAAAATGATAACAATTAAATACAGTTGCACACAATTAATTTCCAGCTAAGGACTTTAGGAGGAAGCAGAATTCAGGAAAAGAATGCTAAATACGAAAAATGAAAGAAAGCTGACATATAAATAAAATAAAACACGTATTACGTACATGTGTATAATTATAAACACGCTATACCCTGCTTAGAATATGTTCAATCTTTGTGTAGATCCGTGTGTATTTACACGTGCTAACCTACTTATAAGTCCTTTCCTTTGTGTATTTGTGTGTACTAAAACACGAACTTGCTTAATCCCAATCTATTCCACTATACGACAAAGCCTCTCTCTCTCTCTCTCTCTCTCTCTCTCTCTCGCTCTCTCTCTCTCTCTTCTTATAAGTCCTTCTCTCTGTGTATTTGTGCGTACTGAAACACGAACTAGCTCAATCCCAATCTATTCCACTATACTACAAAGCCTCTCTCTCTCTCTCTCTCTCTCTCTCTCTCTCTCTCTCTCTCTCTCTCGCTCTCTCTCTCTCTCTTCTTATAAGTCCTTCGCTCTGTGTATTTGTGCGTACTGAAACACGAACCAGCTCAATCCTAATCTATTCCTCTCTCTCTCTCTCTCTCTCTCTCTCTCTCTCTCTCTCTCTCGCTCTCTCTCTCTCTCTCTCTCTCTCTCTCTCTCTCTTCATATGGAGCGGGCAACAACAACATCAGCAGCCTTGGAGCGGTCTACGGCGCCTTCTGCATGGAAGAGTAGGAGGAGGAGGAGGAGGAGGAAGGCGCCTTTGATTCCATTATCTCGGGCGACAATTATTAAGCCCTCCAAGACGCTGTAACCCTCAAGTCGCCGTCTAAGGCGCCCTAAGCCGGTTATGGAATCGTCTTGAGAGCCAGGTGGTGTTACAAGGTGTTGACCCTCATAACGACTTTGTAGAAGTTGGGGGCGGCGGTGTTCGGTGTTCCGCTTGGCACCTGCGACGCCGACGGTCTACGCAACAGCGTGTGTTATGGTGGTGTTACGGAACTCTTTGGGGGATTGAAGTAGATTGGGGGTTGGCTGGGGGTGGTGTTACGTGCCTACGCGCATACATATATATACACACACAAACAAAAATACGCACACATACAGTCAGGACTTTGGAACACTTAGAGTTGGGGGTTTTACGTGCCTGCGCGCACACATACACACACACACATACGCACAAACACACTCAGGACTTGTAGGCTAACTCTTATGAGAATGAAATGAAAGATGACGGAAGTGTTATATACACACACACACACACAAGCAGTTACGACTTGAGAATGCTTAGGGAAGCAAAATGGAAGATGATGAAATAGGTGTTACACACACACACACACATACACACACACATACACACACACATACACACAAACAGGACTTGGAAACCCACAGTGACAAAAATAGCTGAGGTTAATGTGACACTCACACACTCAGCTACAAGGTGCTTGAATTGTCCACCACGTGCTAAGAGAGAGAGAGAGAGAGAGAGAGAGAGAGAGAGAGAGAGAGAGAGAGAGTTTGATGAACTGGGATTGTTTCCCCATGATGAGAGTGGGGGTCTGAAGGGGGTGGGAAAGTGGATTACCTTGTAGCAGAAATCTTACCTGGTCAATTATGAAGTCAGTTATGATATATGATGACATTCTTAGTGGAAGATCTGAAGAAGCTCTCTCTCTCTCTCTCTCTCTCTCTCTCTCTCTCTCTCTCTCTCTCTCTCTCTCTCTCTCATGCAGTTGGTAATTTGACCAGCAGATATTCCCGATGGACATGGGTAGTCAATTATCGTTATTATTATATATCTACATAAGGAGGTTTTTGTGTGAAATGCATACTTCAAATATCGGCTTGTGGTTGATATTATGGTCTAGGTAAGTAGACGAATATTCTGCTTTCACCTGCGTTTATTTCTTTTACGTCCAGAGAGAGAGAGAGAGAGAGAGAGAGAGAGAGAGAGAGAGAGAGAGAGAGAGAGAGAGAGACGCTAGTAAACTGATAATGCAAGCAAGAATTTACATTACCACAATTATAAGCGTCCATTTCTGTAGGGAAAATTTATATGTACTCATAAATTGCGAATGTATATCGCATTTTATTATTGATAGATAGGGAGAGAGAGAGAGAGAGAGAGAGAGAGAGAGAGAGAGAGAGGAGAGAGAGAGAGAGAGAGAGAGAGAGATATGCAAGTAAACTGGTAATTAAACGTGCATAATGAGAATTAAGAACTCACACTGCTACAATTTTGAGCGTCGACTTCTATAGGTTAAAATTCATAACATTTGCATACAATCATAAATTACTTTATATTAAATCTTATAGCTGACATATAATTTTCCAACCCTTATGCAAACACTAAAAAAAAAAAAATACAACACTTTCAAAGAAGGAAGCACGAACTATAAAAAAAAGGCCACGACGCAAAAAAAAACACACACCCACAAATAAACAAACTAAAAAAAAAAGTAAATAACTGAAACCATTCAAGAGTAATTACAAATACAATTATGACTTAATCATTTGATATAAAATCAAGCCTTACAACGGCGCTGCCGCGTAATTAATTAGTCGCTTTTGTGGCGCCAAGTAATATTTTGCCGGGGCACAATGGCAGGACGCTTCTATCCGCACCTCAAAAATGGCAAATCTTTTAATCGCATTTGAATGTCGTATTTCACCTGGGGTAATCTCGCCTGCTGGAAATTAATGTTAATGTCATATTTTTTATGGCGTGGGTATGCGATAAGGGCATTGTTGTTATGATGTTGATTCATGCTTACACTTATCTCTCACCTGCTGATATTAATCATGTTCATATTTTTTTCTGACGTGGGTATGCGATGCAGGCATATTTGTTATGACATTGACTCATACTCAACACTTATTCCTCTGTTATGACATGGGCAGTTGTTGTAATAACGCTTGTAATCTCACCTGCTGGAAATTAATGTTAATGTCATATTTTTTATGACGTGGGTATGCGATTGGGCATATTTGTTATGACATTGATTCAAACTCGTACTTATCCTTCTGTTATGACATGGGAGTTGTCGTATCACCTGTAATCTCACCTGCTGGAAATTTTAATATTAATGTTATATTTTTTTATGACGTGGGTATGGCGTGGGGTCATTGTTGTTATGACATTGACTCATACTCATACTTATCCCCCTGATATGACATGGGCAGCTGTCGTATCACCTGTAGTAATCTCACCTGCTGGAAATTAATGTTAATGTCATATTTTTTTTGTGACGTGGGTATGCGGTGGGGCCATTGTTGTTATGACATGGGTAGTTGTTGTAATAGCACCTGTGGTAATCTCACCTGCTGGAAATTAATGTTAATGTCATATTTTTTATGACATGTGCATGCGATGTGGGCATTGCTGTTATGACATTGATTCGAACTTATACTGATCTCGCACCTGCTAATATTAATCATGTTAATGTTATATTTTTTATGACATGGGTATGCGATGAGAACATATTTGTTATGACATTGACTCAACAGACTCTCATGGTAAATATTACCAAGTGTTTTAAAAATCTACATATCAAGTATTATTCGGTCTGCTTATATTTTTATCTATCTATTTTATGATTTTTTTTTATTTTGTCTTTTCTATAAATTGATTTCATATTTCTGTATTCCTTATTATCTTTTGTTACTTCTTTCAAATGAACGCCATATTCTTTGGAAGCTTGAATTTCAAGTCAATGGACCTTTTTCGTGGGCTTGTTCCATATGAATAGGGTTCATCTGCTGAATAATAATAATAATAATAATAATAATAATAATAATAATAATAATAATAATAATAATAATAATAATGAACTTGTTCCATCTGAATAGGGTTCATCTTCTGAATAATAATAATAATAATAATGAACTTGTTCCATATGAATAGGGTTCATCTTCTGAATAATAATAATAATAATAATAATAATAATAATAATAATAATAATAATAATAATAATGAACTTGTTCCATATGAATAGGGTTCATCTTCTGAATAATAATAATAATAATAATAATGAACTTGTTCCATATGAATAGGGTTCATATTCTGAATAATAATAATAATAATAATAATAATAATAATAATAATAATAATAATAATAATAATAATAATAATAATAATAATAATAATAATAATAATAATGAACTTGTTCCATCTGAATAGGGTTCATCTTCTGAATAATAATAATAATAATAATAATAATAATAATAATAATAATAATAATAATATTAATAATAATAATAATAATAATAATATGACAGTTCACTTTAAAAACCACTCTTTGGAAGATAATAATAATAATAATAATAATAATAATAATAATAATAATAATAATAATAATATGACAGTTCACTTTAAAAACTACTCTTTGGAAGATAATAATAATAATAATAATAATAATAATAATAATAATAATAATAATAATAATAATAATAATAATAATAACGTAACAGTTCAGTTTCAAAATCACTCTTAGGATGACAAACCTGGCCCTTCCCCCCCCTCCTCCCAGCCACCCCTTGCTCCTCACCCCCACCCCTCCAAAAAAAAAAAAAACTCGCCCACCCATCCTGAATTCTACCCAAAATTAACTGAACTGAATGGCGTCAGCCCGCTGAAGTCAGCTACTGCTGAGTGTTCAGTAGCCACACTTTTCATTGTAGCAGAATACCTTTCAGATTTCGAAGCTGATGTACTACGTGAAAGGAGGTCATGATTCATTATATATTTATGATTCATTATATATTAATGATTTATTATACATTTATGATTCATTATATATATATATGATTCATTATATATTCGTGATTCATTATATATTTTTATGATTCATTATACAGTCATGATTCATTATATATTTATGATTTATTATAATTTATATTCATGATTCATTACATATTCATGATTCATTATATATTCATGATTCATTGAAAATTTATGATTCATTATATATTTATGATTCATTATATATTCATGATTCATTTTATATCCATGATTCATTATATATTTATGATTTTATTATATATTTATTATATCAAAATGCCAGGAATCATTACTGAGTTGTGATGAGATTTTTTCTGCATGGATAAATAGTGTCACAAATTATAGCAAATATTCTTGCATTGATTCATACATTTATACACCACATACCGATTCGAGTATGCTTGATGAGATAATCGGTGTGGAGTGTATAACTGTATGAATTAATACAAGAATATTTGTACCAGTTTATGAAAATGTCTATCCATGCAGAGAAAAAATCTTATAAAAAAAAAGCAGCGTTTTGTTATAGGGTTTTTGTTGTACAAAATTCAAATGTTGTAATTAGAAGAGA
Source organism: Macrobrachium rosenbergii (assembly GCA_039081455.1). NCBI lineage: Eukaryota > Metazoa > Arthropoda > Malacostraca > Decapoda > Palaemonidae > Macrobrachium > Macrobrachium rosenbergii. The sequence continues at coordinate 18,021,274 of JANJGK010000022.1, read as the reverse complement.
ATTGAAGGTGGTTATTAAGGCAATTTTAACAACTCATTTGCTTGTATTTAATGTTGCATGCATGCATACGAGTATGAATTATTAAAAAAACACTTGCATTCCTGTACGCAAGCTATATACGCTGGATATCAATTCGCCTGTATTCGCTAGAGAGAGAGAGAGAGAGAGAGAGAGAGAGAGAGAGAGAGAGAGAGAGAGAGAGAACCCGGCATTATGCAATGAATGCAAACAGGCGTTATTGTTAAACATCAAATCATTTAGTGCCCTGATTCATTTAGGCAGCATCACAAATTAAAGGTGAGCCATCCGCCATTACCTGCCTATCCGTTACCTGTAGAAAGGATGGTTGACAAATTACCTGTATTATGGATGGTTGATAAATTACCTGTAGAAAGGATGGTTGACAAATTACCTGTATGAAGGACGGTTGATAAATTACCTGTATGAAGGATGGTTGATAAATCACCTGTATGAAGGATGTTGTAAATTACCTGTATGAAGGATGGTTGATAAATTACCTGTATGAAGGATATATGATAAATTACCTGTGTGAAGGATGGTTGATAAATTACCTGTATGAAGGATATATGATAAATTACCTGTGTGAAGGATGGTTGATAAATTACCTGTATGAAGGATGGTTGATAAATTACCTGTATGAAGGATGGTTGACAAATTACTTGCATTAAGGATGGCTGAAAATTACCTGTACCAGGGATGGTTGACAAATTACCTGCATTAATGATGGTTGGAAAATTACCTGTACTAAGAATGGTTGACAGATTACCTGTACTAAGGATGGTTGATAAATTACCTATATGGAGGATGGTTGACAAATTACCTGTGTTAAGGATGGTTGATAAATTACCTGTAATAGGGATGGTTGATAAATTATCTGTATGAAGGATGGTTGACAAATTACTTGCATTAAGGATGGTTGACAAATTACCTGTATGAAGGATGGCTGACAAATTACTTGCATTAAGGATGGTTGACAAATTACCTGCATTAAGGATAGTTGATAAATTACCCGCATTAAGGATGGTTGACAAATTAGGCTACCTGCACTAAGGATGGTTGACAAATTACCTGCATTCAGGATGGTCGAATAGACTAGGGAGAGTGGCATCATAGTAATTCCAATCTATACGTAAGAAGGCTTTAGTTTTTCCCGTAACTTAATGAATCTCTCTCTCTCTCTCTCTCTCTCTCTCATTATTATTCCGGCTTATACGGCTTCCATGCATACGTTCTAATTGCTTATATTCTTATCTCCACTTCATTTCTTTCTCATGTAATCTCACGCGACAATTTAGCGTCGCAGAAACAATGGTCAGCGACGAGAGATTTATTACAAAGACTGAAATATCTTTGGTTTCTATTACTTTTGCGAATTCTTGTTGTGCATTTATTGTTATTACCGAGGTTATTTTTTTTATATAGAAATGCGAACTGTACGGGGTAATGATCTGAAATGAAGTGGTTTATTATTATTATTATTATTATTATTATTATTATTATTATTATTATTATTATTATTATTATTACCTCTGGAATACTTTATTCAAATACGAAACAAGAAAATATTCAGTTTAGCGAAGGGTATGATATATATATATATATATATATATATATATATATATATATATATATATATATATATATATATATATATATGTGTGTGTGTGTGTGTGTGTGTGTGTGCGTATATGTATGTATGTATGTATGAAAATGTATACACACACATATATATATATACATATATACATAGAGAGATATATGTAAACGATCATACACACACAAACCCCTTGTATACATTCATAAATCTTATACATTTACGCCCACACATCTTCCACTAACGGCACGCCCTTCCTTTAAGCACGGGGCGACAATCCATCAAAGGCCGGACAAACAACGCCCACAAAAGACAGAGGTACCCGAGAAAAGGTGTTGACATCCACAAACAAAAAAAGGACTCCTTGTCTCCCCTTCCGAGGCATCCTCCGCCCACCCCCGCCCCCGCTGCATTCCAAGGGAGAAGGAAGTTTTAATACATACCACACAAGGAGGGCGGACTGTCGACCCTTCCACGGCTGACAAAGTGCCCGAGGAAATCCCATAAGCAAAGGTCCACAGGTCAATGCAAATACGGGGATTAGGTTGAGAGGGCGACAGAAGAAGTGTAAGAAGTATAACAGGTTCTATGTCTCATGTTTACAGACTTGGTCAGGTCGCTACAGTACAGTACAGGACAGTACAGTACAGTACAGCCTCGCCTCAAAGGGCATTTGACTTTGTGGGTGTTGTTATTCTGGGCTAAATGCTAAATGGAAGTCCTTGAGGCCACCACACGTTTTTGTGATTGTGTCTGTTTTGAAAACACATAGCAAATTTACAGTACACCTGTTGCATCATTATCTAGGCACTGAAAAGATGTAAAGAAGGACTGTAAAATTTGGAATAGAATTGCACACGTACACTTTCATTATTATTATTATTATTATTATTATTATTATTATGATTATTATTTCAGTAGATGAAACCTATTCACACGGAACAAGCACACCAAAGAGGCCACTGACTTGAAATTCAAGCTTCCAAAGAATGCTGGTTTCGACCTCCCACCGCAGACGCCCCACACTGCGGCAGTAACTGATCATGATACAAAGCCAATGATTTCTTCATCGCCCCGGGGGAGGCGCGAACTCGCGACATCTGAGCGGCATGCCACGACACTAGCGACCATACCAGCGGACCAGCTGGGATATGTGTTACACACAAAAAATAAATATATGAATGCACAGCGTTTTATATCATGACTATCAACTAAAACGTGAGCTGTAATTTATAGATAAGACAGTCAGTGAAATTACTCAACGTTGGGTTTGGTCAGCGAATGAATGGGTGACCGGAGATGAATCCCCTAAGTAACTTTTCTCTGTCGCTGATCGATCTATAAGAGAAAGCAAGGAACAATGAGTATGGCCAGTGCTTGGATAGGTGACCATCAGGGAATGCCAGACGCCTAGCAACATAAGCTTCCTCGACCATCCACTGAAAGAAAAAATCAGCGCTTTGAAAATTTCAACATACCTCAGGAATCTAGTCCAAGCTGCAATGAGGTAACTAAGAGAGAGAGAGAGAGAGAGAGAGAGAGAGAGAGAGAGAGAGAGAGAGAGAGAGAGAGAAAGTAATTGTGACATATAAAAATAGAGAAAAATTACCAGCAAACTAAGGCGTCTAATCCAAGCGGCAATGAGGTAACAAAGAGAGAGAGAGAGAGAGAGAGAGAGAGAGAGAGAGAGAGAGAGAGAGAGACAGTAATTGTTGTCAAACATATAAATAGAGAAAAATTACCAGCAAACTGTGGAGTCTAATTCAAGCGGCAACGAAGTAACAGAGAGAGAGAGAGAGAGAGAGAGAGAGAGAGAGAGAGAGAGAGAGAGAGAGATAGGTAGTAATTTGTTGTCACACATAAAAATAGAGAAAAATTACCAGCAAACTGTGGAGTCTAGTTCAAGCAGCAACGAAGTAACAGAGAGAGAGAGAGAGAGAGAGAGAGAGAGAGAGAGAGAGAGAGAGAGAGAGAGAGAGAGAAAGGAGAGAGAGAGATAGTAATTGTTGTCAAACATAAAAATAGAGAAAAATTACCAGCAAACTGTGGAGTCTAATTCAAGCGGCAACGAAGTAACAAAGAGAGAGAGAGAGAGAGAGAGAGAGAGAGAGAGAGAGAGAGAGAGAGAGAGAGAGAGAGAGACAGTAACTGCTGTCACACAATAAAAACAGAGGAAAAATCACCAGCAAACGCAAGAGAGGAAAAACCCCAACGAATAGGCGACCAAACAAAAGCATTTATATAGCTCCGAATCCGAAGGGCTTTGCGAAAGTAATTGAATTGAAAATGCGATGCAGTTGCAAAGGGGGCTTTTCAGATCACCGGCATAAGCCGCCTGACGGCGCAGGGAATAATCTCTTTTTGCCGGCCTAATTCGAGACAGGTCAAGTATAAATAAATACCTGAATTATTATCGAGCCGGCGCGCGTCTTCCGTCGAAAAACGCTGTAATACGGTAGGATATTTGCCGATCGGTGAAGTCAGTGAATGTTTTTCCCGTCTTCGATATAGTTCGGATTACCGCCGGTTCGAATCTCAGTCATCATATTCTTATTCCTATTCCGCTTAAAAAATAAAACGTTTCTGTATTTACGTTTAATGAAGCTATGGCGATTTTTATCTTGGGTGTATTTCGGTTCAGTCAACCTATTCTTATCTCATTCTTATCGAAGGGGGACCTTCCCTCTCATCTGCATGGTCTTCATAGGCTTTGTAGGCCTATTCAGTTTCTATTTTTTTTTATTGTCTGTCTTCAATATATTTCGAATTATTTCTTCGTATCTCAGTCAACCTATTCTTATCATATTCTTGTCGGGGGGGGGGGGCGAGTAGGGGGATCTTCCCATTCATTTGCCTAGTCTTCATAATCTTTGGAGGCCTATTCCTTTTCTATTCTTTATTCATTATTATACAAATGCATTGACACTTGCCATATTCTTATGCATGAAAAATCAAAATTTTCCTATAGAATTGAATTGAACTGAATATAGAATTTAGACCAAACGCCAAGCACTGGGGTCCATGAGGTCATTCAACGCAAATTGACACTGAAAGGTCTGAAAGGTGTAACAGGAGGAAACCCCTGCAGTTGCACTATGAATCAATAAGGAGAAGATGGAAGAAAGAGAATATGAAAGGAGGCGCAGTAAAAGGAACGAAAGGGGTTGCAGCTAGGGGCAAAGAACCATAGGTAATGCCTACAGTGCACCGCGTGAGGCGCACTGACGACACTTCCCCCCTACGGGAAAAAAAAAATTTCCTACTTGATTCAGTTTATACGAGGTATCTTACCGTTTAAGTCTTAATGGTGCAGTTTTTATGCGTTTTTATTTATATGTATTTTTTTAATTGCTCGACAAAATACATCGGCCCCCTTTCCATAAAACGGCTCGGATCGCCTGATGGGTTGCAAATAAATCCGCCGGCAATTGCAGGGGCTTCTTTGCGCTGAATAAAACCGATTGCTGACGAGATTAAAGTATAGATTTTATCGTAGACAAAGAACAGAGGAACGCTTGAACGCTTTCATTCCGATTTTGATCAGTGATTTTTGCGGATTTTCATCGCTGTCGTTATTTTTGTCACTTTTTCGTCTCCGGATTGTCTACGCTTCCTAACTGTTGCATTACGTTCTATATTTTAATTCTCACTTTTTTTCGGGAAATAGAATGTGAATGTTATGTGAGAAGGGGTGTTTTCAGTGGTACAGAATGGTGACTATCTCAGTTAGAACAGAACGGAACGCAATTTAGGCCAGAATCTAAGCGCTGGGACCTACGTGGTCATTCAGCGCTGGAAGGGAAATTGAGAGTAAAAAGATTTAAAATGTTTATCAGGAAGAAAACCTCAAAGCAGTTGCACTATGAAACAATTGTTAGAAGAGGGTGGAAAGTAAGTTTGAAGAAAGAATATGAATGAAGGTCCAGTAAAAGGCTATATTAAAGATAGAAAAAAAATATTATAAATAAGATGATGATTATTATAAGTCTGTATGATAAGGAGAGAGCATGAATTGATATGCTTCATAGCTGCAATGAAAAAGGTAATTTTACAGAAAGTGAATAGGATATAGATTATATTAAAGTTATAAAAATAACATTGCGCATAAAATAATAATACAATAAAACAAATATAAAGAATAATCGACTCAAACCGACATAGATGATAATAATAATAATTTCTCGAGGTACCTGACGGGGAAAGTAATCTAGTAAGTGAAAAGAAATGAAACAAGCAGGAAAGAAAATATATATGAAGAAAAATAAATAAAAAGCGAATAATAACAAATAATAATCGCAGAGAATAAAAAATTAAAAAGAAATACAGAATGAAAAAAATCAATTAATACAAAATTGAGAGTTGAAGAAGAAAAAAATAAAAAAAAGTAGAAGCAAAAAATGAAATATATATGAAGAAAAATAGTTAAAAAGCAAATATTACATAATAAGAATTGAAGAGAATAAAAAATAAAAAACAAGTACAAATGCGACAGCCGCTACAGTGTATAATCAAGGACACCGCGGCCCACGAAACTTTAACCACGGCCCGGTGTTGACCTATCCTATATCGTTGCCAGACGCACAATTATAGCTAACTTTAACCTTAAATAAAATAAAAACTACTGAGGCTAGAGGGCTGCAATCTGGTATGTTTGATGATTGAGGGACGGATGATCAACATACCAATTTGCAGCCCTCTAGCCTCAGTAGTTTTCAAGATCTGAGGGCGGATAGTATAAAGCGCGGACGGACAGACGAAGCCGGCACAATAGTTTTCTTTTACAGAAAACTAAAAACGAGTCGATATTCGTTCAGTGCGAATATAGACAGTGAAAACAGAAAGACAATTTTCTAGAAAGTCTACTTACACTAGCAGCGACACTTGGGCGTCTGATGCTAGCGGTAAAGCGTTATACGGAATGCAAATAGCCAATCTCCCCCCAACCCCACCATCACCCCCTCTCTGGCGTTCCTTGGGTCGATGTAATCCCGCAAAATGGGAGATTATCCCAAACAATATGTTTTCCCAGATGCGTTCCCTTCAGCTGGTTTGCGTTCCTCGATAATAATGATGATGATGATGATGATGGTGATATGATGATGATAATAATGATGGTGATATGATGATGATGATAATGGTGATGGTGATATGATGACGATAATGATAATAGTGATGATGGTTATTTATGATGATAAAGATGATGGTGATAATGATGATGATGATGATGATAATGATGATGGTAATATGATGCCGATAATGATAATTATATGATGATAATGATAATAGTGATGATGGTTATAATGGTGGTGATGATGATACGATGATAATGATGATGATGGTGATATGATGATGATGATATGATGATAATCATGATGATGATGGTGATATGATGATAATGATGCTAATGATGATAATGATGTAATGATACTGATGATAGTGATGATAATGGTGGTGATGATGATACGATGATAATGATGATGATGGTGATATGATGATGATATGATGATAATGATGATGATGGTGATATGTGATAATGATGCTAACGATGATGATATGATGATAATGATCATAGTGATACGATTATAATCATAATAATGATGAGTGATATGATGATAAGGAAGATGGTGATACGAAGATAATGATATGATGATAATGATGATAATAATGACATGGTGATAATGATGCTGATGATATGATGGTAATGATAATGATGATGGTGATACGATGATATTGATGATAGTGATATAATGATAATACTGATGATGATGATGATGAAGATATAAGGATAATGATGATGGTGATATGATGACAATGATGATGGCGCTATGATGATAATGATAATGATGATGTTTGTATGGCGATAGAAGTTGCGCGTTCTTTATAGAGGAGTCTATGACCCTTTCATTTGCGACGCCAGATCACTAGCAAATCTGGCTTAAATTGTTATTTTTTGTGATTGCTGATTTGTGCAATTGATTTTTAAGGTGATTTTTAGACTATGTATGTATGTATGTATGTATGCTATTATTATGGACTGGAATATATGGAATGGAATATAGAGTTTAGGCCAAAGGCCAAGCGCTGGGACTTATGAGGTCATTCAGCGTGATAATACGACTACGTATAACAAGAGCATATATCTAATTAATATCGGAAGTACCCTTTAAGGAGGTAGTGCCGTCAGTGCACCTCATGCGGTGCACTGTAGGCATTACTAGGATTCCGTTGCAGCGCCCCTTCGGCCCCTAGCTGCAACCCCTTTCATTCATTTTACTGTACCTCCATTCATATTCTCTTTCTTCCATCTCGCCATCCACCCTCTCCTAACAATCATTTCATGGTGCAACTGCGAGGCTATCCTCCTGTTACACCTTTCAAACCTCTTACTCTCAATTTCCGTTTCAGCGCTGAATGATCTCGTAGGGCCCAGTGCCTGGCCTTTGGCCTAAAGTCTACATTCCATTCCATTCGCAAAATAATTTCGTTTGATAAAATATCATAGTGCTTGTTAATTAATATGCGTTTTAACCAATCTGCATATAAATATGGAAAAGTGTGAGTCAGGAAATGTTTGATCAGATCCTCAATATTTTTCAAAATACTGTTGACTTTCTAAATTGGGATGAATTTTTTAATTTAAGTGTGAATTCTCTCTCTCTCTCTCTCTCTCTCTCTCTCTCTCTCTCTCTCTCTCTCTCTCTCTCTCTCTCTCTCTCTCTCTCTCTCTATATATATATATATATATATATATATATATATATATATATATATATATATGTATATATGTATGTATGTATGTATATATATACATATATATCAGATCCTCAATATTTTTCAGAATATTGTTGACTTTCTAAACTGGGATGAATTTTTATTCTCTCTCTCTCTCTCTCTCTCTCTCTCTCTCTCTCTCTCTCTCTCTCTCTCTCTCTCTCTCTCTCTCTCTCTCTATATATATATATATATATATATATATATATATATATATATATATATATATATATATATATATATATATATATATATATATATATATATATATATATATATATATATATATATATTATATATACATATTCATACGCATACTCGGATGAACTCTGTAATCACTTTACATCTTGCAGATTGTCAACAGAAACTGCTAATCCTGCAGATTACTGTCATAATCCCGAGGGGAGCAGTTTTGTTCTCAGTCTGTGAGCCAGCTCACCCCCGGGAGTACAAAATGATATTTCTTACTCATTCTAAATCTGTTTTGCTCGGTCGAAGCTGGAATTTGCAGAGAGCATTGTCTTATATAGATGTTAGTATTGTTGTAGATTTGTTACTGCTAGTAGTAGTAGTAGTAGTGGCTGCTAGTACTACTAGTTGTACCTTCCATATATTTCATGTTAGATGTGAGTGTGTACCCTACTACTAATGGCTTTAAATTTTCTGACTGTAAAATTCTATCTGTGTTCATATATCAACAATTATTCCTTTTCACAGTAAAAACGTTTAGAAAGATACATTTTTGGCTACTCGACTCAATAGAAATTCAAAATTTACAAAATCGCTATTTCTTCTGTTTTTTTCTGAAAGATGTATCTGATCAAATTTACAATTTGGAATTGCAAAAGAATTTTTAAACATCTCAAATAAGCTCAGGTACACTAATTATCTTACCAAATTTGCAATTTGGAATTGCAAAGGAATTTTTAAACATCTCAAAGAAGCTTCAGCACACCAATTATCTTATCAAATTTACAATTTGGAATTACAAAAAAATTTTTATGCGAATATTACAAGGGAAGACTGTAACCATCAAAATTTGTTGGTTGCAGTGTTACAGTGTTACAAAGGAACACTGTAACCATCAAGATTTGTAAGTTACAGTGTTACAGTATTACAAGGGAACACTGTAACCATAAAAATTTGTTTGATGGTTACAGCATTACAAGGGAACACTGTAACCATAAAAATTTGTTTGATGGTTACAGCATTACAAGGGAACACTGTAACCATAAAAATTTGTTTGATGGTTACAGCATTACAAGGGAACCCTGTAACCATCAAAATTCGTTGTTTTACAGTACACTGGTCTTTTAAACACCGTGCCTTCGCCGTGTTAGAGTTTTGACAGCAAACATGACACTCTCTTTTCAAATACTCTGTAAAACAACGATGACAAATTCTCCTCAGGGTTGGTTAAACTTACAATTTGCAATTGCAAAAGGAATTTTTATTCGAATATTACAAGGGAACCCACTAACCCTCAAAATTTGCTTGTTTCACAAAAGTTAGAATTTTTACATCAACATGGCCCCGGTGGGAGGGGTAGTGCCGTCAGCGCACCTCACGGGGTGCGCTGTAAGCATTGCTAAAGGCTCTTTGAAGCGTCCCTTCTGCCCCTAGCTGCAACCTCTTTCATTCCTTTTACAGTACCTCCATTCATATTATCTTTCTTCCATCTTGCTATCCACCTTCTAACAATTATTTCACAGTGCAACTGCGAGGCCTTCCTCCCGTTACACCCTGCAAGCCTACCTACTCTCAGTTTCGTTTCAAGCGCAGAATGACCTCACGGGTCGCAGTGCTTGTCCTTCGGCCTAAACTCTATATTCCATTCCATTCCATTCCGCTATCAATATGGCACCCGTTTTGCGATTCTCTGAGAAACAGAATATTGATAAATTCCCCTCAAGTTTCTCACGGCTGCGTTTGACAAACTGACAACACCAATATAGGATAGTTTAATTAAAGGACTCGCAACCAGGATTAGGCGCGACAAATATACAGCAAAGAGGATCGGACAAAACGTCAGAAACATTCTATTCTACGAATTCTAATCTCGGCATTATTTGGATGAAAGCTGAAGTTCTTTCGCGGTGTAATACCACGACTAAAAAAAAATAAAAATTCTAAAAAATCACTGAATCAGCTTTAATTAAAACGCCATTGTGACTTACCTGACGAAATCTGAGGTTCGTGTGAGCTGGTGAGAGCTTGAAGCCTTCGCTCTCGCAGGAGGAGCTTCTAAGCTTCGTTTCTGCGTGATCATCCGTAGAGCTGTTTGAATTGCATATAGAGTTGAGGCCAAAGACCAAGCACTGGGACCTATGAGGTCATTCGGCGCTGGTGAGGAAATCGGGAGGTCTGTAAGGTGTAACGGGAGGGAAACCTCAAAG
>JANJGK010000022.1:17995492-18007992 GCA_039081455.1 Macrobrachium rosenbergii | reverse complement strand
TTGAAAGATTAAGAACTGAAAAATTACAGTTAAAAGCAGAACTGCGCTACAACGCGGTTCGAACGGCGACAAGTGACTGTTAACTTTGCTAAGTTGGACTCGTTCAGTAAGCTCGGATCTTTGCTAGTGAAAGGACCATCCTGCGTTAACCTGTGGTCTATTCTAAAGTTAAATAAGTGATTTTGGTGACGATATAAAGGATGTGTTGACCTAAACAACATCCCTTTGGAAGGGGAATCAGCCTATAGGTGCAGTGTCTAAGTGGAGCATTGCTTGCACCAAGTTTCCTAGGCCGATAGATCACTGCTGGCCAACTTCCCACAAAACCAACAAACTTTATGTACTTTGCAGCATATGATGTTGTCAACAAAGAAGGCATGGGCCTAGCAACCTCATCCTAAAAGACCTATTTAGAAACCGGAAGGCCTGATAGCTGGAAATACGTTCCAGCATCTGCTGGGGGTCTGGGAAGAGGGATCATAGGTCTAGCAGCCTCATCCTTCAGTGTTTATTTAGAAACCTGAATTGTGTACCGTTCTGCTATACTACACCCTCGGGAGGGTGTACCATTCTCGTACTACCCCTTCACTAGAAGGGTGTACCATTCTACTGCAAACCCCTCACTAGAAGGGTGTACCATTCTACTGCTAACCCCCCCTCACTAAAGGGTGTACCATTCTACTACTGCCCCCTCACCGGAAAGGTGTACCATTCTGCTGCTACCCCCTTACTAGAAGGATGTACCATTCTACTGCTGCCCCCTCACTAAAGGGTGTACCATAGTAGTGGTGTACCATTCTACTACTACCCCCTTGCCGGAAAGGTGTACCATTCTGCTGCTACCCCTCACCAGAAAGATGTACCATCCTGCTGCTAACCCTTCACCAGAAAGATGTACCATCCTAGTGCTACCCCATCACTAAAGGGTGTACCATTCTGCTGCTATTCCCTCCAAACAGGAAACGTATCGTAAGAAAGCAAGTGGTATTGGAGGAAGAAATGTCGGCCTAACAGAGAGGACCCTACATGCAAAAACTGCGTCTAAACCAGAAGAACTTAAAATCCCATGTATCGGAATATATATTTTACTAATTATAAACAAACAGACGACGCCTCAGATGAAGTTAACTAGAAGAGCAGCTTTGTGCCATAATCAATGCCTAGGTAAGGTCATACATACACTTGTCATACTGTATACTCTGTTATAGACTGGCTTAGAACAGTTTTCTTTTGCGCTTTCTTCTAAGTTATGTCCTTACGTTTATATCATGTAGCATGATGGTTTTAACAGAACGAATAACCCCAAATAGGCAAGCTATTCGTTATTTTAAATCAGGGAAATAACATATAGTTCCGTTAAAACGAAAAGATGAGACTACTTTACGAGATAACCTCTACATTTTAAACCGACCGTTGTCAGCATTTGAATTTGAAAGCGAGATGTTTGCAAGCAAGTGAATCTACTTACAAGATATATAAGAAGTGTCATTCCATAATTGCAATGCTTGGTTCTCTCTCTCTCTCTCTCTCTCTCTCTCTCTCCAGTCTTCTGTGTTATGTAACAGTATATCAAAAGTATAACGTAATATGAGCTTTTCTGTCGAGAAACATGCCAAGTGCCATTTTTAAAATATAATAAATTAATAAATACTTTGACCCAGGATGTCGTTTGGAATGTTTCTCGACTGATAGTACCATTTCACATCAGATTAGCAACTCCTTCAATTTTCACTTTCCGTTCGCGATGATTTAAATAAATTGCGACAAAACTTGACGTAAAAAAAAAAAAAAGCGAAGACGCAGCTCCCCGGAAATGACGAGAGGATATGAAGGCCAGAAATAGAAGCCATAAAAAAGATGGGCCTAAACTCATCGTAATTCATCGTAATCATCATCACATGATCCCCCCAGGGCAAATGTTGTCTTTCCCGCCCATCCCGCGTAATTCACTAATGGCTCGGGGATACCAGGTTGACGCCTCAGAGTCCTTGGGATAGATGAAAAGAAGAAGAAGAAGAGGAGGAAGAATAAAGAGTTTTTACACGTTGGCGCCTCGCGGTGCCTTCGTTTCCTAATTGAGTTTGACGAGAAGGGTTGTTTTATTTTGTATTTAAATCGCGAAAACTTGACAAGAGGAGAATCTTGCTGTTTCTTAAAAATATTCTAGGCAGGAAAATGTACTTAAATTGTTTATAACGTTGCCAGATATCCCCTTTTGATAGAATGATTTTTAAAGAAAAAGAAAGAAAACATGAAACGATGGCGTAGGCCTAGTAAAACTCTTTCGATGAGATGTATTAAAATGATTATTCGCGAAGGTGTTGATGCTGCTGGCTGGCTGGACAGGATATTTATACGGGTGTTGGCTGACACACAAACACACACACACTCACGAACACACATACACACAGGCATACACACACGCACACACGTACAAACATACCGCCCAAGTGTAGATACACTAAATATTGACGGCACCCTGGGAGGATGCCCGATGTTGGATGATCAATCGCTTTTCCACAGTAGGGTTCCTGCCAGCCACACCGGTTAGTTATATGTATGTGGCTATATTTTGCATGTTTCTATACAATGGTTCAATAGGGATAGCTATATGAATGGGAGATATGAATGTTTTATGCATTTGTATAGGTACTCATTGTAAGGCCGGTATTCGTACGTGGTTTTATATAATTATATATATATGTATGTACGTTATATATATGCATGAGCTTTTACCATTAATAATTAATTCTGCTCACAGGAGACTTTTCAGGATGGGGTTACAGTCCACATACTCTTCTACACCTTTGTTGCGACTCACCACAATCTAGTAGCTACTAGGTACACAAATGATTCAAGTTAGCTGAGGCACAAAGTATTTCAAGGTAACTGTGATAGTCCTTTTAGGAATATTATAATGAAAAATTACCGGAATATAGCAATTACTATTATTATTTTATTGTTGCCTTTTGTGCTCGAAGAAGGCCAGCAAAGGAACAGACAAGATACCTTATTGCGCATTTTTATAAGTACACACAGAGAGAGAGAGAGAGAGAGAGAGAGAGAGAGAGAGAGAGAGAGAGAGAGAGAGAGAGAGAGGACATATGCAGAATAAATACTGCAGTAAACTATATATATATACACATACAGAAACATATGTATGTATGTATATATATATATATATATGTATATATATATATATATATGTATATATATATATTTATATATATATATATATATATATATATATATATATATATATATATATATATATATATATATATATATATATATATGACCGTTTGTGTATTTGCGTATCATCCTAAATTATCAATATTGCGAGTTAATTTGTGGAAAATAATATTTTAATGGTTTAATTAAAGAGTGATCTAACTTACAGTTTCCATCAAAAACTTACATACACTCAAGTGTAGTTTCACATACACACACATTCACAGAAAAGGCTGCATGTATGACGAGTGAGAGAGAGAGAGAGAGAGAGAGAGAGAGAGAGAGAGAGAGAGAGAGAGAGAGAGAGCGAGAGCGAGCTGAGCCTCCACGCCTTTCATTCCATCTGAGTATGGGCGTGTTCAGCTATAGATCACGTCTGTCTGTATACCCAGCTTTAGGAAAAATAGTAACAAACAAGGGCTTTCCGATGCTCTTCTGTCTCGCAAATGGACTTCGAATGGCTCTCGTGCATTGTGATGGACTCTCTTGACGCTCGGTCACGTAGGTAGGTCTTCAGAGAGAGAGAGAGAGAGAGAGAGAGAGAGATATTTCCTTGATGGATTAATGTAGTTTAGTGTATCAACATATCCACAGACCCAAGCTCACACACACATACACATGCACAAAAATCTATCCGGTATTCATTGTGGAATATATATATATATATATATATATATATATATATATATCTATATATATATATATATATATATATATATATATATATATCTATATATATATATATATATATATATATATATATATATATATATATATATATATATATATATATATGGCCCAGGAGGACTTTAACTTTTTAACTTATATATATGTTATATATGTATGTGTATTATATGTGTAGGCTAATTTATATGTATATATTGTATACATATGCTCATAAATATATAAATATAATATATATAAACATATATTGGCTTAATTGAAGAGAATTGGATTGGACATCATAGATGTTTGTGAATCTCGGTGCGAAGGAATGGAAAAGAGAGAGAATGGACGGGGTTAAAGGGGTATATTAATTTGTGAAAGCCCCTGTAGGGGAATAGTGCCATCAGTGCACCTCACGCTGTGCACTGTAGGCATTACTTGGGGTTCTTTGCAGCGTCCCTTCGGCCCCTAGTTGCAATCCCTTTCATTCCTTTTACTATACCTCCGTTCATATTCTCCTTCTTCCATCTCGCTATCCATCCTCTCTCAACAATTAATTCATAGAGCAACTGCTTTGAGGTTTTCCTCCTGTTACGCCTTTCAAACCACTTTACCCTCAATTTCTTTTTCAGCGCTGAATGACCTCATAGGTCCCAGTGCTTGGCATTTGGCCTAAATTTTATATCCCATTCCATTCCACATCCACTTAGCCACAGGGGAAATTATAAGAGTGGAACGAGATATGGCAATACCTCCTTGCTTATAATGAGGACAGTAAATTATTGGATTGGAATGGAATGGAATATAGAGTTTTGGCCAAAGGTCAACCGCTGGGACCTATGAGGTCAGTCAGCGCTGAAAAGGAAATTGAGATTAAAAGGTCTGAAAGGTGTAACAGGAGGAAAACCTCAAAGCAGTTGCACTGTGAAATAACCGTTTGGGAAGGATGGAAGGTAAGATGGAAGACAGAGAATATGAACGGAGGTACAGTAAAAGGAACGAAAGGGGTTGCAGCTAGGGCGGGCCGAAGGCAAGCTGCAAAGCACCTTAAGTAATACCTACAGTGCACGGCATGAGGTGCACTGACGGCACTGCCCCCCCCCCCCCGCCCCCTACGGGGAAAAATAACTTACTGGCAGTGAGCTGGGGAAGGAATTGGTGAGTTGTTCAACGACTCTTGTTTATTCTTCGTCCGGAAACAATTATATTTATAGAGCCGTGACTTGAAACTTCATAAAACCACTTCATTAAGGTGGCAGGTATAGCCTTAAGCTATCACCTGTTCTCGCCTAATCTTTTTCTTTATCGTCTGAAGATTTTCGTGATGACTCGTTTATGATTTACCCAGGAATACCTCATTCCTGGTATATATATTTTTTTTTATTTTTAGTTTTTTGGAGAGAAAACTATTGTGCTAGCTTTGTCTGTCCGTCCGCACTTTTTCTGTCCGCCCTCAGATCTTAAAAACTACTGAGGCTAGAGGGCTGCAAATTGGTATGTTGACCATCCACCCTCCAGTCATCAAACATACCAAATTGCAGCCCTCTAGCCTCAGTAGTTTTGATTTTACTTAAGGTTAAAGTTAGCCATAACTGTGCGTCTGGCCACGATATGGGCCAGGCCGCCACCATGCCGTGGTTAAGGTTGCACGGTCCGCGGCTCATACAGCATTATACCGAGAACACCGAAAGATAGATCTGTTTTCGGTGGCCTTGCTTATATGCTGTACAGAAAACTCGATTGCGCCGAAGAAACTTCGGCGCATTTTTTACTTGTTTATTTTGAACCTGATATAAATTTCTATACACCTTCAGAAAATGTGAGTCGTATTATTAATCGAGATCTATAAAAGAAAACACTACTTTTTTTATTTCACGCCTCTCATAAATTTCTGTTTTCCTTTTGGCATTACCCATAGTTCTTTGCGGCGTCCCTTCGGCCCTTAGCTGCAACCCCTTCCATTCCTTTTACTGTACCTCCGTTCATATTCTCTTTCTTCCATCTTATTTTCCACCCTCTCTTAACAGTAACTGTTGTTTCGATGTTAATTTAAGCGCTGAATGACCTCATAGGTCCCAGCGCTTGGCCTTTGGCCTAAATTTTTATATTCCAATCCAGTCCAATCTGATACTACGTAGGACTTTTTTTTTTTTTCCTCATATGAACAGTCCCAATTTGCATAATGTATCTCATTACCTCGTTAGTACACCCCTCAGAACGCGTATATTATTTATTGTTTTATCTCGTTATCTCGCTCATTCCTCGTTTATCAGCTTTTTTAAGTTTTTTTGCTTATCTACCTTCCCCGTTTCTAATTAACTTTTGCTTCATTGAGCGGGGTAAATGTCCTTTATCTATTGTTACCGGAAGCCAGGTAGTGACCATATCTTTATTCATTTATCTTTTGATATATTGTTAATCTTGTACATTCAGTTTATTCAGTTATTAGTCACATTATTAAATGAATAATGAAACTGAAATATAATATTCAGGCCAGAGGCCAAGCGCTGGGGCGGATGAGGCTATTCAGCGCTGAAAAGGAAATTGAGAGTAAAGGTTTGAAAGGTGTAACAGGAGGAAGACCTCGCAGTTGCACTATGAAACAGTTGTTAGGAGAGGGTGGAAAGTAGGAGGGAAGAAAGGTAATATGAACGGAGGTACAGCAAGAGGAATGAAAGGGGTGCAGCGAGGGGCCGAAGGGACGCCGCAAAGGTGCGCTGATGGCGCTACCCCCCTACGGGGTATTTTGAATGATTAATGAAGTATCTACTTCCGTTTAACACATTGGTTCTCTCAACAGATTAATCATTATCATCTCGAGATCCTCATTTGTTTCAACAATTAAGTTGACAATCACATCTCTTAAGATGCACAAATTATATTACTGCAGGTCTCTGATTACAGTAGTGATGACCGTGCTACATGCACACTGCGAAACTACAATGAAGTGACAGAAAACGGAAGGCAAATTTACCAAAACATTGTTCCCTTTTATGTAAAAAATCAACAGAAAGTCCTGAACTTAGGAAAATGAACCTGATAACATGTCTACCATTTCCCCCGACATGCATCTGTGATACTGGCTTCTCAACTGTGTGTGCCACAAAGCCAAACCACATCTCGTGTTGCTTGCGGCAGTATACCGTTGTTAAAACCATGGCTGAATATTCATAAAGCTAACTTACAAGTTACATGTGTTTTTCCAGCAATTATGCGAACATTCTTTTTACATTCGTTACATTATCTCCCACGTGAATATGGAGTAATGTGGCAAAACGTGGTATATGAGTCTAGCGAAAAAATGCTAGTAGCCCGATGATACTTACAGAAGCTGTTTTGAGTCTACGTTATTTAAAGTTGAGCTTATTATTGCCTGAAAGTATTTACAAATAGGTAAAATATCACAGCATTGTGATTTCAGGTAGTCGCTCGGTCAATAATAATCATTTACAGAATAATTTGAAAATCCGTAAGTTTAAAGTCCCCTCGCGGTAAGATTACACCATATGTTTCTCCCATTTCCTCATCCTTAGCAGAAGGCGAGAACCAACTCCTCCCCCTCCCCCTCCCCCAACCTTCAATAACATCCACCCACCCCCCACCGCCACCACTTCACACCGTCGTCCATCTCATATAACAATGTTACTTCGTTATATGCTCGACTGTGGTTTACAAAGACAACGATTAATTACCCGCCAAGTCAAGGGCCATCCGCTCGATATCTTCCATAACGGCCTCTATCTAAACTTTCCACAAAATCCCGTGGCCGAAAATACTTCCATCTCCGGCTAAAAACTTCATCGCCGCCTGACAATCCATCTAAAGGAACAATTGTAGCCTGTGTGTGTGTGTGGGTTCCAAAAACAACACCATAATTGCTTTTCGTATCTAACAGACGAATGTAAACGGATACTCCCGGCCCTTTGCGGGACACTTCCTCAGGCAGAGTCTCGGGCGGATTCTGACCCTCATGGAAGGAGAACGTAAGGGCGATGAGCCTCGCGAGATCCCTCCGGAGGGTTGCGCGCCTCTTCCCGCCTCCGAAACCACTCGGGTGGGAAACTTGACAGGCTGCGCGAGTTTAGGCGGGAAAAGCAGAAGAACCAATGGGATGGCCGACACTTCGGGAGGGCGAGGGTTTTCAGAATGCCTTCTCCTTTTTCCATTATGGTGCATACGCTGCAGGAGTCGAAGGAATATGATTCTGGCCCTCGGCTGCTGGGGGCGTGTGCTTATAAATAAGCTCTGCTAGACTGAAATGGTTATCGGCCTAGACGTAAACGTATCTTTCAAATAGAATCCTTCCCAAATCGAAGTCATTTAGTACCACAAACGAACCTCAGACGAAACAATGAGAGAAACTCAAAAACCGACGAGTGTCAGGAACGAGAGAGAGAGAGAGAGAGAGAGAGAGAGAGAGAGAGAGAGAGGAAAAGGCGGGAAATCTGGCATTGGTGGCGGTTGTCTCCGCACTCCAGTCACTCCTCAAACATCCACCCGGAGCTGCTAATTTAAATAAACTTCCTCTCTCTCTCTCTCGGCCGATCAGCTGTCGTTATTAAGTTAAATATTGACGCTCCCTTTTCCCTAATTTGTCTCTTAAACAAGCGGGTGGGTGAGGGCTTCCATTTTGGACAGGGGGAGGAAGGGTCAGCAACCTTCCTCTTGTTATTAAATGGACGTGAGACTCCGAGTGGGCTATTTTTATTGACGTGGACGCAAAGAACGAAAGAATTTTTTTCTTTTTTTCTTTATTTCACCGCCCAGCGAGAGAGAGAGAGAGAGAGAGAGAGACCTTTATCCGGAAGGCGTCTGGATGAGATGCAGACCAAATACCAGAAAATGGAATGCAAATTATACTAGCCAATATTCACCTCCCCACTTTCATATTATAATGCCTTTTTATTTCTCCCATCTTGGTTGGCTTCCGTTGTGATTTCCGTCGGCGGGAATTTACATTTTTACTTTTTTATACATTATATATATATATATATATATATATATATATATATATATATATGTATATATATATATATATATATATATATATATATATATATATATATATTGTCTGTTTGTGTTGAACTGAAGGGTCCCTTATGGATGTGAAGTGTGGTATATATATATATATATATATATATATATATATATATATATATATATATATATATATATATAGTTTTTCTGTGTTGAACTGAAGGGTCCTTTACGGATGTGAAGTGTGGACATTGAATGTGAATGAAAGATCAGACGTATAAAATATTGAGGTGAGTAATTTGTATATTGCATACAGCATAATAAGTATCGCGACATGTGAAGATAGTTCAAACCGGTAAAGAGATTAGAGCACTAGGCATATTGTGATGGTACGGTCATGTAGGAAGAATGGAAGACTGTGAATAACACCTAGAAAAAGATGGATGGATGGAGTGAAAAAGGTATTTGAAAGTAAGGGACTCAACGTCCAGGAGGCGACAGAATGCATGCTAGATACAGGCGAACGTTTCATTATCATGTCCTGGCAACCTACCGGTGACCAGTGCTTCCGATTTCTTGGCGGTAAGTTGTCACGGCACGCTAACGAAACCTTCAGAATCACTATGAAAGTTAGTCTCTTTAATTAAGGCAGGAAAAGTAGCCATCTTCCTGAAGCATTTATAATTATTTTTTGTACTTCACTTCAAGGCCATATAATATATAATATATATAGTATGTACAGTATATATACATACATATATATATATATATATTATATATATATGTATATATATACATTATATATATATATATATATATATATATATATATATATATATATATATATATATATATATATATAGGGTGCTTTACTTTCTTGTGTTATAATCTCTCTCTCTCTCTCTCTCTCTCTCTCTCTCTCTCTCTCTCTCTCTCTCTCTCTCTTTCTCTCTCTCTTGTGACCTTTTAGAGTCTGACTGCTGCTATTTAATTTCTGCCTCGATGCCATTTCTTTTTTTTTTCTTATTTTTCCTTCTTGTCGTCTCTTCGCCTTTTAGTCTTTCTCTCGCTTCCTGAATCTTTACAAACATCTAAATTTTAACTGTTTAATTTCCGTCTCTCTCTCTCTCTCTCTCTCTCTCTCTCTCTCTCTCTCTCTCTCTCTCTCTCTCTCTCTCTTCGTATCTTGCTTGCGTTCTTGTTCTTAAGTTACAGTTTCATATTTGGCTCCTGATTCGCTGCAAATGTCTCAAGTTTTATCCTTTATTAATGACCTCGCATTAAGGATGTCTTAAAAACTGCTGAGGCTAGAGGGCTGCAAATTGGCATGTTGGTCATCCACCCTCCAGTCATCAAACGTACCAAATTGCAGCCCTCTAGCCTCAGTAGTTTTGATTTTATTTAAGGTTAAAGTTAGCCATAAACGTGCTTCTGGCAACGATATAGGCCAGGCCACCACCGGCCCGTGGTTAAAGATTCATGGGCCGCGGCTCATACAGTATTATACCGAGCCTACCGAAAGATAGATTTATTTCCGGTGGCCTTGATTATACGCTGTACAGAAAGCTCGATTGCACCGAAGAAATTCCGGCGCATTATTTGTTTTACTGGTAATCCTGATCTTTGGGAGACCAGGGAATCCTTCAGTGCTCCTTCCAGTATTTCTGAGGAATCCTTAATATATCTCCATGGTGTACTGTAGGCATTACTTGAGGTTCTTTGCAGCGTCCATTCGTTAGGCCCCTAGCTGCGACCTCTTTCATTCCTTTTACTGTACCTCCGTTCATATTCTCATTTTTTCTGTGCGAGGTTTTCCTCCTGTTACACCTTTCAAACATTCAGCGCTGAATGACCTCATATGTCCCAGTGCTTGGCCTTTGGCCTAAACTCTATACTCAGTTCAATTCAGTTCACCGTCAAATTTGCTCCAGAAATGAAACGCTTAAGAGATAGAGTATTAAAATCATTATTTCCTCCATTAATTACTTTGAACCTATATTTGACGACACGAATGTTTAGTAACGAGGCAGAATTGAATGGAATGGAATATAAAATTTAGGCCAAAGGCCAAGCACCGAAACCTATGAGGTCATTCGGCGCTGAAAGTGAAATTGAGAGTAAAGTTTGAAAGGTGTAACAGGAGGAAAACCTCAAAGCAGTTGCACTGTGAAACAATTGTTAGAGTAAGATTGAAGAAAGAGAATATGAACGGAGGTACAGTAAAAGAAATGAAAGGGACGATTCGAAGGACCTTAAGTAATTCCTACAGTGCACCGCGTGTGGTGCACTGACGGCACTATCCTACTACGGTGGAAGCAAAATTGAGAGAGATTGAATTTACTGTTGAAAGCAAAAAATACTTATTGATTTGTTGTGAAATAATTGATAAATCCGGTTCGGGAATTTAAGCTAATTAAGTCTTTATTAACCTGTAGATGTATGACTGTATAGTTTGCAAATTCACACTTCATGCACAGCAATGAAATAAAAAAAAAATAAAAAATGCGCCGAAGTTTCTTTGGCGCAATCGAGTTTTCTGTACAGCCGCTACAGCATATAATCAAGGCCACCGAAAATAGATCTATCTTTCGGTGGTCTCGGTGTAATGCTGTATGAGGTGCGCTTCATGAAACTTTAACCACGGCCCGGTGGTGGACTGGCCTATATCGTTGCGAGATGCACGAGTATGGCTAACTTTAACCTTGAATAAAATAAAAAAAAATACTGAGGCTAGAGGGCTGTAATTTGGTATGTTTGATGATTGGAGGGTGGATGATCTACATACCAATTTGCAGCCCTCTAGCCTCTGTAGTTTTCAAATGCTGACGGATAGACAAAGCCGGCACAATAGTTTTCTTTTACAGAAGACTAAAACTGATGCCTAAATATTCTGACCACTTCAAAGACAGAATTACTAATTAGTACAAGTCAGGCCACCTCTTTCTCATATTTGATCTGTAAAATTCGGTAAGCTTCTTTGTTCATGAGCTGACTCTTTCATCTATCTCCAAGATTTGGAATCTTCGTCCTGCTTCTGGTTTTCCTGACTTATAATAACCTTCCTGCCTTTAAAGAGCTAAAGGATCTGAAATCATTTTGTTCGTGATTAAGCCCCATCAAGCTTATTTCCCCTTTTTTTTTATCGGGCCCGGGACGGGAAAGGGGTGTTAGGTTGGCCCTCTCATGGACATTCCCTCTTTTAAAACAACAGAACAAGTTAAACCAATCATGCATATATCCTTTCCATTCCTTGTTTTCTTCGGGCCCGGGCTGGAAAAGGGGCGTTAGGCTGGCCCTCCCATGGGCAGGCATACCCTCTTTAAAAAAAAAAAAAAAAGGAAATTGTAATGGCCTATTTCCATGCGTTCGTTTCCTTCGGGCCCGGGCTGGAAAAGAGGGTGTTAGGTTGGCCCTCCCATGGCCATTCCAAAAAAAAAAAAAAAGAGAAAATGTTAAATTGTAATGGCCACTTCTATACCAAAGGCAGAACGACACGAGGGAGGCGTGTCAGATCAGTAACTGCCATGGAGTGGCACCTTCGAAGTCTTTAGCCCGACAGAGGTCCGGTTACATGTTGACGCAGCTGATCGGGTAAGTAGTACCACCTTCTCCCGGCTGCCGCTGCT
>JANJGK010000022.1:17974371-17995392 GCA_039081455.1 Macrobrachium rosenbergii | reverse complement strand
TGTTATGAAAAATGACAATAAACAAAAACAAAAATAATAAGCAAATAAAGATGAGTTACAGAAGTCAATAAGAATGAAAACGAACACTTTAAATAAAGGCTATCTGATAAGGTCTTAATCACACTGCCCACAGTAAGTGAGCCTCGCAATTTATAACTGGGGAAAATGATTGATGGGTGGCCCTTCCGGTCTGAATAAAAAAAAGAAAAGGTTTATGAGTGATGGTCACTCATATTTTAAGAGAAAATATTTTTTGCAGAGTGGTCAACGTCCATGCATGCTGTACAAACATTCATTGATTTTTTACTCTTCTATATACTTATAAACATTCCTTGATTTTTTTCATTCTTCTATGTACAAAATATACGATGTTTTTTCACTCTTTCGTCTACTAAATAAACATTCATTGGTTTTTCTTTCATTCCTCTATATATTAGATATTCATTGATTTTTTTTCACTCCTCTCTACACTAAATAAACGTTCATTGATTTTTTTCATTCTTCTATATGCTAATCATTCATTGATTTTTTTTCAACTTCTATATACTAAATAAACAGTCATTGATTTTTTTTTCATTCTATATGCTAAATATTCATTGATTTTTTTCACTCTTCTCTATACTAATTAAACATTCATTAATTTTTTCATTCTTCTATATCCTAAATATTCACTGACTTTTTTTTCACTTTGTATACTAAAAAACATTCATTGATTTTTCATTCCTCTATATATACTGAATATTCATTGATGTTTTTTCATTCTTCTATTTACTAAATATTCACTGATGTTTTTTTCACTCTTCTGTATACTAGCTAAACATTCATTGATTTTTTCATTCTTCTATATATACTAAATATCCATTGATGTTTTTTCCACTCTTCTGCTTGCTAAAAACACATTCATTGATTTTTTTTTTATTCTTTTGTGTACTAATCGCCTTTGTGACTACCTTTGAGAAGGTAAATATTTACCCTTCTGCATTGTTAGCTTTTAATAGATATTCAGATCATTGGAATTTATATCTGGCGATAGAAATTCATTTCTCGGTATAATGTGGCTCGGATTCCACAATAAACTGTAGGTCCCGTTGCTAGGTAACCAATTGGTTCTTAGCCTGGTAAAATAAGTCTAATCCTTCGGGCCAGCCCTTTCTAGGGGAGCTGTTAACCAGCTGAGTGGTCTGGTTAAACTAAGGTATACATAACTTCAGATAATTGGAAGTTAACATTAAGGAAAGACAACCCTATATAAATGTGTCTTAATTAATATCTCAAATGTAGATTAATAGATAGTTCAGTGGGAGAGCGCTGGGCTTGTTTTTGCTAGGTCTCGGTTCAACCCTGACTTTCCAGTCCAGCCAGTTGTTTTTGGTTAACAGTGTCAGCTGTAGCTGGGTATGGGACAAGCAACCCCATCCCTGAAGACCTGCTGAGAGAGCGGAAAGCTGTAGACTCCTTCCCCAGGTACACCGCTTTAACAGGGGGGAAAATGGCGTATGGTGAAGTTTATATATATTATATATATACAGTATATATAAATATAAATATGTTTACATATATATATGTATATATATATATATATATATATATATATATATATATATATATATATATATTCATTTATTACAATACATACATATATATATATATATATATATATATATATATATATATATATATAGATATATATATATATACTATATATATATATATATATATATATATATATATATATATATATATATATATATATATATATATATACACATACATAAAGAACCTTGAGAAACGCCTTAAAATCCTCCTTTAAATTTAAAAAAAACGGTCTCTTAAGGGGGCCATTGTTATGTTCCTTCGTGATTACTTAAGAGACGAATTCCTTACTGGAAACCAAAACATTTCCTCCGACGGGGCAGAGGGGAAATTACGAACGCCCTGGGGGCATTTCTACGAAGTAACAGCTCTCTCTCTCTCTCTCTCTCTCTCTCTCTCTCTCTCTCTCTCTCTCTCTCTCTCCTCTCTCTCTCTCTCACGCGACCATAGCGATAGCGACCTGTTGTTGTTGCTGGTGTTGCCAGTGCGTAGGCGTCTTTTAGCTCAACTTTAAGGGGCCGTCAGTAGTCCTTCCCCAGGAGGCGCTCTTGCGCGTGCGCTTGCGGCCTTAGTTCGTAAGGGCTGCGGGAGTGCGTGCATCTCTCGGGCGATGATGCCCCGTGTTTTCAGAGGGACGTTGGTGCTTTTGCTTTCATGCTTTCATGCTTGTTTTTTTTAAATAAATTTTTGTGTGTATGAAAATGTTTGGGAAGGCGTATGATATTCTTAGATTCCGTTGATTGTTAGTATTAATGATTCTGTAATGATGGTATTAATGCTATGACAATAATAATAATAATAATAATAATAATAATAATAATAATAATAATAATAATAATAATAACTCTTCGTACTCTTGTCGTCGCGAAGGAATATCTTGTGGTTTTTATGACCAATTATTAATGATGATGATAATTTCTCAGACACTTACAACGATTATTATTATTATTATTATTATTATTATTATTGTTATTATTATTATTATTATTATTATTATTATTATTATTATTATTATTATTATTCACGTATACCTACATTTCTTTAGCTATGATGATTAACGTGGAAAAACATAAAGCAGAATTATTTTACCTTTAATGAGTAATTTCACGCTGTTATATTTTGCTTTGCACCCTTGAAGTTTGGCTGCATCTCTGATCCTCGACTCAGGAGATTGATGCTCTCTCTCTCCTCTCTCTCTCTCTCATCTCTCTCTCTCTCTCTCTCTTCTCTCTCTCTCTCTCTCTCTTCTCTCTCTCTCTCTCACACAATTCACGTCAGCGATTGCCCTTTGCACGAGATCCGAGTCACTGGCTTCGAACAACCTCCCCGTAGGTGGGTAGTGCCGTCAGTGCTCCTCATGCGGTGCACTGTAGGCATTACTTAAGGTTCTTTGCAGCGTGCCTTCGGCCCCTAGCTGCAACCCCTTTCGTTCCTTTTACTGGACCTCCTTTCATATTCTCTTTCTTCCATCTTGCTTTCCACCCTCTCCTGACAATTGATTCATAGTGCAACTGCTTTGAGGTTTTCCTCCTGTTACACCTTTCAAACCTTTTACTGTCAGTTTCCGTTTCACAGCTGAATGACCTCATAGGTCCCAGCGCTTGGCCTTTGGCCTAAATTCTGTATTTAATTCAGTTCGAGCAACCTCTCCCCGTCTCTCATCTTGGAATACATCCAGGAAAGTTCTCGTTATTAAAAAAAAATAATAATAATAAAAACATTCACTCACCTCCTCATCCGTGATTGAGAGGAATGAGATCTGGTTGTGTGGGACGGGTTGCTACTAAGAGAGTAAAAAAAAAAAAATATCAAGCAGGTAATTGAAATCAAAAGGCCATTAGACCTGAATTTTTTTTTTAATATTGGAAGAAAAGTGATTTTGGGCTACGCTGTTTTTGAAGTAGCGTTGTTGATGGTTTTTTTTTCGAATATTTAGTTTTTATATTTGTTTAATTTGTTTATTGTTGTGGTATAAGTTAATCAAAGAAGTGATTTTTACTTCAGTGGATTTTAATAAATGGCTGACGAGATTTTTTTTTTAGGTCTGATGAGTTTTTTTTCGAATATTTAGTTTTTATATTCGTTTAATTTGTTTATTATTGTGGTATAAATTATTAAAACAGGTGATTTTTGACTCCAATGGTTTTTAATTAATGCTGAAGATATTTTTTTTTTTAGGTCTGATGAGGTTTTTTTCAGAATATTTGGTTTGTATAGTCTTTAAATTTTTTTTATTGCTCAGAAGTTATTAAAAGAGGTAATTTTACTTCAGTGATTTTTAATTAATGCTGACGAGATCATTCTTTTTTTTTTTTTAGGTCTGATGAGATTTTTTTTTTCGAATAATTGGTTTTTATATTCAATTATTTTTTTTTTTACATAATTCCGGTAGAAGTTATTAAAAGAGGTGATTCAGACTTCAGTGGCTTTTAATTAATGCTGATGAGATTAATCTATTTTTTTAGTTACTATTTTTTTATTTTATTTATTTTCCGAAGGTAGGTATAGGCAAGAACCCAGAGTTAGTCTCTGTTATTAACAGCCTTTTGAAATTAAAGTAACATATTTTTCTTATATAAAACAGAGAGAGACAGAGAGAGAGAGAGAGAGAGAGAGAGAGAGAGAGAAAGAGAGGCATTTAAGTTCTGAGTGTAGAGTCCAGGCGAGGTGTACATACTACAGTATACGATCTACCTAAGTCATCTTCTGTGCGGTCTCGAGACTACATTGCTGAGAGTTCTTCAAGTTAATTTGGCGTTTAATTTTAATAATCTTATATGTGCATTTTTTATATGATTCGTAGGCTAAACGTTTTTTTTCCTGGTGTCGTTTTCGTCAAGTAAGGTTATTTTTTTTGTCAAAATTTCACGTTAGTAGCACCTATGTTTATTCCTTTGGAGGGGGAAAAATAGTTTTGCTGAGGTTGTAAGCGCAAATTAGTTCAACGTTTTAATGTCTGCATATATATATGTATATATACTTATAAATATATATATATATATATATATATATATATAATATATATATATATATATATATATATATATATATATATATATATATATATATATATATATATATATATATATGACTGTGAAATATTTTCTGTTAAAACAGAATTCCATCAAATATAAGGAGCCCACAAAAACGCCAAAATGTAGAATGTCAATGCTATATATTTCAGAGACCAAACTGTCTCTCTCTCTATATTTGCCTGAAGAGAGAGACAGTTCGGTCTCCGAAATACAGCATTTACTTTCTACGTCCTGGCGGTTTTCTGGGCTCTGTATACTTGATATATATATATATATATATATATATATATGTCACGTTAAGTGATGGTTTGCGGGAACTGCTGGTTCCCCGCTCGTTCCCTTTTGTGGATTGCTGCCTCCTTACCTTCAAGTTTTTTTTGTTTTGATGTTCTCGTCGGTGAGGCTGCCGTTTTTCTTTCGCCAGTCGGGTCTGGTAGGGCAGCAAAGGTAGCGGCAGTGGCAGCAGCAGCAGGCAGTTTTTGGAGTCGACGTTGGTCGAGTTTTTGAGCAGCAAATTGGAGCACGCCTACGAAGTGGAGCACGTCGTAGAGGTGGAGTGTGACCATGAGTAGTCGTGTGACCACGAGCTGCTCATCTTTGTTGACAGCGTGAGGCTGTCCTGACGTCTCCATCGGGGTTTTCTGGTTGATGGGTTTTTGTCCCTGCTGCACAGCTGAGGGCTGTCTTGGTGCCCCGATGGAGGACGTATGTTTGGTTTTTTTTTCTGCCTGCTGTTGTTTATTTTTGCCTTTTTTTTTAAAGCTACTTTTTGTTTATTTAACTTGATTTTGTTTTGTGCTGCCTTTTGGCTTTTTTCTTTTGTACCTATGGTTTTTATCTTTTTACCAGACCTGACTCACTTGTAATACTTATAACTTAACTTTGTAAATAAATTAATATTAAGCTTATTTTATTGTTTTTGTTGTTTTCCCCCTCCTTTGTTTGTTGCATCTGCCGTCAGTCATGACAGCCCCGTCCTGAGTAAGTTAAAGAACCTGCATAACGACCCACTCGGGTCGTTACATATATATATATATGTATATAAATTGTAGGCCTTATAATTTGTTCATCTACTTACCGCATCAACTCAGTGAACGTTAACGTCCCTCGCTTGTTACTTGAACGGCGAGGCACTCGATAATTCCGTGATCGTCACGTCAAACCTACTCAAGCGATTATCCTTATCTGTGGCAACGGATTGCTGTCATCGCAAAAGGTCCTTATCATCGAATCGGGAAACCCCTTGTTATCGAGACTGCTTTTCCTTTGATATCAGAACACGCAGTGCTGTGCGTCTTGTTAGCTAGATAAGGCATGCATGTAATTATGTCCGAATCTTCTGAATCTTCTTTTGGGGTGAATTTGCTTTTTCGTTGGTAGGGGAAGTTCTGTTTGATATTTATTGCTCTGTCGAAGTGTTGGTCGTTTTTGTGTAATGCTGGTTGAATGATGCTGCGTTTATATAGACGGTTTGGGGAACCGCTCGCTGTTAGGGGGAACGAGATATTATATATATATATATATATATATATATATATATATATATATATATATATATATATATATATATATATAATATTGTATATATACAGTATTTATATATATTTATATTATATATTTTGGCCTGTTGATATATGTATATATATATATATATATATATATATATATATATATATATATATATATATATATATGTATACATAATGTAATATATATGTGTGCGGGCGTGTGTACATATGGACGTTACATGCACACACGCATATACCAAGGACGACTGTAGACAAACTGAACCTGTTAAAGAATAAGGGGAAAAACTAGAGAGTTAAGGATGTAAGTGAGAACACAAAAGCACCTGGGGACGCCCAAGTACTTTAAGATACCAATAACCTTAAAAGGCGTAGGAGCTCTCTCTCTCTCTCTCTCTCCTCTCTCTCTCTCTCTCTCTCTCCTCTCTCTCTCTCTCTCTCTCTCTCTCTGTGCCGTAATTATTCAGCTATTCTCGGAACAGAAACGAGAAGATTAATCGTCTGGAAGTCGAGAGATAAAGCAAATCCGGTGAATTCTGATATACCAACACTTGCACGCGTCAGTCACCTGAGGAAAACTTTCATCAACATGCATACAGATTAAAAAAAAACACACACACACATATATATGTGTGTGTGTGTCTGTGTGTGTGTGTATGTATGTTTAATCTGTACGTCTGTTGATGCACGTTTTCCTCAAGAGACTGACGCGTTATAACTGTTAGTATATCGGAATTCACTGGATTGGCTTTGTCTTCCAATTGCCAGGTGATTAATCTTCTCGTTTCTGTTCCGAGAATAGCTGAATAATTACAAGAGAGAGAGAGAGAGAGAGAGGAGAGAGAGAGAGAGAGAGAGAGAGAGAGAGAGAGAGTTATTATTATCTTGAAGTACTTGGGTGTCCCACCCGCTTTTGTGTTTACACTTACTGTACGTCTTTAACGCTCCAGTCTTTCCCTTTAGTCTTTACAGGTTCAGTTTGCGTACAGTCCTCCTTGGTATATGGGTGTTTGCAAGTAACGTCCATATGTGGGCTACACACGCCCACACACACACTGTATATATTATATTATATATATAAATATATGTATAATATATATATATATATATATATATATATATATATATATATATATAAAATTTATAATATATATATAAATTTATATATACGTGTCTATATGTAATGTATATATATGTATATATAGATTGGCTGTAGAAACTGATTAGAAATTTCCTATAAACTAGCGAAATATACACACACATATATATATATATATATATATATATATATATATATATATATATATATATCTATATACATACATACTTACATACATACATACATATATATATTTAATTTATTTATTTATATATATAGATGAATATTGTACATACATATACAGTATGTATGTATGTATGTATGTACGTATGTGTTTGTATCTGAAGAAGACCGCGCATAAAAATCATATTCCCACAGAAACAAAAACTTTTAAGACCGCAAATAGTTTCACGTCCCAGGAATGAGAGAGAGAGAGAGAGAGAGAGAGAGAGAGAGAGAGAGATGAGAGAGAGAGAGAGAGAACTATATTGCATTATGGTCCTCGTTCGTATTTGAAAATATCTCCTGAATCTCGACTCCGAGCCTTGGATGGGCGTTTTCCCTCTCTCTCTCTCTCTCTCTCTCTCTCTCTCTCTCTCTCTCTCTCTCTCTCTCTCTCTCTCTCTCTCTCTCTCTCTCTGGAGTCCTTTGCTTTGGGATTCAGAGATAGCTTGAGGCAACATTGATAAACGCTTCCGAAATCATGGCGAATGCTTTCAAGCACATGCACATGATGCTATGGATTTCTGTTTTAATTGCTTTTTGATTTACTGTCGTCTGTTTTTTTTTACTCCCACTTTCCGTTTCCTCAATCGGAGTTCTTTTTCAAACGAATTACAGCTTATTTTAACGATTCAGCAATTGTCGTGGAAATAAAACGAAGTAAAAATTGCGCCGAAGAATCGAGTTTTCTGTACAGCCGCTACGGAGTATAATCAAAGCCACCGAAGATAGATCTATCTTTCGGTGGTTTCGGTATAATGCTGTATGAGCCGCGGCCCATGAAACTTTAATCAAGGTCCGGTGTGGCCTATCCTATATCGTTGCCAGAAGCACGATTATGGCTAAATTTAACCTTAAATAACATAAAAACTACCGAGGCTAGAGGGCTGCAATTTGGTATGTTTGATGACTGAAGGGCTGATGATCAACATACCAATTTGCAGCCCTCTAACCACAGTAGTTTTTAAAGTCTGAGGGCGGACAGAATAAAGTGCGGACGGACAGACAAATTCGGCACTACAGTTTTCCTTTACAGAAAACTAAAAGTTATTTTTATTCGATTTTAGCTATTTTAAATTCAGTTTTTTCCATCAGTATGCTTGGGGGTTTTTCTAAATTGTTCGGAAATTGGATACCATTGCTTGGAGTTATTTTAGCTATTTAATGGAATATGGTCTGCTTGCAGCCGTTTTGGTAAAAAAATTAAAATTGCTTTCGGTATCTCTATACATTAAAGTTTCCAATGGGGTGGGGGGGGGGTTAGTGCCATCAGTGCACCTCACGCGGTGCATTGTAGGCATTACTTAAGGTTCTTTACAGCGTGCCTTCGGCTCCTAGCTGCGAACAATTTCATTTTTTTTATTGTACATCCGTTCATATTCTCTTTCCTCCATCTTGCTATCCACCCTCTCCTAACAATTATTTCATAGTGCAACTGCTTTGAGGTTTTCCTCCTGTTACACCTTTCAAACCGTTCTATTCTCGAATTTCCGTTTCAGCGCTGAATGACCTCATAGGTCCGAGTGCTTGGCCTTGGGTTTAAATTCTGTCTTCTATTCTATACATTATAGTGTTTTTTTTATGTTGCATTTCTGTCCATCTTTTGTCAGTCACTGTTGCCGATAATCTGCTCGTTGCTTCTCAGCCATTTCCTGTTAACTGTCAACAACCTTTGTCTGTCCGTCCGCACTTTCTCCTGTCCACACTTTTTCTGTCAGCCCTCAGATCTTAAAAACTACTGAGGCCAGAGGGCTGCAAATTGGAATGTTGATCATCCACCCTCCAATCATCAACCATAACAAATGGCAGTCCTCTAGCCTCAGCAGTTTTTATTTTATTTAAGGTTAAAGTTGGCCGTAATCGTTCATCTGGCAACGATATAGGATAGGCCACCACCGGGCCGTAGTTTAAGCTTCATGGGCCGCGGCTCATACGGCATTATACCGAGACCACCGGAAGATAGATCTATTTTCGGTGGCCTTGATTATACGCTGTACAGAAAACTCGATTGCACCGAAGAAACTTCGGCGCATTGTTTACTTGTTTACTTGTTCTTCCCGCCATCGAAACGCATGGCGATGCGATCCCTTTCTCTTAGTCTGTCTCTGGTCTTCACGTTTTTATCACTTGTGTGTCTATGTCTTTTCGATTCTTTTCACTTTCCCGTCTTCTGCCTTTGACGTCTGTTCCGATTCTTGTATGTGTGCGCCTGTGTCTGTCTTTCTGTCTGTCTGTCTCGCCCTTTTTAAGAGCTTGTCGCCAACCTTCACGTTTCTACCGTCATTTTCAAGTGTCTGTTCGACCCCTTTCTACCGTCACCTTCAAGTGTGTCTGTTCGACCCCTTTCTACCGTCACCTTCAAGTGTGTCTGTTCGACCCCTTTCTACCGTCACCTTCAAGTGTGTCTGTTCGACCCCTTTCTACCGTCACCTTCAAGTGTGTCTGTTCGACCCCTTTCTGCCGTCACCTTCAAGTGTGTCTGTTCGACCCCTTTCTACCGTCACCTTCAAGTGTGTCTGTTCGACCCCTTTCTGCCGTCACCTTCAAGTCTGTCTGTTCGACCCCTTTCGCAGTCCTGTCACAAATCTTTGTGTCTGTGTTACCGCCACCAGCATATATCTGTCTGCCCGTATAATGTGTTTATACACATATATAAAATAATATATATATATATATATATATATATATATATATATATATATATATATGTATATGTATATATAAATGTCTGTCCGGCCTTGTCACGACTTAGGAGAGAGTCTGTTATCACCTCTCCGCTTTCCCTGTAACGCCTAGACGCCTGTATCGACACAGTACCCTAAAGTTAATGTGCCCATTCCGTTCGACCGGGCTACTCCCGTAGGCTCTGGAAGCCTCAAACGCGTCAGTTCTCCACAAGGACCTTGGACTCCACAAATTCCTTGGTCTCCACAAGGATATTGGTTTGCATAAGGATCTTGGTCTTGGTCTCCACAAGGACACCATGGTCTCCACAAGGACATCTTGGTCTCCACAAGGACCTTTATCTCCACAAGGACCTTGGTCTCCACAAGGATCTTGGTCTCCACAAGGACCTTGGTCTCCACAAGGACCTTGGTCTCCACAAGGATCTTGGTCTCCACAAGGACACCTTATTCTCCACAAGGACCTTGGTCTCCACAAGGATCTTGGTCTCCACAAGGACACCTTGGTTTCCACAAGGACCTTGGTCTCCACAAGGATCTTGGTCTCCACAAGGACACCTTATTCTCCACAAGGACCTTGGTCTCCACAAGGATCTTGGTCTCCACAAGGACACCTTGATCTCCACAGGGACCTTGGTCTCTCCACAAGGACGAATCATGGCAGGATCTGCCGTGTGAATTGATTGCCTCCCGGGTCGTAAGATTGATTGATAAGTGGAATGCTCTTTGGCGTGGCGGGAGCCGTGGTCATTAAGAATATGGATTAACTGGGATCCATCGAATAGGTGAATTGGTTGTGATTGGTCTCTCAGTCTTTCTTTTAGATGACGAATGCGTTTTTTTGTTTTTGTTTTTACCGTATTTTGATAATGATTTTAAAAACTCTGGATAAAAAAAAAATATTCGTAGGGGGTTAGTGCCGTCAGTGCACCTCATGTGGTGCACTGTAGGCATTCCCTAAAGTTCTTTGCAGCGTGCCTTCCTTAGGCCCCTAGCTGCAACCCGTTTCGTTCCTTTTACTGTACCTTCTTTCGTATTCTCTTTATTCCATTTTACTTTCCACCCTCTCCTAACAATTGATTCATAGTGCAGCTGCTTTGAGGTTTTCCTCCTGTTACACCTTTCAAACCTTTTAGTGCCAATTTCCGTTTCAGCACTGAATGATCTCATAGGTCCCAGTGCTTGGCATTTGGCCTAAATTCTATATTCAATTCAATTCAATAAAAAAGCGTAGACATATAAACATTTCCCCTTTTAAACGCGAGAAAAGGTTTCCGAATTTTGCTGATATTTCTGTTCAGATCAACTTGAAAGAAACTGTACAACACGCCAGAAAAATTTCTGTCTCAAAGAATAGGCTCTCGAAGGGGGTGGGGGGGAGGGGGTAGTGCTGTTAGTGCACCTCACGCGGTGCGCTGTAGGCATTACTTAAGTTTCTTTGCAACGTCTCTTCGTCCCCAAGCTGCAACCCCTTTCATTCTATTTACTATACCTCCGTTCATATTCTCTTTCTTACATTTCTTCCACCCTCTCTTAACAATTGTTTCAGCATTACTTTCAGCGCTGGATAACCTCATAGGTCCCAGCTCTTGGCATCTGGCCTAAATTTTAAATTCCAGTTCCAGATCAAAGACCAGGAGTAACTTGATGGAAATCTTACGGTTTTCAAAGAAAAGGAATTAAATAAACACGCAAAGCTTGTTATTGAAATTTTCCTGCAAAGATGCTCTACTTGAATTTATTGTGACAAATGATATTAAAAATTATTTGGGTTTTCACCAGATTTGTTGCAATTTCTTTCAATTTCGTGATGCCTTGAGTCCATTGGCTAATATGGAATGATATCTACGCTTTTTGATAGAATTTGTATGTCGCCATGAAAGTGACGGTGTAAGACTGGCATTCTTATTTGTACAAATATTTTCATATTTTCGTAGAGATTTGTTACATATTATATCATGCACTGTGGCTAAATATATGTAGCAAAGAATATAAACACATGACTGTGTGGAAGATATACAGTATGTAGATATGCATGCAAGCGGACAAAAATACTTTATATATATATAAAGTTTTGTCACATATACGCTTGACATTTTATATACTCAAATGATAAGCATATATATATATATATATAATATACGGTATATATATATATATATATATATATATATATATATATATATATATATATATATATATATATATATATATATATATTATATATGCTTATCATTAGTGTATGTAAAAGTCTCACTTGTCATGTGTTTCATTCTTCCTGTTATTCGTCCCCCGTTTCAATGCAATTCGGTTATTGAAGTAATATTTGATACCAATTTTATTTTACAATGTATTTGTTAACAAAAGGACGATGCGTACGGCAAAATTGCATTCAGCTTGTTTTCGATAACTAACCATGAACAGAATCAAGGAAATTCAGTTACTACACAAATAACAGCATTAAATAAGAATTCGTAATTCACTTCCGTGCGGAAGTGGATGCTAAATGATTTATATACTCAGTTGGGTAACATACTACCATTTTTGCGCTGGAATTTTGTGAGTTGTTTGAGTGGCTTAAAATTAGTTTGTTGCAGACCTATTTTTGCTTACTCTTCTTCTGTTGCAGTTAATAATAATAATAAATAATAATAATAATAATAATAATAATAATAATAATAATTATTATTATTATTATTATTATTATTATTATTATTATTATTATTATTATTACTTCTTTCGAATGAACACCATATTCTTTGGAAGCTTGAATTTCAAGTCAGTGGCCACTTGTGTGGGCTTGTTTTATATGAATAGGGCCCATCTTCTTAATAATAATAATAATAATAATAATAATAATAATAATAATAATAATAATAATAATAATAATAATAATAATAATAATTTAATTGCCTCTATAGGCTTGTTCCATATGAATAGGGTTCATCTTCTGAATAATAATAATAATAATAATAATAATAATAATAATAATAATAATAATAATAATAATAATAATTATTATTATTATTATTATTATTATTATTATTATTGTTATTATTATTATTATTATTATTATTATTATTATTATTATGCAAAAATAATATTTTAATACAGACCTTGCATGCTATCGTGTCGTATCTTGACGACATTCAGTGTACATAATTTCACTGCAGTCGTCTGTGTAGCGAGAATGATAAGAAGGTGTACACAGCCTTATCTCACTTGTCTCGCTGTCAAAATCAGCTGATTAGATATGATCAGTCACCGCTTATTTTCGAAGTCGAGTTAATCGGACGAAGAGAGCTGAATTACATTTAAGTTAGAAGTTTTGCTGTTGTTTTTGAGGGGAAGAAAAAGAAAATACAAAAGTTGGCAGTTTTTCTGTTGTTTTTGAGAGAGAAAAAATAAATGAAACTTACCAAAATACAGGTGAGTCTCGATACGCTGGAATCAGGGCGTACTTTTGCGTTTGTAAGTTTTTACGCTGAAATACCTATGGAATTTAATTATTTTTGTTGCATTTGTTGTTAAGGGTACTCAGTAATCCTGTACTGGTAAAGTTAATATGTGAGATTTATAAATATCTGTATGCATATGTATATAACTTATAAATTTATAATTATATGTACATATACATGCATGCATGTATTTATTTATATGTACTGTATATGTATGTATGCATTATATTAATAATTAATTCATGTTTGTCATACACATATCTGCACCTCTACTTATCCCCACATACACACACAAGAAACATATATGTAATATAATATATATATATATATATATATATATATTATATATATATATATATAAATATATTTATATATGTATGTAAGTGTATGTAGAATGTTTGGATGTACAGTAGGTTCATTTACATCTCGAAGCATGAATTCTAAAGGCAGCACATTTGCTTAAGCCATGACCCGAATCTGAATCATCTAGTATTTGTGATCCCAAGACTATGCAATGGAGGTCTTTCGTTCAGATGCCAAGCAAGCAGTCCCCGGTGTTTGAGTTTGCTTTTCTTTGGGATCGTAATTTGGAATTTTCGTTTCGCCAAGGCTTTCTCTCTCTCTCTCTCTCTCTCTCTCTCTCTCTCCTCTCTCTCTCTCTCTATATATATATATATATATATATATATATATATATATATATATATACTGTATATATATATGTATATTATATATTAATTATATATATTAAACCTCGGAACCCCTTAATTTTGAAATTATTAGAAGTCATGTGTGAATAAGTGACAAAAATATCATTATATACATAGGCTATATATATATATATATATATATATATATATATATATATATATATATATATATATATATATATATATATATATATATATATAATTCACATGTGAATAAGTGACAAAAATATACGTATATTTATATATATATATACATATATATACTGTATATAAATTTCTGACTCACATCAGGGTCGAACCCAGGTCTTTCAATTGGAAGGCAAGGGCGCTACCCACTACCATACAAGTCATAAAAGAAGTTGGAACCTGAGGGCAACTGCACCCAAGGAATTACCTGGGCAAGCTAACTGATTGCATACCAGCGTGTTTTCCCCAACTTCCCGACTCAGCAGTGACCTAATTTATGTATGTATGTTTGTACTACATGTGTTGCGATTCATCAGAATATTTACAACTTTACAGCATGCATATATATATATAATATATATATATATATATATATATATACATATATATATATATATATATATATATATATATATATTTATATGAATGAATTTTTATCACATCACCGTGATTCATATGCAAGCATTAAGCTACAAACGTCCTTTAATATCCAATTCACTCTACCTCTGGAATAATATATTTTCATATATGTTACCCGACGGGGAATTTTTTAGTTGATAATAAGTTCGTCGTCGCGTGGGCTCGAACCACTGAAGACAAGAACTCAGGACTACAGTGACGCGAATTTTAACCACACGGCCAACAAGTATGTACGAGTATATAATATATGTTACTATATATTATATAAATACACATATATAATTATACATACATATATGCATACAGTATACGGTTTTCTTCAAGATTGCAATCAGGATCGCACCCAACCATCCAAAAAAGAGAGAGAGAGAGAAAAAACAACATATTCCGGATTTACATAAACCGTGCAGCCGAGCGAGTAATCTCATTGTCCAAACACTGGCACTGGCCGTTGCAAGCAAGGCAGGTTGTCGACTGCTCTCCGAATCCCTGATGAGACCTCGGGCAAATTTTCGCCTTGGCCCGCGGGAAACGACTCGTGGGCCTCTCAGCCTCAGCAAATTACCGCACAGACCTTGTAAAATGGTTCCTCCTTGAGCTCTGCGTAGCTTCGCTCTCGGGGTCGGTCGTTGGTATGGAAATTCGCTCCCCCGAAGCTTTTACTACTTGGGTTTTTCTCGATCGCCTGCCCCCTTCGGAGGCACTGCGGGTTGGGCATCCTCTGGCTCGGCCTGGGAATGGGCAGGAGCTCGTCGGGACACGTTCTTCTCGTTACGTGGGAAGCAGCTAAATTCTGATAGGCTGGTATGTATGTCCAACCTCCCTCCCCCCTTCCACACACACACACACGCGCGTGCACACACACACACACACACACACACACACACACACTCTCTCTCTCTCTCTCTCTCTCTCTCTCTCTCTCTCTCTCTCTCTCTCTCTCTCTCTCTCTCTCTCATGCCCTTCCCCCACAAACACACTTTTTTTTTTTTTTTAGCGTTTATTGTGGGGTTAAACCTACGCTTTTGGGATGAAGTTGCTAGACCCATGATAGTTTTCTCATTGCTTGTGACCTATCACTGGGATCTAATTGTACACACTCAAACACGTTATGTATGTATATATATATATATATATATATATATATATATATATATATATTATATATATATATATATGAGTGTACGTATGTATATATGTATGTATGTATGCGCGTTGACTGATTAGTTTATATTATTATCGTCATACCTAAGT
This sequence comes from Macrobrachium rosenbergii, assembly GCA_039081455.1. Classification (NCBI taxonomy): domain Eukaryota; kingdom Metazoa; phylum Arthropoda; class Malacostraca; order Decapoda; family Palaemonidae; genus Macrobrachium; species Macrobrachium rosenbergii. Next base: position 17,979,205 of record JANJGK010000022.1, on the reverse strand, counting down.
TTATGATGCGAACGATATTCAGGCAAAAAAAAGTCACAGCTCCAAAATTCTCTTAAAAAAAACTAATAGATAAAAGTGAAAAAAGTACCCAGAAAAGAGTGAGGAGGCAGTAGTTTGCAGGGGTGGGGGTTAGGGGGGCGAGAAGGTATAGTACGTGAGGTGGGAGGTAAAATGAAAAAGCCAATTTCTTCAGTCAGGCGGGTTTAGGAATTACAAGCAAGCAGGAGAAGGACCCTGCTTGCTTGTAAAATTTTCCCCTGCGGAATAGAATGGACGCAGCGTGCTTTATTGTTGCTATTTTTCTTTCTCTTCTTCTTCTTCTTCTTCTTCTTCTTCTTCTTCTTCTTCTTCTTCTTCTTCTTCTTCTTTTTCTTCGTCTTCTTCTTCTTCTTCTTCTTCTTCTTCTTCTTCTTCTTCTTCTTCTTCTTCTTCTTCTTATTATTATTATTATTATTATTATTGGTGTTGTTTATTTAACACCAGTGACAACACTTAATTATTATTAATATTTTATGCATATATGTTATAAATATATATCTATATTATTATTATTATTATTATTATTATTATTATTATTATTATTATTATTAAGGTGTTGTTTATGTTATACCAGTGACAATAACATTATTATTATTATTATTATTATTGTTATTATTATTATTATTATTATTATTATTATTATTATTATTATTATTATAGAAGGAGTGAAAACGTGGGATATTCACGACGGGACAGTTGGTTTTTTTTTACGGATTTATGGTGGGAATGATGATGATAATTATGATTATGATGATGATGATTATGAAGATGATTTTCTGCAAGGTTTGGTGCGCTAAGGAATAGTTAAATGGTACAGATCAGCATCGAACTTTGAAGCTTGGAATAAGCTTCTAATTGGAGAACAGATATATTGAAAAAATCCACTGTAGTCCTGAGTTCTTGTCTTCGCTAGTTCGAGCCCACGAGACGACGAACTTATTATCAACTAAAAGATTCCCCTTCGGTAACATATATGAAAATATATTATTTCCGAGGTAGAGCGAATTGGATATTAAAGGACGTTTGTAGCTTACTGATTGAATATGAATCACGGTGATGTGATAAAAAAAGTCATATATATATTCATATATATATATATATATATATATATATATATATATATATATATATATATATATATATATATGAAATGGAAAAAAGAATTGATATTTAACGGAAGAGAGGAGTTTATTCAACATGGAAATAACATATATCTATATATATATATATATATATATATATATAATATATATATATATATATATATATATATATATATATATATATATGTATATATATATATATATATATATATATATATATATATATATATATATATATATATATATATATGTATGTATAAAAGTTCTATTCATGTTGACTAAAATCCTCTCTTCCGGTAGATATTAATTACTTTTTCAATTTTATTTTTTATTTTACTGAGCAAATTAATGACATTTCAAGCTTGTTTTATATGAATGCACGCACAATAAGACTCATTAACTTTTCCCCCAGCATGAGATCGGTACACAAACGAGCAAAATTATACATAATAGATGGTTATTCTTTTAGCAGTTTTCCGTGGCTTTTCAACCATAGAAAGAGAGTAATTAGGTTTTGATTATGAATTTCGGTAGGCATTCATCTTAAAGTCCTTTCAGTCTGCTCAGTTTCACCGCTATTGAAAGCTTCTTATGCATTAAGTACGTGCTCATAGATTGGTTGAAGTTTGTAAGGGGGTGAAAGGGTTTTTTTCTTTTTTTTAGTTTTCTGTGAAAGAAAACCGTGCAGGCTTTTTCTGTCCGCCCTCAGATCTTAAAAACTACTGAGGCTAGAGGGCTGCAAGTTGGTATGTCGCTCATCCACCCTCCAGTCATCACACATCCCAAATTGCAGCCATCTAGCCTGGCTAGTTTTTATTTTATTTAAGGTTAAATTTAGCCATGATCGTGCATCTGTCAACGATGTAGGACAGGCCACCACCGGCCCGTGGTTGAAGATTCATAGGCCGCGGCTCATGCAGCGTTATACCCAGACCACCGAAAGGTGGTTCTATCTTCGTTGGGCTTGATTATACGCTGTACAGAAAACTCGATTGTGCCGAAGAAACTTCGGCGCATTTTTTACGCGTTTCATTTCTTTTTCCCCAAGGGGCAGGAATTTAAATGAAACGCAGTTTGTAAAAATGCTGTAAATCTGGTGAAATTATTTGACGCTGGAAACCTTATTAATGAACTGCATTTTTGCTACTGGGTTAAAATCCTTTTTAGAAAATTCTTTTGAGTCTGATGAACTCCATTTCGCTAGCGTCGTCAGGTAAACATATATTTTTAAGCCTGAATTATTTTATATTTATTCTCAAAATGGTTCAGATTTGACACCTTTTTTTTTCAGTCAGCATTCGTGTTTGACGTCCATACATACAAAAAAACCCCTCTTCAATAAGAGTTGTTTTTTTCTGGTAATCCAAGTGTACAAACAGCTGTCTCGGTGCATTCTGCAGATGAAAATAAACACAGAGTAATCAGGGTTCATTTATTTTAAACCGCGCGCAGCTGAATAATCATGTTTTTGTTTGCGATCGCCGATGCAAAGCTCATATGGGGCTTTGGGACGTCATACGTCATGTTTTCCAGTGGCCAGTAAATAAATTAATGTGATTAATTAGTGGAAAACGGATAAAAACAGGCGTGAGGTGGGGAGCCTATTTGTCCACTGGCTCTGAATGTCGTGGTTCTGTTGACGCTTCTGGTCAAGGATAGTTAGAAGTGGTGATAGTGATAGTCTGACATTTTAGCCTCTTTTATCTTTTATTTATTCAGTAACTCGATGTTACTTTTAATAAGTGACTTAAAAGTATAAGTTAAGCTTTGTTACTATCAGGAAGTCTTAGAAATGTCAAATAAATCACTAAAGCAATCCTTTAGTTTATAGTGCTACGTCTAATCGCATTTTAGAAATCTCCCTTAGATTATTGTGCTATAGTACTATGTCTAATCGTATTTTAGAAATCTCCCTTAGATTATAGTGCTATAGTACTATGTCTAATCATATTTTAGAAAGCTCCCTTAGATTATAGTGCTGTAGTACTATGTCTAATCATATTTTAGAAGCGGTGACGGATTCCCAAGAGACAGCTGTCGGTTGAGAATATTTATTTTATTGATCCTTTGTATCTAACCCGTCATAAATAGCAGTAATATAAGAGAGGGCCATGATGGCACGTCACGACCCCAGGGACGTTACGTACCCAGAAGCTGGGATCAATGTAGCTTCGTTCTGCCACCTAGTATATGGGCCAAAGGTGAAAGGAATTCTCGTAGGGGGGGTAGTGTCGTCAGTGCACCTCTTGCGGTGCACTGTAGGCATTACTTAAGGTTCTTTGCAGCGTGCCTTCGGCACCTAGCTGCGACCTCTTTCGTTCCTTTTACTGTACCTCCTTTAACATTCTCTTTCTTCCATCTTACTTTCCACCATCTTCTAACAATTGACTCACAGTGTAACTGCGAAGTTTTCCTCCTGTTAAACATTTCAAGCCTTTTAGTGTCAGTTTCCGTTTCAGCGCTGAATGACCTCACAGGTCCGAGCGCTTGGCCTTTGGCCTAAATTCTATATTCGATTCAATTCAAATGTGAGAGCAGCCCTCGCACGGGATTGATTGCTTTAGAGTGAAGCTTGTGGAGAAAATGAGGTTACTGTTGTCAGGTGTGTGCACCTGTCACAGGTGTTCATGAAGCAATGACACGGGGTCGTTTCTTGCAGACCCCGTAGGGGAGGGGGTAGTGCCGTCAGTGCACCACACGCGGTGTACTGTAGGCATTACTTAACGTTCTTGAGTAGCGTGCCTCTGGTCCCTAGCTGCAACCACTTTCATTCCCTTTAATGTACCTCCGTTCATATTCTCGTTCTTCCATCTTACTTTCCACTCTCTCCTAACAATTGATTCATAGTGCAACTTCAAGCAAGGTTTTCTCCAGTTAGATGTTTAAAATCTTTTTACTCTCAATTTCCCTTACCATCTGGTACCATGTAGATTTACCGTCTAGTACCCATCTACATTTACCATCTAGCATCATCAACATTCACCATCTTATTTTATTAATTTTACTAATTAATGAAAAGTATTGCTTCAAAGATTTATGTCATCGTGTCTTGTAATGAAATTACAACATGTGCTCTCTCTCTCTCTCTCTCTCTCTCTCTCTCTCTCTCTCTCTCTCTCTCTCTCTCTCTCTCTCTGGCCTTGTAACCCGGTGCTTGTAGCATACAAACTGACGGAATGACCCTGAGTTCGATCCTCGAACTGAACGAGGAGGGGTGGTATGGGCGGTTTTCCTAAAAATTCGGTATGATTCTGTTGACCTACAACTAGGTTCCTAGATGTAGGTCGATTGTTGTGGATGGCAGCTAGGCCAGGGGTGGGGAGAGAGAGAGAGAGAGAGAGAGAGGGAGAGAGAGAGAGAGAGAGAGAAGACGTGAGTGTTTAGTAATTTGTCTACTGGAAGGACCTCGACGAGGTAATCCTTGCCCCACCGGGATGAAACTAATCACATTCATGAGATTCCCTCTTTCATTCCTTTCAAAATGCGTAGGATACCTCATAACTCTTTTCACCTGCAGAGACAAGGGATATTCTCTCCTCACATTGAGGAAAGGAGTATTCTCTCTTTACATATGCAAAGGCAAGAGACATTGTCTCAGCATATGCAGAGGTAGTGAGTACTCTTCCTTTATATATGCAGAGGTGAATATTCCTTTATATATGCAGAGGTAATGAGTATTCTTACTTTACAGC
>JANJGK010000022.1:17961871-17969371 GCA_039081455.1 Macrobrachium rosenbergii | reverse complement strand
TTGTGTAAAAACGCAGAGCCTTGTGATAGAGTTACATCTCTTTTTTTTTTTTGAAACAGCATTATAGAGTTACATCTTTTTTTTGAAACAGGATTGTAGAGTTACATCTTTTTTTTTGAAACTGCAGAGCCCCGACCCTTTTTTTTTTTTTTTTGAAGAGTTTTACGCTTTAAGGATCTGTATCGGCTTAACAGGAGAGAGAGAGAGAGAGAGAGAGAGAGAGAGAGAGAGAGAGAGAGAGAGAGAGAGAGAGTAGTTTAATTGATCTCAGTGTTCGAACTTTAGGCCGACGAAAGTTCTGGGTTGAATTAATATTCTAAGTAGTGCAGGTGTGTGAAGTATACATTTATGTATGAGTGTTTGTCTGTACATTTAATTATATATATATATATATATATATATATATATATATATATATATATATATATATATATATATATATATATATATATATATATATATATATATATATACTTTTGCACGAGGATAATTCTTAGACAAATTTTACGTATTTATGCTTTTGCTTGCGTAAGTACAGGCAGCGTACATATATTCAAATACTTTTATTTAATTTCCATCGTAAATATCGTCAATTCTTATACACTTGAACCAACAATATATTGAATGCCTTCTCATGTGTATTCGTATTAAAATTACGGATCATCTTGCTGCGCCCAGTGAATCCCAGTCAGGTCTTGTTATCAGGTCAGCGCTATACCTGCCGGGAGGGAGGGAGGGTGGGGGTGCTGTCAGGGGAGATTTAAAGGATTGACCCGCAAAGAAGATTTAAATCTCCTGGCGTCGCTCGCTTCAAAACTGCCAGAGTGAGACTTTCATGGATATCGCTGATTGACAAGTGTCAGAGCTGTGCAGTAAGAATCAAAATCAGGTCAGAATATCAGAGTAGAATTTGAAGTAAGAATTAAAATCAGGTCAGAACATCAGAGTAGAACTTGAAATGAGATTAAGTAGGGTGATGGACATTGGTGTAATACCTCTAGTGGAGGGTTGCTAGAAATATAACTTTAGTAAGTATTTTTTTCGTTTGTGTCTTTGATGGCGAAGTACAAAGGGGTGTTGATGTCATTTCACTGTAAATGCAATTTCCGTAGGGAGTAGCGCCGTCAGTGCACCTCACTCGGTGCACTGTAGGCATTACCTAAGGGTCTTCGCAGCGTCCCTTCGGTCCCTAGCTGCAACATCTTTCATTCCGTTTACTGCACCTCCGTTCATATTCTCTCTCCTCCGTACAGCTTTCCACTCTCTCTTAACAGTTGTTTCACAGTGTAGCCGCGAGGTTTTCCTCCTGTTACACCTTTCAAGCCATCTTGCTGTCAATTACCCTTTCAGCACTGAATGAACTCATAGGTCCCAGCGCTTGGCCTTTGGCCTAAATTCTGTATTCTAATCTATTCTACTACAAATGCAATTGAATTTTGCAGCGTTTTCAGCCGAGGTGTCTACGATTTTGCTACCTCTGCTCTTACTGTGACCAGGAATAGAATGACGTATTTTTTCTATACCCTCCCCTTTGCTGATACTATCAATATTACTTCTATTATTAATATTTCTAAGCTTTCTTTTGATCGCTCCCGTTTTTGCCTTGATTATCTGGTCACCGATTAAATGAAGATTTGTATGAAGCCATTTTCCAACTCACGGTACGTCATTTCCAACAAAGAATTACAGGCTGCTTTCAGCTTGATCAGGGTCTTCGTTTTTACTTTTCTGTAAAGGAAACTATTGTGCCGGCTTTGTCTGTCAGTCCGCACTTTACTCTGTCCGTCCTCAGATCTTGAAAACTACTGAGGCTAGAGGGCTGCAAATTCGTATGTTGATCATCCACCCTCCAATCATCAAACATACCAAATTGTAGCCCTCTAACCTCAGTAGTTTTTAGTTATTTTAAGGTTCAAGTTGGCCATAATTGTGCTTCTGGCAACGATATAGGATAGGCCACCACCGGGCAGTGGTTAAAGTTTCTTGGTCCGCGGCTCATACAGCGTTATACCGAGACCACCGAAAGATAGATCTATTTTCGGTGGCCTTGATTATATACGCTGTAGCGGCTGTGCAGAAAACTCGATCACGCCGAAGAAACTTCGACCCATTTTTTACCTATTGTAATGCATCCTAATTTTCTGCGGCAGAGTCAATCTTCTTGTTTTGAGACGGCGAAATTGGGTTCTTTTGTTGGGAGGCGCTTGGTAAATTAAACAGGTTTTTCTTTTTTGGTTTCCAGACAGAAAAATTGGGTACATAGGTTATTAGATAACGGGTGTATTAAGCTCTTCTTACATTGACGTTAATTGTATTTCGGATATAATAAACCGTTTTTACATTGATGTTTGTGATGTGAAGGTCCGTGATATTGCTGTAGAGCTTGAAAGAGCAATTCGGTATTTATATCCTCCCAAAATTTCATTCAATTATTAAATTATTTCTCATATGATAATTCGATAATTGTCAGTCTTTTCTAGTTATTTTGTTATTACATAAAACAGTCCAGATATCCAGAAAAAATAATTGTAAAGAGACTAGTGAACTCATTCAAGGAAATTGTCGTGCATATGTATGAAATTTTCGTCATCCTGAAAAATGTGTAACCAAGAGTTTTTTTATTAGAAAATTTTAGCAGGTAAGGATTTCAAAACCTTAATGGAAGAGGTGAAAAAAAAGAGATCAAATGTTCAGTGGAATATTCGAGAAGGTAAGGATTTCAAGACCTTACCGAAAGAGATTCTGAAAATCAAAAGTTACTGTTTCAATTTCCGGAAACGAATTAATTGTGTGTCAAGATTATTGAATACTGTATGAGTTTGGTTTAGTATGTAAATTGCATCGTATCCAAACGGCAAAAGGTGATGAGGAAAGACTGAAAACAAAAGATGGAGGGTTTGGAAGAATAGATCTTTATGCGAGACATAACGAGCACCTCGCGACTAGAGAATCTTTTCGCGAAAGTAAAACCCGTCAAAATAACTCTTTAACGTTACTGGCGCTTGTTTGGAGAGAGAGAGAGAGAGAGAGAGAGAGAGAGAGAGAGAGAGAGAGAGAGAGAGAGAGAGAGATACCACGCTGAATATGGATTAGTTTGCACTTGGTTTGATGTATTCGCTATTTTCTCTCCGTTACAACAAGGCGAAAGTTCCCTACAAATATAGTATATTTTAAAACTCATAAGGACCTCTGTGACATTGCATACTCTCTCTCTCTCTCTCTCTCTCTCTCTCTCTCTCTCTATATATATATATATATATATATATATATATATATATATATATATATATATATATAATATATATATATATATCTTTCGCTTAAATTCTATATTCTATTCTATATTCCGTTCCCGTTGTCAATGTCAACCTTCTCCGAACTTTTGCGAGTAACTTAAAATTCGATAAATCTTATTTCATCAAACGGCGAGGAGTACACTCGGCATAATAAGTGCCCTAGAGGAAATCCAACTTTCCTCCTCATGTGGTTGAACTCTTCCACTTCATTTATATTCTGTGAAACGCGTTTGTTCTCTGGGAAAACTAACAGAGCCTGTAGGCTCAGTGAGTGTTTTTTTTTTTTTATTCTGTAGCAGTAAGTATGGCCGTGGGCTTCTCTCCCGAGCGAAGACGTTTGGAATTAATGTGTAGCCTGCGGTAATGTGTTTGGCCTTCTATTATTATTATTATTATTAAAAAATCCACAATTACATCAATAAACCGTTTTATTTGTTAAAGTTTCCCGTACGGGCTAGTTCCGTCAGTGCACCTCATGCGGTGCACTGTAGGCATTAGCTTGTTTAACGTTCCTTGCAGCGTCCCTTCGGCCCCTAGCTGCAACCCCTTTCATTCCCTTTACTGTACCTCCGTTCATATTCTCTTTCTTCCACCTTGTTTTCCACTCTCTTCAAACAGTTGTTTCATAGTGCAACTGCGAGGTTTTCCTCCTGTTACACCTTTCAGACCTTTTGATTCTCAGTTTCCCTTTCTGCGCTGAATGACCTCATAGGTCCCAGCTCTTGGCATGTAGCCTAAATCCTTTATGATGTTCTATTCTATCGTATTCTGTATATAGTCAGTAGCTTTGAAAATCTGCACTCGAGAGTGGGATTGTTGTTGTTTTCGGCCAACATTATTATTATTATTATTATTATTATTATTATTATTATTATTATTATTATTATTATTATTATTATTATTATTATTATTCAGAAGATACACCGTATTCGTATGAAACAAGCCTGCAAGGGCCCACTGACATGAAATCTAAGCTTCCAAAGAACACGGCATTCATTTGAAATAAATTACAGAAGATAACTGGAATTACAGAAAGAAGAGAAATACTTAAGTACAAGGTGGATTGTTTTAAGGTAGTAATGCATTGCATCTTTACCTGTACTTTTGAGGTTCAGTTGCTCAACATTCTCAGGGAGACTGTTCCACAGTCCGAAGCGGTGAGGAATAAAAGGCCTCTGGAACTGAGACGTTCGACAGCGTGGCACATTTACTGCGTATTGGTGTTGCTGTTCAGCAGATGTTGTACAGTAGTTGCCGTCGTCACGTGCTCTTGTTCCCAGAGCAGTCCTTAAGTGTAATTAAAACTTGTAGTAAAGAGAGAATAAACGGTAAGCAGGGTTTTGAAACTCTTCTGAACATTAGGATGCCCATCAGAATCAGTAAGAGGAAAATGACCGTGGGAAGTGAGAATGGTAGATCAGATAGAGTCCAAGGATTGTGGGCGGCGGGGGGGGGGGGGGCGTTGGGGGGAAGTTGCTTCCCGGTGATAGCCTCTAAAGTTTAGTGTCAGGGAACCTGAAGTTTTGTAAGTCCATGACGGACTTAGAGTTTTTAAAGTGTAGCGTGAGTTTCAAGATGCTGGAACCAAACGGATTTGAATATATAGTGATAATAATTCGCTCGTGTTAACGTACACTTCGACCACTGGCACGGTTAGAAATGAAATATAAATAAACAGGAAAGAGAATGAACTAGAATGCCTCTTCGCAAAACGAGAATAGAAAATCTTCGAGAGGCGTCATGGCACCTTTATCCTACGCCCGCCAACCACTCCCTCTCGTCGCCTCTTTCCCGCCAACTTGGTAAAAAATTTCTCCCGCCAACTCATTTCAGAATTCTCTTTGTGCCATGTCGCTCGGTTTTTATGGCCGTCGGTCCAGGGCGCAGATACCGCGAGGGAAAGAATTTTTTCCTATTTACCTAATGGTTGTTGTAGTGAGGGCAAGGGAGGGTAAACAAGCGAGCACCTTTTGTTTGTTTATTTTTGTTTTTCGTGGGTTGAAGGTGATATGATCAGTGACTTTATGAGTAAGCTTATTTTTGCTTTGTTCAGAAGTTGGTGGTTGAAATGGGATGTGAAGTTCAATTGTTTTTTCCGCAAAGGATATTAATTACTTTATTAATCAACAGAGTTTTTTCTTGTGGCAGTTGAATATTTCTTTTTATTACTAGCTGTTCATTGTTTTGCAGATTATGTAGCTATGAACATGCATACGGTTCCACATTTATTATACTTGAAAGTTAATGTAATTTTATTTTAAAGATACTAATTTTATTAAACATATATTTATATTCAAACTGGGCTTAGTAAACAATAAGAATTTGTTCTTATTTTCTTGAACACTCATTGTCAATTGTTATAACTATGTAAGCATCTTACTAAGACGTCAAGACGTAGACATTAATATCCTTTGCTATTATTTTAGATACGAGGGAAGATGAAAGGTTATATAGAGGTCTTGTATCCCCTACACTGTTGGACTGCGGAACAGTCACCCTGAGGACGTTAGGCAATTAGAACCTCAGAAGTTTTTCCTTGTGCTTTTAGTATTTTATTTTTATTTTTATTTATTTATTAATTAATTTGATTTATGTTTTCTTTTCTTATAGCTGGTCTGATCTTTCAGAATATCCTGTTACCCTCTGTTATTCCTGTCAAATGAGCACCATAATATTCTTTGGAAGCTTGAATTTCTAGTCAGTGGCCCCTGTGGTGGACTTGTTCCATATGAATAGGGTTCATCTTCTGAATAATAATAATAATAATAATAATAATAATAATAATAATAATGATAATGAGACTCGTTAATATTGTCTTGAGTTGTATTTGGAAATGAATGATCGTAAATTGACGTTTATTTAACTCGTAGAATCTTACTGTCATTTAAAAAAAAAATTCTTTTCAACCTTTTGTATCAGTAAATGCAAACTTCCCATTTGATGCCATAGAGTAAATTTAATGAGCAACGGTTCTGAATTGAAAGCATTATTAATTGTATGAATGTTGGTAGCTTCCGTTCAGTGTAATGAGGTCATTTGACAGACTGGAATTATTATTATTTTTTTTTTCGTTTGCTAATAAACAGTTTCTACGAAATAAAATCGCCTCAGTGAATATGCTGATTGTTCAGGAATAATTTAATGAAAGCCCCCGTAGGGGGGCGGGGTAATGTGTAGGCATTACTTTTGGTTCTTCGCAGCGTTCCCTAGGGCCCTTGCTGCAACCCCTTTCGTTTGTTTTACTGTACCTCCGTTTATATTCTTTCTTGCATCTTATTTTCCACCCTCTTCTTACAATTGTTTCATAGTGCAACTGCTTTGAGGTTTTCCTCTTGTTACACCTTTTAAACCTCTTACTCTCAATTTTCCTTTCTGAATTGAATGACCTCAAAGGTCCCAGCGCTTGGCCTTCGGTCTAATTGTATATTCTGTCTAATTCTTCACGTGTTCTTTACCCCAGACTTATTACTCACGTGTTCTTTACCCCGGTCTTATTATTCACGTAGTATTGTTTCTCCCCTACCCTTAGTTTATAAATAGCTTCAGTTGTAATGATTCTTAACTGGCTTCCATACCGATTTTCTTTTTCCTGAAGCGAAAAGTTTTTTCATTAGTAATCAAGATCCAGTCACGCCACGGAGACTCCATCTCGCTAAAAATTCTTACAGTATTGTGTACTGTGGTGGGAAATTCACAGACTCGTGAGAAAACAGTTATGCAATAAAAATCCACGTTTATATAGTGAATTGTATTTCTGTTGAGTAATTTACTGTTCTGTGGAAGAAGCCTCGGTTCTTGTCGTACTGCGCACGAGAAAAATGTCGCCCAAATTAACGTTCGGTGAAATTGGCATCGATTCTGGAAATCTTGAACACGAGAATTGTTGATAACCCTAACAGCCATTGTTGGAACCCTTTCATAAAGGTTTGCCTTTAATCTTTATTTATTTATTTTTATTTTTTTGGTTCAGTATATTCGCCTGTCGGTTATATCTTCCCGATAATGAGGTGTGTACGTGTTTGTGTGTTCATCGCATATATATATATATATATATATATATATATATATATATATATATATATATATATATATATATATATTGTATATATATATATATATATTTATGATTTTGCGTTCCTGTAATTTGATTCTTGTCACGAAAAAGTGGTTTGAAGTGCTTTTATACTCATGCCCTATAATAAAG
>JANJGK010000022.1:17949371-17956871 GCA_039081455.1 Macrobrachium rosenbergii | reverse complement strand
AAAACAAAATGAGGATATTTCAATAACAGCGTGTTATGAAAATTGAAACCAGTAAAAATGCGCCGAAGCTTCTTCGGCGCAATCGAGTTTTCTGTACAGCGTATAATCAAGGCCAACGAAAATAGATCTATCTTTCGATGGTCTCGGAATAATGCTGTATGAGCCGTGACCCATGAAAATTTTAACCACGGCCCCGTGATGGTTCATCCTATATCGTTGCCAGAAGCACGGTTATGGCTAAATTTAACCTTAAATAAAATATAAATTATTGAGGCTAGAGGGCTGCAATTTGGTATGTTTGATGTTTGGGGGGTGGATGATCAACATCCCAATTTGCAGCCCTCTAGCCTTATTAGTTTTTAAGATCTGAGGGCGGACAGAAAAGTGCGGACAGAAGAAAGTGCGGACGGACAGACAAAGCCGGCGCAATAGTTTTCTTCTACAGAAAACTAAAAAAATGATTTTATATGTACCCCGGAATGATGTACATTGAAAATCAGGATGAGGATATTTAAATTTCAGCGTGTTACATAAACGAAAAATGTGAACGCGTACCATACTAGATTTATGAAAAATGCACGTGCCATGACATGCTTCCTGCCCGGGAGAGCAAAAGACCTGATTTTAATCTGATTTCGTGATGAGAAAATTCTCTCTCTCTCTCTCTCTCTCTCTCTCTCTCTCTCTCTCTCTCTCTCTCTCTTGTTAAGGCGACGCGTATAACGTCACAATTTTATTCCTGAAATTATTAATATTCATGCTCACTGATTAAGAGAATTTTTTTTGCTTTTTAATGTTTCTCTCTCTCTCTCTCTCTCTCTCTCTCTCTCTCTCTCTCTCTGTTGTTAAGTGAAGCATTAGCATCGCAATTTTATTCTTGAAATTATTGATATTCATGCTCACTGATTAAGAGAATTTTGGATCTCTCTCTCTCTCTCTCTCCTCTCTCTCTCTCTCTCTCTCTCTCTCTCTCTCTCTCTCTCTCTCTCTGCGTTTTTAAGGCGACGCGTATAACGTTGCAATTTTATTCCTGAAATTATTAATATCTATTTCTACTTACTTATTAAGAGGATTTTTTGCTTGTTAATATGCAGATTCTCTCTTCTCTCTCTCTCTCTCTCTCTCTCTCTCTCTCTCTCTCTCTCTCTCTCTCTCTCTCTCGTTTCTACTCTACGTTTGTCGCTTTGTTTAAATTACACATGCATCTGTTATCAGTTTCTGAATTTATATGCATTAAAGTCTCTCTCTCTCTCTCTCTCTCTCCTCTCTCTCCTCTCTCTCTCTCTCTCTCTCTCTCTCTCTCTCTCACACACACACACACACGTTTCTGTAATGCTGAGCAACCTGTTGATTCTACAATGGTCCCTTTGTTTACATTACGTACGCCTCAGTATTGTGCATTCGTTTCTGAATTTATCTGCAGTTGCTCGTTTATCTCTCTCTCGCTCATCTCTCTCTCTCTCTCTCTCTCTCTCTCTCCTCTCTCTCTCTCTCTCTCTCTCTCTCTCTCCAGTCTTCTGCGCCGCACGCATTCCACGGCAGTGCTTTAAGTGCATTCAAGCGGTGTCCCTTTAACCCCCTCGCGCGCTTTGCTCGATTATTTATCATTAGTGGCAGGTGTGCACTTTGATATCTCGCCGGAAGTGGTTCTCTGGGGCAGTGAGGAATGGAAGAAGAAGAAGAAGAAGAAGAAGAAGAGAAGAAGAAGAAGAAGGAGAGGAAAGAAGTAAGGGGGTATTGAAGAATCACTCTGGAAAGAGAACAAGGAAGAAGAAAGAAAGAAATAATGGGTCATTGAAAATGACTCTGGAAAGAAGAAGAAGAAGAAGAAGAAGAAGAAGAAGAAGAAGAATAAAGAAAGAATAAGGGGGTCATTGAAGAATCACTCTGGAAAGAAGAAGAGAAGAAGAAGAAGAAGAAGAAGAAGAAGAATACAGAAAGGATAAGAGGTCATTGAGAAATGACTCTGGAAAGAAGAAGAAGAAGAAGAAGAAGACAGAAAGAAATAAGGGGATATTGAAGAATCACTCTGGAAAGAGAAGAAGAAGAAGAAGAAGAAGAAGAAGAAGAAGAAGAAAGAAAGAAAGAAATAAGTGGGCCATTTGAAGAATCACTTTGGAAAGGGGTATCTTTTAAAATATGTTGATCGTAATTTCATCTTTTTTGTCAATGAGTTTGTCGATCCGCTCGAACAACTAACAGGTTCATTTTTTTTAAATGATGTGCCTGTTGAAGGGCTAGTGCCGTCAGTGCACCTCACGTGGGTGCATTGTAGGCATTACCCAAGTTCTTTGCAGCGTCCCCTCTGCCCCGAGCTACAACCCCTTTCATTCCTTTTACTGGACCTTCGTTCATATTATCTTGTTTCCATCATACTTTTCACCCTCTCCTAACAATTGATTCATAGTGCAGCTGTGAGGTTTTCCGTCTGTTACACCTGTCAAACCTCCTGTACTCTCAGTTCCCCTTTCAGCGCTGAATGACCTCTAGGTCCCCAGCGCTTGGCCTTCGTCCTGATTTGATATTCCCAATTCCAATTAATGAACATGCTCATGGAACGGACAGCCTGTTGCCCTGTTCTGTTCCCGGCGAGTGGAAAGTAAGAAAAAGAAAAAGAAAAAAGAAGCAAGCTGGGACCTCATCGTAAGGGAAACGATAGACTGCCTCTGAAAATAGGTCTGGATCTCTCCTCTCTCTCTCTCTCTCTCTCTCTCTCTCTCTGGCCATCAAGTGACTGGAACGTTTTTTCGGACCGTTAGGAATGGGAAGGGCGTCTTTTCCGTAGGGTGGGTAATTGTTGTGGGGGGCGGGGGAGGAGAATCGACTGGGACGTGAAGTGGTTATAATACCTTTACCACGGTCACTCAAGAGTCGAAATGGCTCTTCTATCAAGATTTTTCGTGGGATACGTGGAGTAGTCGCCATATTCCCTCTACCGGAGGTCGTGGAGAGAGGGTATTAAATTTATCAGGTCATTTTGAGGCGTCGGAAGGCCCTCTTGATTAAGTAGAGGTCAGGGGCTGGATTAGATGGGAATAACTTTCATATGTCATTAAGAATGGAAAAGGCTGTTCTTCTCAGTAATTTTTATACATGTTTTTTTATTTAAAGTTGAAAACTTTCTGGGCGGCCTGGGATAGTGTGATGGGGTGTGGGAAAGGTTTTTTCTTTGAAAAAAAAAATTTTTTTTTTTGCTTTTTTTCTCGCTATGCAGTGTTTCATTTTGACTTCATTTTCCTTCTGATGAACTTTTTCTGTCTTTTAATTCTCAGAGGAAATGAATATTCACGGAATTAATGCCGTCTTTAGAGGAAAGTGTTTGTTTTTTCAAAGTGCGCCTTTTTGACAGGGAGTCTCAGCATTTATGAGACCAGGGAATTATTTAGCTATCGTCTTGAGTCCTGTTAACGCCAGAAGCCCTTTCTACTGTTAATTTGATTCCTTGCGTCTGTAGTGACAATATTTTCCACCCAGTTAAGCCTCCAGGAACGCATTTAAAGCTGTCATTATGTGCTCTGTGACTGTTTACATTCAAACGTCTCATACAAGCATCATACCCGAAGGGGGCTAGTGCCGCCAGTTCACCTCACGGGGTACACTGTGGGCATTACTGCTTTCCTCCTTTTACTGCACCTCCATTCATATTATCTTTCTCCCATCTTGCTAAGCCTGTCCTCCCTCTCTTAACAATTATTTTCTTATTGCAATGAGATGTTTTCCTCCTGTTACACCTTTCAACCTACTTGCTGTCAGTTTCATTCTCAGCGCTGAAAGACCTTATAGGTCCCAGGGGCTTGTATCAGTCACGTGCCAAGCACTTTGAATCTTTAGTGAGACATCTGCCCTCTAGTGTCGTATACGTGTACCAATCACGTGCCAAGTACTTTGAATCTTTTAAGAGACAGTTTGAGATCTTGCCCTGTATCGTTCGTGAAAGAAAATGAATTCTGTAGTTTTCGATCGATATTCACGTCGAGGGGAAGATCAGGGGAGCAAGATTTTGTGGAGTCACCGCTGTGTGTCACGAGAGGTTTAGGCGTCATGAACTGTGTAGATCGACTTAGAGAAAGAAATGAAAGCTTTGCTGTGAACCTTTATTGTCACCTTTTATTAGTTTTCTGTAAAAGAAAACGATTGAGATGGCTTTGTCTGTCCATCCGCACTTTTTCTGTCTGCACTTTTTCTGTCCGCCCCTCAGATCTTAAAAACTACTGAGGCTAGAGGACTGCAAATTGGTATGTTGATCATCCACCCTCCAGTCATCAAACATACCAAATTGCAGCCCTCTAGCCTCAGTAGTTTTTAATTATTTAAAGTTAAATTTATCCATAATCGTGCGTCTGGCAGAGCTATAAGACAGGCCACCACCGGCGCAATTTTTACTTTTGTTATTATTGACATTAATCTTACTGGTCTGAAGAACAGTCTCCCTGAGGATGCTGTGTAATTAGAACCTCGAGAGGTT
This sequence comes from Macrobrachium rosenbergii, assembly GCA_039081455.1. Classification (NCBI taxonomy): domain Eukaryota; kingdom Metazoa; phylum Arthropoda; class Malacostraca; order Decapoda; family Palaemonidae; genus Macrobrachium; species Macrobrachium rosenbergii. Next base: position 17,952,406 of record JANJGK010000022.1, on the reverse strand, counting down.
CGAGAGATGATGTAATGCATTACTACCCTAAAAACATAATTGTTCTATGGAATCTTGAGTTTCAAGGCACTGGTCGCTGTAGGCTTGTTCTGTATGAATAGGGTTTATCTTCTGATTGATATTATTAGTTTTTAATATATAATTTTTTCTGTTATTCGTAGTAGCAGTTGTTATTTTTTGGGAGTTAGTAATAATAATAATAATAATAATAATAATAATAATATAATAATAATAATAATAATAATAATAATAATAAGAATTAGCAATATTAAGTACTAGTTGTAGTAGTAGTTACTGTTAACATTATTATTATTATTATTAGTATTATTATTATTATAATTATTATTATTATTATTATTATTATTATTTTGTTGAATAAATGACTGCAATTTGCGAATTGATTTTATACCGAGTTTTCTCAATTCTTCTAATAATTCGCTTGTCCTGCACATCAATATTAGTCAATAATTGACTCATATTGATGTGCAGGAGAAGCGAATTATTAAAAGAATTGAGAAAACTCAGTAGAAAATCAATTCGCAAAATTCAGCCATTTTATTCAACAAAACTTGCCTCAAAGAGGGTCCTCTTCCTTCGTATATTATTATTATTATTATTATTATTATTATTATTATTATTATTATTATTATTATATTATTATTATTATTATTATTATTACTAGTAGTAGTAGTAGTAGTAGCAGTAGCATTAGCATAACCAACACAAAACCCCCTTCATCCCTCCCTGTCTAAGAATTACACGAAGACCTTCCCCTAAAAAAAAAAAAATAGCCTTGGCAACAATAATATTTTCCCGTGTATTATCGCATTTTGCCTTCCACATGCGACGGTCGTATTTTCGTTATTCCCCATCCTTGTCTTTGAGGATCAATATCGCTCTGTTGTCTTGTATCACGTGAAGGGAAAAGCCCCCCCCCCACCCCCCACCCACAGCCGATACCGTAATTTCAGTCGGGACATGGAACATTTGGTGGACGTAATGCCCGCCGGAGGATTGTCAGAGGAAAATGGCTGGATTGATTACGAGTGTTTATTTGTTTATTTATTTTATATTTTTTTATGTAGGTATGCGTTTGTTTTTTATGAATGAATGAGCGAATTTATTTATTTGTTTTGTTGGCTCATTTTATTACATTACATTATTTTATTTTGACGTGTTACGTTCAATGGAAGTTTTGTGAGCAAATTTAAATTTTTTGGGGGCGTCCTTCCTTATAAGTAGTTACACATTTATTATTATTATTATTATTATTATTATTATTATTATTATTATTTTATTATTATTATTATTATTATTATTATTATTATTATTATTAACAGTAGTAATAGTAGTTATTATTTTTTGTTAATAATAATAATAATATAATAATAATAATAATAATAATAATAATATATAATAATATTATTATTATTATTATTATTATTATTATTATTATTATTATTATTATTATTATTATTATTATAAGAAAGCCAGTCAAACAAAGTTATAAAAAATAATAGATCAGTCCCCCCTTGCAGTAAATTGCCATAAATCATCACGCCTGATAATATCAAACTCTGATTCAGTTTTCGTTAAAATATTTGCCAAACACGGAACAGATTCTGTTGCGACTTTGGCGTAATGCACATTGATTCGCCTGACGGCAATACATTGGTTGTCAGACACGCAACATTATTTTTCCATTCCCGCAAAAAAATATACTGAATTTATTATTTTTTTTTTTCGTGACTCCCCGCGGAATGAATTGCGAGTTGTTTGTGACATGTGACAGAATGCTTATTTTTCAGTAGTTCGCTTGGAATGAGTATTAAGCGTTTGACACGTATTTATATATGTTTGGTTTGACTGATTGTGTTTGGTGAACGTGCTCTGACCAGGTTTGAATTTTACATGATTTATTTATATATTTATTTTTTATTATTATAAAATCATCTCCGTAGTGGGGGTAGTGTCGTCAGTGCACCTCATGTGGTTCACTGTAGGCATTACATTATTTGCAGCGTCGCTTCGTCCCGTAGCTGCAACCCCTTTCATTCCCTTTTACTGTACTCCTTTCATATTCTCTTTCTTCATCTTACTTTCCACATTCTTCTGACAGTTTATTCATAATGCAACTGCGAGGTTTTCCGTCTGTTGCACCTTTCAAACCTTTTTACTGTCATTTTCCGTTTCAGCGCCGAATGACCTCATAGGTCCCAGCGCTTGGCCTTTTCCCTAAATTCTACACTCTATTGTATTCTGTTATTATTTATGTTTTGTGGGTAAGATTCCGGTAGCCCATGTTTGAGGCATTAGAGGTGATAGTTTGTTGGTTTAGATTAGGCCGGCCTTATGCCAGCATAAGCCTTGCCTAAAGGTGACCTGTAAACGAGTGAAGGTGTAAAGGTAATTAGGGGCCTGTTGTGGACCTTTGGATCCAGACAAACCAAAAGAGACGACGTTTTTGTGACCATTCTACTCGCAGTTAGATGATTAGCTGGAAGTTCAAAGATATTGTAATTTTCTCTTTTATTTATTTATTTATTTGAAAAATTAGCGGTCCTAGTATAAAATTTTCTTCCCTTTTCCATTGATACCAATTCTCTTTTATGTCTTATTTTCGCTTTTTATTTATTGGTACACTTCGCATCTGCAGTGTAAAACCTTCTTCCCGTTTTCTTCGTATGCCGTTTTCCTCTCTCAGAATGTCAGCCTTTCAATTTATTTCCCTTCCATGATATTATTTATTCAGTGCTACCAACTTCTCTTGTCTCTTCCACCTAACATTTTTATCACAAGATGTTGCCTCTGCCGCTGCATAACGCCTCAAGGACCCAAAATTATCGATCGACCCTTTTCAATCTTATGGCAGATTACCACTGACAGATTGGTGGTGTGAAAAAAAATAAAAGGGTTTTTCACTGAAGCTTGAGTAAAATTCCCACTTTCCCTTCAAGCTTCAAGCTTTAATGCTTCGCTCTGAGGACGGATTCCGAAAGAGAAGTGGTCTTATGTTTACTCGGCGTTAATGGATA
>JANJGK010000022.1:17944183-17949271 GCA_039081455.1 Macrobrachium rosenbergii | reverse complement strand
AATACTGAATGTAAAATCACTATCACACCTGTTTCTGTCCCCGGAGGGGGGTTAGTGCCGTCAGTGCACCTCATGCGGTGGACTGTAGGCATTACTTAAGGTTCTTTGCAGCGTCCCTTCGGCCCCTAGCTCCAACCCCTTACATTCCTGTTACTATAACTCCATTCATATTGACTTCCATCTTTCTGTCCCACCCTCTCCTAACAATTGTTTCATAGTGCAACTGCAAAAGATTTTCCTTCTGTTACACATTTCAAAACTTTTTACTATCAATTACCCTTTCAGTGCTGAATGACCTCATAGGTCCCAGCGCTTGGCCTTTGCCCTAAATTTCATATTCCATTCCATTCCATTCCATACGGTTTCTGCAAAGGTGACAAGATGGCGGGTAGCGTCGAGAACGTGTCCTAGAATAAAAATGGGAGTACCTGACGTCTTCGGCGATTATTGGCAATGACGCCATTGCACACAAGCCAGACAGCAGGAGGCAGATGCCTTTGCAATTCGAGTATCTACTTTAATTGACCCACATGCAATATCTCTTCTACTTTAAGATTATGGCCCGTTCTTGAAACGGCGTAGGTGAAGCGGTTGTCTGTCTTTTAATTTGGATGATATTTTTTCTTTTATTTGTTTCATTTGTTTTGTCTCTTTAAATGATATAATTCTCTTATTGCTTTGCTTTTGTAGGAATAATGTGAGCGTTTTAGTTTTCCGTAAAAGAAAACTATTGTGCCGGTTGCCTGCCCGTCCGCACTTTTTTCTGTCCGCCCTCAGATCTTAAAAACTACTGAGGCTAGAGGGCTGCAAATTGGTTTGTTGATCATCCACACTCCAGTCATCAAACATACCAAATTGCAGCCCTCTAGCTTCAGTAGTTTCAACTTTACTTAAGGTTAAAGTTAGCCATAATCGTGCTTCTGGCAGCGATGTAGGCCAGGCCACCACCGGGCCGTGGTTAAGGTTTCATGGGGCGCGGCTTATTTAGCATTATAGCGAGACCACCGAAAGATAGATCTGTTTTCGGTGGCCTTGATTATACGCTGTGGCGGCTGTACAGAAAACTCGATTGCGCCGAAGAAATTTCGGCGCATTTTTTACTTGTTAGCTTTAGTTACGCAATATGAAACTTGGAAAAACTGATTCCCATTTTTTGGGAACAAGAACCTTTTCGTTCCTGTAGGCTGCAATTCACCTCGAAATGGCAGTATGCTAATTGCGTCTTTGTTTATCATTAATGTGATTCCAAATCATTTCTATTGCTTAATTTTTGACTGGTTCGGGTTAATTACGGGTTAGATTTTTCTCTTTGAAATGTTTGACCACCTTTGTTTTGGGGAGGATGTGTGTTCATGGTTAATTAGCTCTTCATCTCTGATGCTTATAGCTGCATTTGACTGTAGATGGTAATGGCTAATTAGTGATGAAACATTCGATCGTGTCGTAATATTTATGATTTGGAATCATTAGGACTTGAAGGGTTCGTCACAGGGATTTTACGTCTTCTTTACGATAAGCAGTTCGATGCTTTATGTCACATTGATGTGGTAATGGAGAAGTTTTTTTTACAGGTTTTACGTTTCCGGCTCTCTATATTTGTTCTTCTTCTTCTTCTTCTTCTTCTTCTTCTTCTTCTTCTTCTTCTTCATTCTTAATTCGCTTCTTCTTCTCCCTTCGCTTGTTCCTTTTTTCCTCCTCCTCCTTCTTCTTCTTCTTCTTCTTCTTCTTCTTCTTCTTCTTCTTCTTCTTCTTCTTCTTCTTTCGCTTCTTTTTCTTCCTTCGCTTCTTCTTCTTCTTCTTCTTCTTCTTCTTCTTCTTCTTCTTTCGCTTCTTTTTCTTCCTTCGCTTCTTCTCTTTCTGCTTCTTTTTGTTCTTCGTCTTCTCTTTCCGGTTCTTCTTCTTCTTCTTCTTCTTCTTCTTCTTCCCGCTTTAGGTACCCTGACCAATCAGTCTTCTAAAATGCAAGACCGACAGCGGAAGTTCTTCTGCCATTCCAGAACCTGCAAACTTCCGAGAATAACTGCCCGTCTCGGGTTCCTGGGCAGCATTTGTAGGCGTTGATGGACGACCCCGGTCTCTCTCGCCTTCACGGCAATACCTCTTCCTCTTCTCTTCTCTTCTCTTCTCTTCTTTCTATTTTTCTTTCTTTTCTGTTTTTGTTTCCGCCTGTCTCGCCGTCTCTTCCCGCCATCGATGACCGTTCGTGTTGCAACGCCAGTTACTCGTGTTGAATAAATTCTAGATTTCTCTCTCTCTCTCTCTCTCTCTCTCTCTCAGAGGATCTGATGACCTTTGATTGTGCGACGCCAGTTATTCTACTCTCTCTCTCTCTCTCTCTCTCTCTCTCTCTCTCTCTCTCTCTCTCTCTCTCTCTCTCTCTCTCTCTGTGAGGATCTGATGACGTTTTGAATTTGTGACGCCAGTTATCCTACTCTCTCTCTCTCTCTCTCTCTCTCTCTCTCTCTCTCTCTCTCTCTCTCTCTCTCTCTCTCTCTCTCTCTCTCTCTATTATTTTATAATGCAGAAGTTTGCATTCTGTTTTATTGGAAGGCAAAAGCAAATTCATTATCTCGCAGTGACAACAATTTTATGCTATTACAAGGCAGAGACGTTAACTCTGTTTTTAAAAGGCTGTGTCATTATATGCTTTTTTTTTTAAGTAAAAGATCTAAAATATATTTTTTAAAAACAAAAGCGTTGAGTTTATATTTCAAAGGAGAGAGAAAGGCATTAAGTCTGAATTTTAAAAGGGAGGGGAATTAACTCTGTGGTTTTTTCAAAAGACAGAGGCCATCTCCCTATGCCTCTGGTTTTCCAAACGCGTGGGATGATTAACAGCTCTCCTAGGGCTGGCCCGAATGATTAGATTTATTTTACGTGGCTAAGAACCAATTGGTTACCTAGCAACGGGACCTACAGCTTATTGTGGAATCCGAACCACATTATGACGAGAAATGAATTTCTATCACCAGAAATAAATTCCTCTAATTCTTCATTGGCCGTTGGAGATTCAAACGCGTGGCCAGCAGAGTGCTAGCTGAGAACGGAACCTACCCTCCCAATGAGGAGCTGTGTACCTTAAAAGGCAGAGGCACTGACACGAGGTGTTCAAAAAGGTAGAAGCGACAACTCTATGCTTCCTAAAGGCAGTCTGCGTTTTTAGAAGCTAAATGCACTATATGTGTTTAAAACAAAGATGGTGATTCAATGCTTATTGTAAGGCAGACGTATTAGTACTGTTTTTTTTTAAAGGCAGAGTCATTAACTCTATCTTTTTAATAAGGCAGGCCGTAAACTCTGTTTTTCATAAGACAGAGGCGTTAAGTTTACGGCAAAGTTAAATGTACAGTTAGCTGTTCATTTCTTTGAATTTTTTTTTTTTTAGATCAATTGTGGATTTTTAGGTGAAGTTGATTGACTTCTTTGTTGACAATTTTAATAATTTTTCACGTTCAGCTTTTACCTGTTCCGTTAAAAACTAAAACTACCCGATATACAAGTAATCTGGCAAATGCTTCGTTCGTATGTCACATATTTCATGGTTCAAGAGTTTCTTGGTCAAGGTTTTATAGTGAAATGTGGAGTTCATTACCCGTAGACTATATGTTACCTGGAAAAAACGAGTACACGGTAATTATTGCGTATATCTAAGTATATAAGGCATGAGTAGACATTCTTTCACCAAGACATTATTATATACTAGACGTGACTCTCTCAGGAGTTTTGTGTTTTTTTCCTTGTCTTTATTTTCTACCATTTTCCATAGAGGAGTTAGAAGCGAAGAAAGTAATCGTGATAAGACAAAAAAAAAAACCAATTTTAATATATATATATATATATATATATATATATATATATATATATATATATATATATATATATATATATATATATAGAGAGAGAGAGAGAGAGAGAGAGAGAGAGAGAGAGAGAGAGAGAGAGAGAGAGAGAGAGAAGGAAGCAAAGGAAGTAATCTTGACGAGACAAAAGCAAGTTTAAAAATTCTTTCATTCCATAATCCCAATGTCTCAACATACATACGAACACAATGGTCAGCGAGGCCGTTATGCGCCTTTCGCAAGCACAAAGGAACCTAAGACGCAAAATGCATGCTCTTTTGCTCGGTGAAAGCAACAGGGAACGCAAGCATCGGATTAGATTTGCATTTGGGAAGGCACTCGATGGAATTTTTATTCCTCCGTGTTTCAGTGGCCTGTTCCTCGTCGTACATGAAAGAATTTGAAGTCTTTCAAGTTTTTTTAATGTAAATTCTGTAAGGGAGGTTTCTTAGACGTTTGTAAGATTCATTCTCCCCGTTTGACTCTAAGGCCTTATTGTCAGCTAACAGTTTTCTGCCGTCCTCGGTACCTTCCTGAACCAACCGTGGTAAACAGTGAGGTTTTATGAAATTTTAATTCACCTGTTATTTTTATTTGTGTCCCCAGTTTCATAATTATGAAGTCTTCTGAATCCTTCCACTAATAAATACAGGTCCTGTTATTCTTAATTCTGTTGTCGCAAGCAATCAGATTAATTTTGTTTTAGCGCTGAGTTTGTACTGGATATTGTCTTAAAGCACCATGAAGATTGTGTTTTTGTGCCTTAAGGAATAACTTGTAATAATTACAGTAAAGCCAAAATGACTATATAGCTTTGAGTATACATTTCGTAACGCTATTACAGGCTGAAGAAGTCTGGAAATTATTGGAAGGTACATAAACAAATATTTAAACTTGTTATTTTGTAACTTACTGAGCTCTTATTTCTGTATTTCTATTATACTCTGTAACTTCTTTCAATTGAAGACCATTTTCCTTGGGAGTGTGAATTTCAAGTCAGTGACTCCTGAATAATAATAATTATTATGGAAAATGCTAAGAAATATTAATGAACATTATTACTTAAGGGTTCAATGTGTCATCTGTAAAATTCTATGTGAAGTTAAGATTAAGTCTGTATTTGGATGATGATATTGGTATCGATGAAATTTTCAATATTATTATTCTCTTTATTCCAAATATTCTGTGAGCATTTATACTTTAATGTATTTGACTGTTACTGAAATGTAAGCGGTATTGTTAACAAACT
>JANJGK010000022.1:17916683-17939183 GCA_039081455.1 Macrobrachium rosenbergii | reverse complement strand
TCAAGCAGAAAGACTGACAGACAGACAGACAGACAGATCAGGGAACATGCTCGCCCTCGTTCAAGCAGAAAGACTGACAGACAGACAGACAGACAGATCAGGGAACATGCTCGCCCTCGTTCAAGCAGACAGACTGACTTTCAGAGCAGGGAACATGCTCGCCCTCGTTCTAGCGGACGGACTGACTGACAGACAGACAGATCAGGGAACATGCTGGCCCTCGTTCAAGCAGAAAGACTGACAGACAGACAGATCAGGGAACATGCTCGCCCTCGTTCAAGCAGAAAGACTGACAGACAGACAGACAGACAGATCAGGGAACATGCTCGCCCTCGTTCAAGCAGAAAGACTGACAGACACACAGACAGACAGAGCAGGGAACATGCTCGCCCTCGTTCTAGCGGACGGACTGACAGACAGACAGAGCAGGGAACATGCTCGCCCTCGTTCAAGTAGACGGACTGACTGACTGACAGACAGACAGAGCAGGGAACATGCTCGCCCTCGTTCAAGCAGACAGACTGACATTCAGAGCAGGGAACATGCTCGCCCTCGTTCAAGCAGACAGACTGACATTCAGAGCAGGAACATGCTCGCCCTCGTTCAAGCAGACAGACTGACATTCAGAGCAAGGAACTTCCTCGCCCTCGTTCAAGCAGACAGACTGACATTCAGAGCAGGGAACTTCCTCGCCCTCGTTCAAGCAGACAGACTGACATTCAGAGCAGGGAACATGCTCGCCCTCGTTCAAGCAGACAGACTGACATTCAGAGCAGGGAACATGCTCGCCCTCGTTCAAGCAGACAGACTGACATTCAGAGCAGGGAACATGCTCGCCCTCGTTCAAGCAGACAGACTGACATTCAGAGCAGGGAACATGCTCGCCCTCGTTCAAGCAGACAGACTGACATTCAGAGCAGGGAACTTCCTCGCCCTCGTTGAAGCAGACAGACTGACATTCAGAGCAGGGAACATGCTCGCCCTCGTTCAAACAGACAGACTGACATTCAGAGCAGGGAACATGCTCGCCCTCGTTCAAACAGACAGACTGACATTCAGAGCAGGGAACTTCCTCGCCCTCGTTCAAGCAGACAGACTGACAGCTGACAGAGCAGGGAACATGCTCGCCCTCGTTCAAGCAGACAGACTGACATTCAGAGCAGGGAACATGCTCGCCCTCGTTGAAGCAGACAGACTGACATTCAGAGCAGGGAACATGCTCGCCCTCGTTGAAGCAGACAGACTGACATTCAGAGCAGGGAACATGCTCGCCCTCGTTCAAGCAGACAGACTGACATTCAGAGCAGGGAACTTCCTGGCCCTCGTTGAAGCAGACAGACTGACATTCAGAGCAGGGAACTTCCTCGCCCTCGTTCAAGCAGACAGACTGACATTCAGAGCAGGGAACATGCTCGCCCTCGTTCAAGCAGACAGACTGACATTCAGAGCAGGGAACATGCTCGCCCTCGTTCAAGCAGACAGACTGACATTCAGAGCAGGGAACATGCTCGCCCTCGTTCAAGCAGACAGACTGACATTCAGAGCAGGGAACATGCTCGCCCTCGTTCAAGCAGACAGACTGACATTCAGAGCAGGGAACTTCCTCGCCCTCGTTCAAGCAGACAGACTGACATTCAGAGCAGGGAGCATGCTCGCCCTCGTTCAAGCAGACAGACTGACATTCAGAGCAGGGAACTTCCTCGCCCTCGTTCAAGCAGACAGACTGACATTCAGAGCAGGGAACTTCCTCGCCCCCGTTCAAGCAGACAGACTGACAGCTGACAGAGCAGGGAACATGCTCGCCCTCGTTCAAGCAGACTGACAGACAGACAGACATAGCAGGGAACATGTTCGCCTTCATTCAAGAAGACTGACAGACAAACAGACAGAGCAGGGAACATGCTCGCCTTCATTCAAGAAGACTGACAGACAAACAGACAGAGCAGGGAACATGCTCGCCCCCTTCAAGCAGACAGCCTGACAGACAGACACACTGACAGACATAGAGCAGGAGAAGAAAAGCTTCTGTAATTTCTTCACCCTAAAAGTGTACATAGTCTTAGCCCCAAGGTTGAGATATGGACCTTTTTCTTAGCTACAGATAGTACCTATGGGAGCTTTCCCTCATGCCGAGGGCGTGCCTGGGGACCTGTATAGTATGGGGTGAGGCAAACGACTTGGGCTGGTTTTCATTTTTTTGTTGGTATTGTTATGTTTAGCTGTTCATTTGTCGTGACTTATGGTTTTAGATCTGTTAATTTGAGGATGATGTTTTCAGTGGCAGCAATAATTTGGTTTGGTTTCACTGATCAATTGTTCCTTAGTTAAAGTTAGATGTTGTAGGGTCAGAAGCTCACATGCACTTAATCTCAAAAATCAGTAACCGTAATATTTGCAGTAGTAATAAAAGTAGTAATAGGGATAAAAATGTTATCCATATTTGCTAGATTTGTTTATTGCACTTGGATGTTCGTTTATGTACAATTAAAATATATAAGTAATTTCTCGTACACTTACACCCATATATACAGTACATACACAAATATATGCTCACACACACACACACACACACACATTATATATATATATATATATATATATATATATATATATATATATATATATATATTATACAGGTCATGCATACCCACCCACATATATGTATATATATTACTACATAAATCTCTTTCTCATTCCCTTCCCTTTTTCACGCCTGAAACTCCCATTCTGCCAAGCCTACGTTTCCAATTTGCATCACCGTTCTACCTGTTCCATAGTGTATGGTGTCGGAGGCTCGTATTGTCGCTGTAGTTATTCCCGTTGGAGAAGCTTAATGCATTCTCTCCCACACACCTTGGACCTCACTAGACCCGGAGCCGTGACCTGTGATGAACTCTGCCACGACCTCACTGCACCCAGGAAATTTGTGAATAACCCAGGTCGTGGGAATATAATAATTATCACCTAGTGGATTAGCAAAGGCGTCTCCCGGGAGTCGTGTGCAGATTTCATATCCCCGAACCAAATTGAGGTGTTTCGCCACTCGACTTATTCTGAGCTCTGCAACGGGTTGCCTAATTGGTTTATGAGCTGGGACGTTTTTATCTCTCTCTCTCTCTCTCTCTCTCTCTCTCTCTCTCTCTCTCTCTCCTCTCTCTCTCTCTCTCTCTCTCTCTCTTTAAAACTTTTATTAGACAGAAGAATTTTGTATTACCAATGTTTGTGTGTTGTTGATTCTCTCTCTCTCTCTCTCTCTCTCTCTCTCTCTCTCTCTTTTTAAAACTTTTATTGAATATAAGAATTTTGTTTGAAGGTATTTTGTTTCACCAATGGCTGTGTGTTGTTGATTCTCTCTCTCTCTCTCTCTCTCTCTCTCTCTCTCTCTCTCTCTCTCTCTCTCTCTCTCTCTCTGTATTTAAGGACTTTTGTCAAAAAGAAATTTGGAGATATTTTGTTTTCACAACCGTGGGTGTATCATTATATAAAATGATCCCCTTCTCTCTCTCTCTCTCTCTCTCTCTCTCTCTCTCTCTCTCTCTCTCTCTCTCTCTCTCTATTTTCAAAACTTTTGTCAAAAAGAAGAAATGTGAAGATAGTTTGCTTGCACAACCGTGGGTGTATCAGTTCTTCAATTGCTCCCCCTTCTCTCTCTCTCTCTCTCTCTCTCTCTCTCTCTCTCTCTCTCCTCTCTCTCTCTCTCTCTCTCTCTCTCTCTCTCTCTCTCTCTCTTAAAAGAAAGGATATTTTTTGTAATGGTGGGTTATGTTGAAATATATTTTTTCTTTTCTCAAGCTAACCTTTCTTAGCGGACACGGGTTATTTCTGTAAAAAGTATATATATATATATATATATATATATATATATATACTGTGTATATATATATATATATATATATATATATATATATATATATATATATATATACATATATACTGTGTATATATATATATATATATACATATATATACATACAGTATATATGTTTTTTTATCATCTTGTTTCAGTGTCTAAGGAATGTCTAGTATTTACAAATCTGTACGCGCTATAATATTCTCATTGTTTTATTTTGTCAATAAAATTTTCTCTATTAAGGGGATTGTCAGAATAGGTGCTGTATTTGCAAGCTGTAATGTATATGAATATTTAATTTTTTTTTAAATTATTATGTTTATAGAGGGGGTTTTCAGAAAAGGTTATCTATTTATAAGCTGTAATATATATGAATTTTTATTTATTGTTTTTTATTTATATATTTATTTGTTATATTTTATTTATTTATTTTTAATTCTTTATACAGGAATCTTCAAGAAAAGGTAATGGATTTACAAGCTGTAGAGTATAATGATTTTTATTTATGTAGCAAGTTAGTAAGTTTGTCGCGCCTCGTTTCATAAGAGAAACTGTGCGTCGTAATTTTGACGAGTGATAAGTTTCAGAAGTTCCATCGTGGTGGTTGATGTATCGGGGACCTTATAGTTGAAAGTTGAAAGACTGTTCACTACAAAGTTATAATGAGTCTGGACCAGAAGGTTTCGTGTTTTTTCTGTTCGTGAAATATGGGATTCCCTATCCGGCTTTCATCTTGTTAATTGCCTCCGCGAAATCTGCAGTCGCCTTGGTTCAGTTTGTTTGTTAATCTGGTTGCACAAGAAATTTGACCAAATTTGACTGCCAAAAAATTTGACCAAATTTGACTGCGGAAAAAATTTGACCAAACTTGACCGCGGGAAAAATTTGCCCGAATTTGATTGCCCGGAAATTCTGCGCAAAATATTTGACCACATTTGACTGCGGAAAAAATTTGACCAAATTTGACTGCGGAAGAAATTTGCCCAAATTTGACTGCCTAGAAATTCTGCGCAAAAAAAATTTGACCATATTTGACTGTGGAAAAAATTTGCCCAAATTTGACTGCGGGAATTCCCTAATTTGAGTACCCCAGAAAATTTGCGCCAAAAAATTTGACCAAATTTGACTGCGGAAAAAATTTGCCCAAATTTGACGGCGGGAAAAAGTTTTCCCAAATTTGAGTGTCCAGAAAATCTGCGCAAAAAAATTTGACCTCATTTGACTGCGGAAAAAATTTGCCCAAATTTGAGTGCCCAACAAATTTGCGCAAAAAATTTGACCGAATTTGAGTGCCCAGAAATTCTGCGAAAAAAAATTTGACCATATTTGACTGTGGAAAAAATTTGCCCAAATTTGACGGCGGGAAAAATTTGCCCTAATTTGAGTGCCCAGAAAATTTGCGCCAAAACATTTGACCAAATTTGAATGCGGAAAAAATTTGCCCAAATCTGAGTGCCCAGAAAATTTGCGCAAAACATTTGACCAAATTTGACTACCAGTAATCGATTAGATTTTTATGGGAAAAAGGAAAGTGATATTTTGACTACCTTTTTGGGGCATAATTTCTAATTGCTCATCCTTGTCGGAGGTTTGTATGGTCTTAACCCGTCGTCTGTTGGTTGTCTGAGTCCAGAGGTCCACATGCAGCCTCTTATTCGAACTGCAATATAACCTTACGGTAAAAGGACCCACGCTGGCACAAAGGAAGTTTAGCCTAGACCAGTTACCTTCAAGATAATAATTCTACAGTGAGAGAGAGAGAGAGAGAGAGAGAGAGAGAGAGAGAGAGAGAGAGAGAGAGAGAGAGGAGAGAGAGAGAGAGAGAGAGAGAATCAGTCACCTTCAAGATAATAATTCTACACACACATAGAGAGAGAGAAAGAGAGAGAGAGAGAGAGAGAGAGAGAGAGAGAGAGAGAGAGAGAGAGAGAGAGAGAGAGAACCAGTTACCTTCAAGATAATAATTCTACACACACACACTCAGAGAGAGAGAGAGAGAGAGAGAGAGAGAGAGAGAGAGAGAGAGAGAGAGAGAGAGAGAGAACCAGTCACCTTCAAGATAATAATTCTACACACACACACATAGAGAGAGAGAGAGAGAGAGAGAGAGAGAGGAGAGAGAGAGAGAGAGAGAGAGAGAGAGAGAGAGAGCGAGAGAGAGAGAGAGAACCAGTCACCTTCAAGATAATAATTCTACACACACATAGAGTGAGAGAGAGAGAGAGAGAGAGAGAGAGAGAGAGAGAGAGAGAGAGAGAGAGAGAGAGAGAGTGTACAATAGACTGACACTTTCCTGTCATATTTTAGGACTTCAGACTATTAGCATTTGCGTGACATGGTTCAGCAATCTTAGTCAAACTTTCCGTGATGTCAGTTATTTATTCCTCACTTTTTGTTGCCAAAATTAGACGGCATGTCTCAGGGTCCATCAGCTGATGAGCGACTGAAATTCCCTTTTCCCAACGAGTGAAATATTCCTAAGCAGAGTCTATTTATTTTTTGATTTATTATGTTCCAGTCGGGGAAAATGATTATATATGTCTCCTGATGAATTTGTTTTTAACTTTTGAAATGGGTAAATTTAGTTCACTGGTGACGTCTGAGCAGTAATTTTTGAGAATCAATTCACGGGAATTATGAGACTAATGTTAGTCATCATCATTATTATTATTATTATTATTATTATTATTATTATTATTATTATTATTATTATTATTATTATTATTATTATATTATTATTATTATTATTATTATTATTATTATTATTATTATTATTATTATGATGATGATGATGATGATGATGATGGCAGTTATGAGACTAAAGTAAGTCATTATTATTATTATTATTATTATTTTATTATTATTATTATTATTATTATTGTGGTTTTAACGAAGAATGAATTAATATCACGATTAAAAAGTGTTTGTTTCTTTCAAATTAATTGTTGTCCGCTTAGGGGATAATTTATTACATGGTTATTTCTCGTTCGATAATTTCACAGTAACTATACATATATAAAATACTTTAATGTGATTAAATTAAGTTTACAATTATCTTTATCTATCAATAATTCCACATATATATATAATACTTTCAAGTTTATAATGTCTGTTGTTCAATACTAAAGAAATAAAGAAAACCTCTCACTTAGTCAGTAAATATTTCACTGTAGTAGTTAATAAATTGCTATTTTTCGTAATAAAAGAGATATAGTGCTGTGTATTGAAGGCCCATTTCCCCTTGATATATTCATTGGTCTCCGCTGAGCCAAATACATTGTTTAGATGGAAATGAATTGAGCTGGGGTGAAATGACGGATCATTTGTATTATATATATATATATATATATATATATATATATATATATATATATGTATATATATATATATATATATATATATATATATATATATATAATTTAATGTGATTTAATCGGCGATAGATTAACCTTTCGCTTGCCAGAAAATTCCAGAGAGTATTTTCATACTCAGGGAAATACATTATTAATGTTAATATACACTGTTTTAATGCACGCCATTCTTTATTTGCCTATTTAAATATTAATCACCCCTAACATTTGTATTCGCTTCGCGACCCTCTCAGGGTAATTTATTATTCCCTTCAGAGAGAATTGGTTGTTAAATTGACCCCATTAATTGCGTTAATTTATATGGCATATTCTCACTTTATCTTTTGCCTTTTCAGGTGAGTTGCGCCCTGTTTTGTCTACGTTGCAGAGAGCTTGGTCCTCCTGGAGAAGGTAATGTCTTGTGTTGACTGAAAATTACATTTGTTTCAGTGTCGTTTCTTAATTTATTTTCTGTATGCGTCGACATATCATTACATATACAGTACATGGGGAGGTGTTTATTACTGTTATATAGTTTCACGTTCAGCGTGTATGCATACGGCAACAGCAAAATGCTATATATATATATATATATATATATATATATATATATATATATATATATATATATATATATATATTATATATATATATATATATATATATATATATATATATATATATATATATATATATATATATATTCATATATATACGGTATATATATATGTATATGTGTATATATATAATTTAATGTGTATGTATGTATGTATGTATGTATGTATGTATGTATGTATGTATGTATGTATGCACATATGTGTGTGTCTATGTCTGTGTGTGAGCGAGCGTGATCGTGTGTGTGTGTGTGCGTGTATGTATGTGTACACATCTTTAGAATCACCGACTTCTCGAATTTAAATGAGTTAGGTCGCTTGTTTCAGCTCGAGTGACTAGTCTCGATATTGCAATTTAACGAGTTAACAAAAAAAAAAAGATTTCGAATGAGAGAGAGAGAGAGAGAGAGAGAGAGAGAGAGAGAGAGAGAGAGAGAGAGAGAGAGAGATATCTCAAATAAGAAATGGAACGAAATGTTACGTAAAGTGGGAGAGGAAGAGCGGATAATTTGAGAGTGAGAGGCGCTCGATATCTTGTTGCTCGACTGATTAAAGTTGTCTGAAGACTGGCGGTTGCTTTTGTGCCGTGTACCCAGCTTCCACTAAGAGTGGGTCCTGCCTATACCGAAATTCGGGCGGAGTTGGTCCGCTTTTGCAGTGCTAATGGTGGAAGTAGTGATTACGATAATGGACGGGCGAAGCCAATGATGACATTGTAAATACTGATTAATGAGAAGAATGATAAATCTTATGATGTTCGTTTTGGGGCGATGATAATGGTCTTCAAAGTTTTGTTTTGAATTTATTATATTTTGAATTTGTTTTATTTTGAATATATTTTATTTTGAATTTACTCGTTTGGGAAAGATGAATATTGAAGGAATTCCATATTTAAATATCGTCATACACTTGAGTAATCATTTTCTTGAAATTAAAGAAGCCGAGTGTTTTTTTTTAATTAATAGTAGATTATATCTTCAAAGTTTTATTTCGAATATAGGTGTTTGGAAAAGATGAATATTAAAAGAATTTCGTATCTGAATATCATTTAAATATCATAGATTATTAATTTTCGTAAGACTAACGAAAAAGTTGAGTGACTTGTAATTAATAAGAAATTGTATCTTCAAAGTTTTATTTCGGATTTCTTGAAGGAATTTTGTATTTAAATACCATACACTTGAGTATTCATTTTCTTTGAATGAAAGAAGTTGAGTGATTTTTAATTGATAATAAAATATATCTTGAAAGTTGTATGAATTTCCATGTTTGGGAAAGATGAATATTAAAAGAATTTTGTTTTTAAATATCATCTTATACTTGAGTGTTCACTTTCCTGAGGCAAACGAAGAAGCTGGGTGAATTTTAATTAACAATAACTATCTTCAAAGTTTTATTTTGAATTTAATCATTTGGCGGAGATAAATATTAAAAGAATTTTAAACTCAAATCTCGTCACACACTTGAGTATTTACTTTCTTGAGTCCAACGAAGAAGCCTGGGTGACTTTTCATTAGCAATAATTATACGTTTACTTGTTGATTACCTATCCAGATTTCGTGTCAGGAAAGCATTTCATTTGCATGTCATTTGAGGGCCGATTACCCCGCGCTATGAAAGAAATAACCGTAATTCCTTAATTGCTGCGTTGGAGCGAGTTTTATGGGGATTGATGACCGCAGTTACATACGACAAATTCTACGTCTTAAAAAAGGTATCGCTTCTTTGTGTTTGGTGGCGTCAAATATACCTTCATGACTGCTTGCTATTCTGCGATTGTTTCTCCCCATGTCCTTTTCAAGCTCTGGAATTCTCATCTTGCCTTTGTACTTCCTGCGTCTAGTAACCTTTCTTCCCCTTTTTTTCCTTTGTTTTACTCGTGCCCGAGCTAGAAAAAGGCATTTGGTTGGACATGCCACGGGTCTTTGCTCTTAATAAATAGGAGGTCTTGGAAAAGACGCTGTTTTAGCTGATGGATTGAAACTTGGCCTTTCAACATTGGCAAAAGATCGAAATATTTTTTTACACTTAAGATTATCATACATTTAAAAAAAAAATTCTGGAGTAGTGAAATTTTTTTAAGACAAGTAATCAAAAATTGTCTTAAATTTTCTCTAGGAGTTTTTACTAAATCAATTTTCCTTTAAATTTTATTGAACTTATTTTTTTCAGCTTTCCTAATCTATGAGACGTAATCACATTTGTGAATAGTAAATAGAATATTAGTCTTGAATTTTTTTATTTCGAAATACCTGTTATCGATTCCCTGTAAACTGTCTTGGTTTGCCTGAACGTAAATCTTATTGCAAGCAGTGTAAATTACATAATTTTTTGTCATTTCTGTATCTTGGTGTATTTCCAAACCTTTTTACAGCTCAGGATACATCAATGTCCAGATTTACGGCCGCACAAAATAGCGGGTTATTACACTGATCGAATTTAAGTAACACGAATTGCACTCTCTACGCGTATAGCTGCTCTACAATACGTCTACAGCTATGCTGTGTAGCTCTACCCAAGTTTACAGATATGCGGTACAGCTCTACCTGAGTTTAAAGTTACACCAGATAGCTCTACCTGAGTTTAAAGTTGCACAAGATAGCCCTAGCTGAGTTTAAAGTTACACAAGATAGCTCTAGCTGAGTTTAAAGTTACACAAGATAGCTCTACCTGAGTTTAAAGTTACACAAGATAGCTCTACCCGAGTTTAAAGTTACACAGTATAGCTCTACCTGTGTTTACACCTATGCACTATGTCTCTACCTAACTTTACAGCTATGCTATATAGCTCTACATATATTAACAGCTACGAAATATAGCTCTACCTGAGTTTACAGCCCCACAATGTCACATTACCCTAGTTTATCGAAGTGTATTTTCGAAGTGAGCTTCTACCGAGCTACATTTAAGCTTCCTAGTTATATTTGATGTAACACTTTTCCCGTATCGTGGATCCAGTGATCTCCGTACCATTAGTTACAGCGTGTGGGAAAAATAGAAAAATAGACCCAGTTCTAAATATGACTCGACCCATTTACCGAGAGAGAGAGAGAGAGAGAGAGAGAGAGAGAGAGAGAGAGAGAGAGTGAGTGAGTCTGAGTCTGGTTGGTCGGACATGGAACTCTTGAGCCTCTGATCCCGAGGGAATGAAATCCGGAAAACTGTTTTGATTAATTGCTTTCCCCCTTTCGTAGGCTCCTGTTGGGTTCCTGGTCTCTCCTGTTAGACACGGTAACTACAGCAACAGGATGTTTTGATTTTTATTGATGAGATTATGCTCGTGGACAAGTTTTATTGATGAGATTATGCTCGTGGACAAGTTTTATTGATGAGATTATGCTCGTGGACAAGTTTTATTGATGAGATTATGCTCGTGGACAAGTTTTATTGATGAGATTATGCTCGTGGACAAGTTTTATTGATGAGATTATGCTCGTGGACAAGTTTTATTGATGAGATTATGCTCGTGGACAAGTTTTATTGATGAGATTATGATCGTGGACAAGTTTTATTGATGAGATTATGCTCGTGGACAAGTTTTATTGATGAGATTATGCTCGTGGACAAGTTTTATTGATGAGATTATGCTCGTGGACAAGTTTTATTGATGAGATTATGCTCGTGGACAAGTTTTATTGATGAGATTATGCTCGTGGACAAGTTTTATTGATGAGATTATGCTCGTGGACGAGTTTTATTGATGAGATTATGCTCGTTGACAAGTTTTATTGATGAGCTTATGCTCGTGGACGAGTTGTATTGATGAGATTATGCTCGTGGACGAGTTTTATTGATGAGATTATGCTCGTGGACGAGTTTTATTGAGAGATTATGATCGTGGACGAGTTTTATTGATGAGATTTAATTGATGAGATTATGCTCGTGGACAAGTTTTATTGATGAGATTATGCTCGTGGACAAGTTTTATTGATGAGATTATGCTCGGGACAAGTTTTATTGATGAGATTATGCTCGTGGACGAGTTTTATTGATGAGATTATGCTCGTGGACAAGTTTTATTGATGAGATTATGCTCGTGGACAAGTTTTATTGATGAGATTATGCTCGTGGACAAGTTTTATTGATGAGATTATGCTCGTGGACGAGTTTTATTGATGAGGTTATGCTCGTGGACAAGTTTTATTGATGAGATTATGCTCGTGGACAAGTTTTATTGATGAGATTATGCTCGTGGACGAGTTTTATTGATGAGATTATGTTCGTGGACGAGTTTTATTGATGAGATTATGCTCGTGGACGAGTTGTATTGATGAGATTATGCTCGTGGACGAGTTTTATTGATGAGATTATGCTCGTGGACGAGTTTTATTGATGAGATTATGCTCGTGGACGAGTGTGTGTTATCGAGAAGGTATATGGGTTGATAGTAAGTTACTGAGAAAATATATGAGTTGATTGTAGATTATTAAGAAAATATATGTGTTGATTGTAAGTTATTGGGAAAATATATGTTGATTGTAAGTTATTGAGAAAATATGTGTTGATTGTAAGTTACTGGGAAAATATATGTTGATTGTAAGTTATTGAGAAAATATATGAGTTGATTGTAAGTTATTGGGAAAATATATGTGTTGATTGTAAGTTATTGAGAAAATATATGTGTTGATTGTAAGTTATTGAGAAAATATATGTGTTGATTGTAAGTTATTGAGAAAATATATGTGTTGATTGTAAGTTATTGAGAAAATATATGTGTTGATTGTAAGTTATTGAGAAAATATATGTGTTGATTGTAAGTTATTGAGAAAATATGTGTTGATTGTAAGTTATTGGGAAAATATACGCGTTGATTGTAAGTTATTGGGAAAATATACGCGTTGATTGTAAGTTATTGGGAAAATATACGCGTTGATTGTAAGTTATTGGGAAAATATGTGTTGATTGTACGTTATTGGGAAAATATATGGCTTTATGTGTATATGTAAGGCTGTCTGTCTGTTTGTGTGTATGTGTGTATGTATGTATGTACGTATATATATGTATGTATGGATGACGTTTAAGGTTTCATTCTCAAAATAGCCATGCTATTATACAGCATTTTGCCTCGTTCATTCGTAGGATAAAGGAAGGTAGCGTTAGGATATCACTAAAGCAATGCACATTGAAAGAGTGTTATGTTAAAATAATACTCTGGGGATCAAAGCAAAGTGAACTGAAAAGGAGACAGGTAAAAAATGCGCCGAAGTGCCCTCGGCGCAGTCGAGTTTTCTGAACATCGTTTTATCAAGGCCACCGAAAATAGATCTATCTTTCCGTGGTTCGGTATAATGCCGTATGAGCCGCGGCCCATATCGTTGCCAGATGAACGATTATGGCTAACTTTAACCTTAAATAAAATAAAAACTACTGAGGCTAGAGGGTTGCAATTTGGTATGTTTGATGACTGGAGGGTGGATGACCAACATACCAATTTCCATCCCTCTAGCCTCAGTAGTTTTTAAGATCTGAGGGCGGACCGAAAAAAGTGCGGACGGACACATTAAGCCGGCACGATAGTTTTCTCTTCAGAAAACTAAAATAAATTTCCCCCAAATTTCTTCCTGAAATTCTCGTTTACCCTGACTTTCTTGTACCAAGAAGGAGCATCTCTTTACGAGTATCTTCGGGCGAGAGATATCTCTTAATGAATTCGAGGGGAGACCTTTGTTTTGCCCACTAATTGAAAATTGCCTCTCTCTCTCTCTCTCTCTCTCTCTCTCTCTCTCTCTCTCTCTCTCTCTCTCTCTCTCTCTCTCTCTGTGGGGGTTCATCTTGGTTAATTGATAATTTAGACTTTCTTTTTGTGGTGGTGGGGTCGCGTAATTTGTAACCTCGATATGTACGATGTTATTTCGTCGATGAAATGTTTTGGAGAATGTCAGGGGACTGAAATGAAAGGGTGATACGTACATAAGTGAACAAGAATGGGGTCAGAAGGATGAGCAAATACTTAAATCTACTTGAATAAAGGGTTATAATATACTTCTGCGGTTGGACTGAAGGTTCGAGAGGCGTGTACAGTAAGACTTTGTATTGACAGCAAAAAGTGAACTCCAGATACTTTACGTGGAATTGAATGACCGTGAGAGACTAATATGACAGCTCGTTCCATTAAAACGATTATATTATCTTCGATCTTGTACTTGATAATACGTTAATTTTCGTAATGGGATTATTCCCCGTGGGGCGTTATTGCCGTCAGTGTACCTCATGCGGTGCACTGTAGGCATTACTTAAGGTTCTTTGCAGCGTGCCTTCGGCCCCTAGCTGCAACCCCTTTCGTTCCTTTTACTGTACCTCCTTTCATATTCTCTTTCTTCCATCTTACTTTCCACCCTCTCCTAATAATTGATTCATAGAGTAACTGCTCTTAGGTTTTCCTCCTGTTACAACTTTCAAACCTTTTCCTATCAATTTCCATTTCAGCGCTGAATGACGTCGTAGGTCCCAGTGCTTGGCCTTTGACCTAAATTCTATATTCATTTCAATTCAATTCTAATGGAATTATTCTTCATTTTTGAAGTGTTCAGTTTTGTCATGAATACCAAATGAAATGGTGCCCTTTAAAGAGATAATTATATTCGCCGGAGATAAAAATAAGTTTAGATATAATTTACATAAAAGGACTCTTTTCCTCGTCTGCCGCTTAACGTGCAAATAAGGATGATCCATTTTGCATAATTTTCCCAAGTTCGGGTTTCACCAAGTCACTTAGTTTTTGTGAAGAGTATGCTTGGTGTCCTAATTTAAAGTAAATACCTCATAAAGGAAACGACTTAGGTAATTAGCAGAAACTGACTCGAAGTAGATATCGTTGTGTGTGTAATTAAGCATCTCGAGAGCACATCGTTTCCAAATAGATAATAACTTTGAATTCTATTTGAAGTGAATACGGATATAATGTATATTACCGTTGTCTTAGTTTACTTTGTGTACTTATATTTATCTTCGGACAGTATTCGGGTGTACACACACACACCACACACACACACACACACACACACACACACACACACACACACACATATATATATATATATATATATATATATATATGTATGTATGTATGTATGTATGTATGTATTATAATGTGCCTTCTGTATAAGGCCAAAGGTGGTAGATGATACTGTAAGAAGTTTAGGGATACAACTTTGCTGTATAACAGGGAAGGTGTGTAGTGGGATATTGGTTAAGAAGGTAAGACAGATGACAGAAGGTCTGACAGGGGAAGAGAAGTGTGGTGGGTTTAGATAAGGAGGATGGTATGGAAATCAAGTCTTTGTTATGAAACACTTATGTGAGAGGTTTGAAAGTAACTTAAAGAGTTGTATGTGGCATAAATGGACTTAGAGAAAGCTTATGATAAAATTGAGAGGCAATGTTGAGTTTTTGAGGAGCAATAAAAGTTTTTTTATGATGGAAGTAAAGTATACTGAATGTTTGAGTTTGTAGGCAGGAGAGTGACTGGTTTGGAGTAAGAAATGTGATGAGATAAGGATATCTTTATGGATGGAATGAAGCAAGAGGCCAGAAACAGGATAGTTGATATAGATGCTAAGTTGGAGGATAAGAAGTTGGGCTTTGAATGGAGCTTGGTATAGCTAATGTTTACAGAGGATAAAATACAGATAGTGACGAGAAAATGCAGAGATTAGAGAAAGAATTTTAAACAGTTTGCAAGAGAAGAAACTTGAAAGTGAACATGATGTGAATTTTATTGACCTGAATATTGAATTTTGGCCAGAGGCCAAACACTGGGACCTACAGGGTCATTCAGCACTGAAAAGGAAATTGAGAGTAGAAAGGTTTGAGAAGTGCAACAGGAAGAAAACCTCGCAGTTTTCTTCCAATTGCCAGGAGAGGGTGGATAGCAAGATGGAAGAAAGAGAATATGAATGGAGGTACAGTAATAGGAATGAAAGGGTTATCTACTGTAAAAAAAACATGAAAGCAGTAGATTATATAGGTATTAGTGAGTAGAAATTTTATGATGAAAGAAAAAGTGAGTCACAGAGTAGGAGGAGCTACAAAGGTATCGTGACGTGTGCATAAAATCAGTAGGAAACTTGGATTGTCAGTGAAAGGCAAGGTTCGAATATACGAAGTTGTTGATTCGGCTGTCCTCTTTGGAAGTGAGATATGGTTGTTAAATGCAAATGAAAATAAGCGGACGCTTTAGAGGTGAATTGTTTACGAAGTATTTGTGGTATAAGATAAATAGAAAGAGTAGTAAGATGAGAAACGTAGTGGAAGAATTGAACAAAGTGTTTCGAAATGATTTCTACCTTATTCGCGCACTAGTACTAGAATGTAGACATGTAGTTATTCGCCTGTTCTCCAAAGTGTTCTTGTATAAGAAACCTGTTCTCCAAAGTGTTCTTGTATAAGAAACACTTCGTCAAGGGGCCTCGCTGGCCGATCTAGCTTATTCCTTAAGATATTTAACACAAAGAGGTTGTAATCGAATATCCTTTTCTGTAAATTCTGCTCTATGCACTAAATGAATGTTAAGCCATTTTCTATACCCACTTTTTCAGTTTCTTCCATCAGCAAATTCGGCCCAGATGTTTTCTTTCGCTTTAGAAACAAATAAATTATTTTCATAAGACCTAACCCCCACTTGACACACGACCTCCAGTTATTTTTTCATGATTCCCCTCAAACGAGAAACGTCTGTAATCTAATCCAGCTAATGTTTTTCTTTCTCTTCTCGTATGGCATCGAAAATAGCCCTCTCGTGTCCCGGATCTTGAATGTATAATTCAGGCTGGTTTTCTGAAGCATTGTCTAGTCTTGCCTCTAACTGCCTCTCTTTGTCTTCTCGTTCTTTGCGATGTTGTTGCAGCATTTTAATCCTTTTCCTTCTCATTTATCTTCTCCTGGAGGCCACTTCTCATTTCCATTTCTTCTTGAGGTTCGAGAGAGAAGTTCTCTTCTTGAGTTTCTCTCAAGAGGAGGTTCAGTATATTTCTCGATCCAGACCTCTCTCTCTTAATTTATTTTCTGTGCTTTTGTTCTCCTGTTGTTCTCCTCTGATAGTTGTTCTTCTGTTGTTCTCCTCTGATAGTTGTTCTCCTGT
Source organism: Macrobrachium rosenbergii (assembly GCA_039081455.1). Taxonomy (NCBI): domain Eukaryota; kingdom Metazoa; phylum Arthropoda; class Malacostraca; order Decapoda; family Palaemonidae; genus Macrobrachium; species Macrobrachium rosenbergii. Next base: position 17,922,290 of record JANJGK010000022.1, on the reverse strand, counting down.
TGTTCTCCTCTGATAGTTGTTCTCCTGTTGTTCTCCTCTGATAGTTGTTCTTCTGTTGTTCTCCTCTGATAGTTGTTCTTCTGTTGTTCTCCTCTGATAGTTGTTCTTCTGTTGTTCTCCTCTGATAGTTGTTCTCCTGTTGTTCTCCTCTGATAGTTGTTCTTCTGTTGTTCTCCTCTGATAGTTGTTCTCCTGTTGTTCTCCTCTGATAGTTGTTCTCCTGTTGTTCTCCTCTGATAGTTGTTCTTCTGTTGTTCTCCTCTGATAGTTGTTCTCCTGTTGTTCTCCTCTGATAGTTGTTCTTCTGTTGTTCTCCTCTATAGTTGTTCTGCTGTTGCATCATCACGATTTCATTAGCCTTCTCCTGCCTCGCTTTCCCTTGGTAGTGATTTCCCACCTCTGTTTCCCCTTCAGATTTCTCTTAAGAAACTATATTCATCTCCGTTAAGTGATTTTTCGGAGATTAACTTTCCATTTTACGTCTATGTATTAAGCCAAGTATTATGTCTTTTTTAACTGCTGTGATAAGTCTTATTTAACGGGAAGAAAACCTCTCCCAGAGAAAAGTAAGGTAGGCACGTCAAAATTCTGTCATTTTTAGTTTTCCGTAAAAGAAAACTTGTCCCGGCTTTGTCTGTTCGCCCGCACTTTTTTCTGTCCGCACTTTTTCTGTCCGCCCTCAGATCTTAAAAACTGCTGAGGCTAGAGGGCTGCAAATTGGTATGTTGATCATCCACCCTCCAGTCATCAAACATACCAAATGGCATCTCTCTAGCCTCCGTATTTTTTATTTATTTAAGGTTAAAGTTAGCCATAATGGTGCTCCTGGCAACGATATAGGATAGGCCACCACTAGGCCTTGGTTAAAGTTCCATGGGCCGCGGCTCATACAGCAATATAACGAGACCACCGAAAGACAGATCTATTTTCGGTGGCCTTGATTATACGCCGCACAGAAAACTCGACTGCGCCGAAGAAACTTCGGTGCATTTTATGTTTTTTTTTTTTTTATCATGTTAGTAACACCGACCAATTTATAACCTAGGATGCATCGCAGATTGTTAAAGGAGGTACGCGTCATTACAAAGGACAGACACTCGACGCGGTTTTAATTAAGTAAGCAAACAACATGAACCTGTCACTAGGAAAATGGGAGCCATCTGGGATAGACCATAGCTTTTCGGATCCTATTTTAAAGTTGGTGGCCACTCCTGTATCATAACAAGATCATTATTGTTCATATATATGGTGGAGGTACTATCGTAGATAAAACGCTCTTGCTTTCATATCTTTTACTGTTTGTTTATCTTGGCATTTCTTTCTTTCTTTCTTTCTTTCTTTCTTTCTTTCTTTCTTTCTTTACAATATATGTATATATATATATATATATATATATATATATATATATATATATATATATATATATTTAGATATATAGATTTCGTTGAATTCAATGGCGTTTTGGCTGTATATATAATATATATACAATACATACACACACATATATATATATATATATATATATGTATGTATGTATGTATGTATGTATGTATGTATGTATGTATGTCTGTAACCCTACATAAGTTTTCCGATTTTAATTACTCGTCTTGGCGGGAGCTATATATATTTCATTCTACCGTCCGGGAGGATAGCTTTTTAGACGTATGCTCAGAGAAACCCATTAAATTATAATTAAGGGCGTAATTCTATTAGGCTACTATCCTTCTAACCGGATAGAGGAGAATGCTGCTGTAATTATGATAAAGAAGGAACAAGGGCTAAAAATTTTAGCTGTTAATTGAATGCAATATATATATATATATATATATATATATATATATATATATATATATATACATATATATATATATATATATAGATATATATATACAGTATGTATGTGTATGTGTGTGCGTGTGTGTAAGGTCACGAGTGTCCAGCGTATATGATTCCTGAATTTTGTGTAATTAGAACTCGACTATTTTAATTAATTACTTCAGGAATATTTGTTCTATATTTGAACATTTCTCTTTATTTCTATATTCAAAAGGACAGTTCTGAAAAATACTCTGTTTCAAGTTATGTTCATTGTTTACCAAGGGATTCGGAAAACATTATGAACGTGGGTACGTGACAAAAATAGTCCTGTGGTTGAAAGTTAATTTTGTTGCAAATTTGGTCCAAACTGCATTAGTTCTTTTCAACTTATACCCAAACAGCTGACCTTCCTTGTTGTATCCTACGGATATTGATCGATTGAATAACTCACAAAATGGCGTCTCAATGACTTTGGACATCGATGCCGCTATACTTCAAAACGTTGGTCATTAATCATCCCGAATATTTTTCCTGTCCTGAATTTTCTTCCCTCTTAAAACCTTGATGGCGATCAGCCGGCCACCTGGGATTTTTTATCAATGGCCATCTTGGATTTTTTATCAACGGCCATCTTGGATTTTTTTATCAGAGGCCATCTTGGATTTTTTATCAGTGGCCATCTTGGATTTTTGGTCAGCAGCCATCTTAGATTTTTTATCAGTGGCCATCTTGGATTTTTGGTCAGCAGCCACCTTGGATTTTATATCAACGGCCACCTTGGATTTTTTGGTCAGTGGCCATCTTGGATTTTTCTATCAACTCCCATCTTGGATTTTTTGGTTAGCGGCCACCATGGATTTTCAATCAACGCCATCTTGGATTTTTTGTCAGTGGCCACCTTGGATTTTTAATCAACTGCCATCTTGGAATTTTTGGTCACTGGCCACCTTGGATTTTTTATCAGTGGCCATCTTGGATATTTTGGTCAGTAGCCATCTTGTATTTTTAACCAACTGCCATCTTGGATATTTTGGTCAGCGGCTACCTTGGATTTTTTTATCAATGGTTATCTTCGATTTTTATCAACGGCCATCTTGGACTATTTGATCAGCGGCCATCTTGGATAATATTTAGTCAGCTGCCATCTTGGAATTCTGGTCAGTGTTAGTGTTTGGACTTTGAGCTTTCATGTAGTACGAGCTATAATAGCTCCATGAAAGAAGGACATAAATCAAGCCAGGACGATCTCAATATGACTGAAATAACTTGTTTATTTATATACTTCAAAGTGAAAAATGCCCTGTGTTTAAAACTGCGCTAGGGTATCCAAACATTCCTGGAAGGTAAATTCCTGGAAGGTAAATAAATTTCACGTAAGGGCGAAATTACGAAATCATCAAAGGCTCATGGATTAAGTGACTCATAATGAGAGAGAGAGAGAGAGAGAGAGAGAGAGAGAGAGAGAGAGAGAGAGAGAGAGAGAGAGAGAGAGAGAGGGGGGGGCGGGGCGGGGGGAGGGCAGACATTTTAACAATATTACAATTGATTTACCCTTTACCATTAACCGTGTCATTTTTGTAGGGAACTTAAACGCGTGGTGTCATTAGTAGCTGCCTTGTTCCCCCATTAATAGTTTTTCTAGCAGCTGCCATTAGCAGAAGAGGGGCGGGGGGAGAGATATATATAACCTGGCCTTCAGCAGTAAGCAGCGGAGAAAGGCGTAGAGGGCAGTAGGAAGCATTAGTAGGAGGTACGAGTAGGAAAAAGTAGGAGGTAGTGTTAAGTATAAGATAAAGGGTTTTTTGTCTGTTTATTCCGTGAGTAGCTGACCTTTTGTGTTCCCTTAAAGACGAAAGTCCCGAAGTGACGTCGCCTTTTGAATGTAGACAGTGGAATTAAATGATGACGGAAGGGGAAAATAAACTTGAAGAGCAAATAATCTCATATTTATCATGTTGACTCCACACGGTCCGTATGAATACGCTGCCGTATTTTTTGTCGCCGGTTTTGTGAAATTAAAATTTTAATCTGTGATATTTGCACAGAAATGGATCTGAGTTTACGAGATAGCTTTTAGTTTTCTGTAAAAGGAAGCTGTTATAGAGAGGGCTGCTATTTGTCTGTCCGTCCGCACTTTTTCTGTCCGCTCTCAGCTCTTAAAAACTACTGAGGCTAGAGGGCTGCAAATTGGCATGTTAAACATCCACCCTCCGATCATCAAATATACCAAATTGCAGCCCTCTAGCCTCAGTAGTTTTTAAAGTTGGCCTGAATCGTGCGTCTGGCAACGACATAGGCCAGGCCACCACCGGGCCGTGGTTAAAGTTTCATGCCGCGCGACTCGTACAGCATTTTACCGAGACCACGGAAAGATAGATCTATTTTCGGTGGCCTTGATTATACGCTGTACAGAAAACTCGATTGCGCCGAAGAAACTTTGGCGCATTTTTTACTTTTTTTTTTTAGTTTTTATTTCAGTTCTTTGTTCGAAGTAAACAGGTGATTTGGTAATTTGAACATTGAATTAAGATTTACCCGTATTATGTCAGTTGGTAGCGCCCTTGCCTTTCATCTGAGATACCAGGGTTCGATCCCGATGCGAGTCAGGAATTTGTTTCTGTAAAGAGCCTAGTGTGATATTTTTGTATTTCCATATTAACCTTTTTAAATCAGCTGAAAATAACGAATTTGCGACGGACCGGGGTTCGATCCCGATGTGAGTCCCAAATTTATTTCTGTAAACTGCGTAGTGTGATATTTTTATATTTGCATTTTAAGCTTATTAAAACAGCTGGAAGTAATGAATTTGTGACGGACCGGGGTTCGATCCCGTTGTGAGTCACAAATTTATTTCTGCAAGCGGATTAATGTGGCATTTTTATATATGCATTGTAATCCATTCAATACAGCTGAAAATAATGAACATGCGACGGACCTGGGTTCGATCCCGATGTGAGTCAGGAAATTCTGTAAACAGCGTAGTATGATAATTTTATATTTTCATTTTAAGCTTATTAAAACCGCTGGAAGTAATGAACATGCGACGGACCGGGGTTCGATCCCGACGCGATCACAAATTTATTTCCGTAAGCATCATAGTTTGATATTTTTATACTTTCATTTTAATAAATTTGCGAAATTACACCATAAAAGGTTTTATATCTCATAAGGCATCAGCAACGCAAGCAAGAGCCCCTTCTTCCAATATGGAGTAGCCCTTATTTATCCCGTGGAGAGTTTTAAGCCCAGCAGGCTATACACTATTTTTAAGTTGGAATTACCATCGCGTGTTATACGCCGCTAAAGAACCCGAATTTAGTAGGACCCAGGTATTGCCCCAGCGGGAGGGCTTTGCGTAATGCTTTAGGATATACGGTCTCGACGCATTTCCCACCCACCTCCCCCCTTTCCCCCTTAAACCCCCCCCCCCTCTTTCTTCCACGCCTTAATTTTCTTCTTCTCCTTCTTCTTCTTAGTATGACTGCTGCCATTATTAATTTTCTTTCTTCTTCTTCTTCTTCTTCTTCTTCTTCTTCTTCTTCTTCTTCTTCTTCTTCTTCTTCTTATTATTATTATTATTATTATTATGATTATTATTATTATTATTATTATTATTATTATTATTATTGAAGAGATCCACGATGGTGTGAGTGTAAATAGGCTATATATTAAAAGTATTTTTTACAATTACACCATTGTGGATTTCTTCGCCATTTTAGTGACTCATGCGATTATTATTATTATTATTATTATTATGATTATTATTATTATTATTATTATTATTATTAT
>JANJGK010000022.1:17909183-17914183 GCA_039081455.1 Macrobrachium rosenbergii | reverse complement strand
AACTGGAGGTGCACCGTATATAGCTTGTATATTATTTCGAGATGAATGGAGTGACCTGTATATGTATATGTATATGTATATATATATATATATATATATATATATATATGTATATATATATATATATATATATATATATATATATATTTATATTTATATATATATATTCATTTATATTTATTAATTTATTTTTATATATATATATATAAATAAATTATATATATATAAATATATTTATGTATATATGTTATATATAATTATATAAATAATATATACATATATATATGTATACATACAGTGTATATATATATACATATATATAGTGTATATATATATATATAAAGTAAAATGCATGACGACCAGTTCCAGGAACCTGAGCTTACTTAACATGCCGGAGGAGTGACGTCACGTAATGCTCTCAATGTACCTAATGCTTTGAGGATACTTAGTAAAATTCAGTTAGTAAATTTGTAGATGGAATGTTGTAGGAACCATTAGTTAGAGGAAAAGATGGGCCGTTACCCATTCATGCAGTCAAGGGAGTTCGTGATATTTGTCGAGACTTCGTGTTTTTTTTTTTTCTTTTTTGGAAAGAAGAGAATTTGATGGCAAAGTGATTTATCGAGACTGCGTGTTTTTCTTTTCCTAGGAAGAAAAGAATTGGATGAAAAACTGGTTCATTTTAATCCCTCGTACTTTGTGCTAAGGGGATCCAGTGGTCTGATAATATTTAATGTTTTTTGTTTTTGTTTTTGGTTTTTTAACTGATTCTTGTGTTGTAAAGACTGATTCATCCTAGGGATCATATTAAATGTTTTTTTCTAGAAAGAAAAAGAGTTCGATGGAAAAATTATTTATTTTGATTTCTCATACTTTGTGCTAAGGGGCCCCAAAGGTTTAATAATTTTTTTTGTATTTTTTTTTTACTGATTCTCATTTTGTAAAGACTTGTTCATCCGAGGGATCATAATGAATGTTTTTTTTTCTAGAAAGAAAAGAATTCGATGGGAAACTGATTTATTTTGATTTCTCAAACTTTGTGCTAAGGGGCCACAAAGATCTGATAATGTTTAATTTTTTTGTTTATTTTTTTACTTATTCTTGTTTTGCGAAGACTGTTTCATCCTAGGGATCATATTAAAGGGGAAATGTTTATAACCTCACTTTGGGTCTGAAGCGTAAACAAAGATTTTTAGATGTCACTCGGAACCTTGATTTTGAAAAGACTGAATAAAGTTTCGACGCTCTTTTTGAATGAAGATATCTGAACACTTTTGAAGAACGAAGGTTTGTGGAAGTTCCTTTGAACGAAATGTTTGGAAGTCACTTGAGCGAAGATATTGGAAGCCAAATTCAATAAATGAATTGAATGAAGATACAAGGAACCAATTTCGAACAGAAGTTTTGGAAGGCCACTTCAGCAAATATAGTATGAGGACGAGTTGAGAGAAGCTTTTTCTTTTAATTTCACTCGATTGATGGATTGATTTAAAGTTCTCTGGCCTTTAATCTTCCTTGGTGACACGAGGAATTCTTTATTGCTGATAAGCCTAGCCCTAACATTGCAAAAAAAAAAAAAATTCTTTTGTCCTTGCCACTCGAAAGATACATAACGCAATGCATATTATGCATCACAGGGAAATACATAATTAAGTACATATTGTACATCACAGGGAGATACATAATGAAATGCATATTATACAACACAGCAGACCCTAGTTAATGAAATCTATTTAAGACATGAAGTCGTAAATGATAGAATGATGACCACTCAGAAGCAAGGCAGCGAGTGTGTCACAGGAACATAAGCTGGTATGCTCTCTCAATTACGATATTGGATGATTTTTTGAGAAATAGTGTATGATTTTTTTTTTCATTTAAACTGAGTTTTCCTTTTTCACTTAACATACCATATATACTGTATATATATATATATATATATATATATATATATATATATATATATATATATATGTATATATATATATATATATATATATATATATATATATATATATATATATATATATACGAGCTTGATGGATTGATGGCGCGCGCTACACTGCCCTGGAACCCGGCGCTGTCCGTCATGTCTCCCCTACCTTCCCGTTCTACCTACCCGCCCCGGGTAGGTTTGCAGGAGGAGGGTGGATGTGTCATGTCTCCCCTACCCTCCCGATCCCCTACCTACCTCCCCCTACCCGGGACGGACAAACAAGAAAGATCCATTCGGATTTTATTATATACATACATACATACATACATACATACATACATACATACATACATACATACATACATATTTATTATATATATACTCATATACATGCATATATACATACATACATACATACATACATAAACACTTGGAATGGCCCCCAAATTCTGCAGAATGTTTCAACTCCCCCGGTGCTCTTAAGTTTCATACGAAAAAGTTGTGTCATTTTAACCTCGGCTGTGTGAATCGTTTTGAGGTTGGTTTGCCGTTGAATTCAAGAAATGTTTTCTGCTGCGCCTGTCGTAATGTTTCAAATATATTGTTGTTGGTCCTTCTGTTCCCTATTTTCGTTTGTATCGTTTGTTTTCGCGTGGGGCGTCTTCAAATATGTAGGGAACAACTTTTATTTGTTTATAGAGTATGGTATTAAAAATGACTCGATATTGAAAATCACTCGCTATTGAAAATTACTCGATATTAAAAATTACTCGATATTGAAAATTGCCCGATATTGAAAATTTACTTAATATTAAAAATTGTTCGATAATAATAATTACTCGATAATAAAAATTACCCGATATTGAAAATTACTCGAGATTGAAAATTATACGATAATAAAAATTACTCGATATTAAAAAATACTCGATGTTAAACACTCGATATTAAAAATCACTTGATATTAAAAATTGCTCGATAATAAAAATCACTCGATATTAAAAATTACTCGATAATAAAAATTACTTGATATTAAAAATTGCTCGATAATAAAAATTACTCGATATTAAAAGATACTCGATATTAAAAGTTACTCGTTGATAAAAATTACTCGATAATAAAAATTACTCGATATTAAAAATTACTCATAGTAGCATGAGTCTTGAAACGGAGAAACAAATCCACGGTTATGTATGGGTACAAATAAATTTAAAAGTAAATCTCTACACACGGCTTCCGGGAATCAGTTCGATTCCCCTTTTCCGATCTGATTGAAGAGGGGAATCGAACAGATTCCCAAAAGCTCCCTATTTTAGATTTATTTTTGAATATGTTTGTTCCCATTCATAACAGCGGATTTGTTTCTCCAATGTAATGATATTTTCTAGGTGATTTCTCTTGATTTTTGCTCGAGAGAAATATGTTTCGGAAGAACATATTCCGTAGATGGATGTGCTGTTTTCAAAATTTACGAAACATTTCATGATGAATGTAATTCAAGTTCCTTTTATTTCTGAAATGTAATTTTCGGTTGAATTGTAGCTGCATGCATTTACTTTAGACCGAAAATATATTGGTAGTTTATATATAATTGTTGAGGTTAATCAGTCAGTTACGTTTATTACACGATTCCTTTTTTTAAAGGGAGTTCTTGCAAAACATTATAGAACTGATAGCATTGTCGAAGTATAGCATTTTTCAAATCGATTTCCTTTAGAAATCTATTAGTCACATTTCCTAATATTTGTTCATAAGATTTAAGCTGAAATCCTTTGAAAAACTAAATAGAAAATTAAATGCTGGATAAAAAGGAATGTAGAACCTTAACCACTGCACCACGCCGCAATCAGATTTTATGCAGTTTCAGCTGAAATCCATTGAAAATGCAGATGGGAAATTAAATTCTTGACAAATACGCGTAGCCCTTTAACCACTGCACCAAAACACTTACGGTCATATCTTTCGTGGTTACGTACTCAGGACTTAATACCGTCTAGCATTCTGGCAACATCTTGTGAGGCCAATTTTAAGTAAATTTGTCTTTGAAGTCCCACAGAGATCGGGGCACATTTCCTTTTATTAACCCCTGCAGTGGGATTAAATTTTGGCAAGAGACCTCTTATCTATTCTCTTACATCTTGCATTATCTCGAGAGCTTCACGGAGGAGCCAGTTTCCTCAGGAGGTCCTTTGCTCGAGTCAGAGAATATTCAGAATTCCTCCCGAGGTCCTTTGCCCGAGTCAGAGAATATCCAAAATTCAAATTTCTTCCAGAGGTCCTTTGCTCGAGTCAGGGAATATCCAGAATTCTTCCCGAGGTCCTTTGCCCGAGTCAGGGAATATCCAAATTTCCTCCCGAGGTCCTTTGCCCGAGTCAGGGAATATCCAAATTTCCTCCCGAGGTCCTTTGCCCAAGTCAGGGAATATCCAGAATTCAAATTTCCTCTAGAGGTCCTTTGCTCGAGTCGGGGAATATTCAGAATTCCTCCCGAGGTCCTTTGCCCGAGTCAGGGAATATCCAAAATTCAAATTTCCTCCAGAGGTCCTTTGCCCGAGTCAGGGAATGTATCGATGACTTAGTGTCGTTCCATTTTGGTCCAGTCTGCATTCAATCGCCCCGTCATTTTCACAAGTTGAACATGCAGTTATCATTGCTTCAGTTCGTGCAGTTTTTATTACACGAGAAATTTATTCTTTGATACCTGCGGCAGGACAGTTTGTGAGTTGAAATTCGTATGAAATGTAATGAAAATTTTTTGGCTAATTTTAACCCGTCATTTTTGACGTCTTATTCTTGGTGTTTTCAATTCTCTAATATGCTGTCAAAAAGTACAAATATTCAACTTGAACACAGAACCATAATCAGCTTTATGCCTTCAAAAATAAATTTACAGCGATCGATAAAATAAAATTATAGCTCGCCAATAAGCAGTCAGAGTTTGACAGAGATGAAGTTTGGGAACCCCTGATTCTCAAATGCTGAAGGATAATATTTTAATGTTTTCCTCAGTCGATTATAAGAGGAAATACATTTTCGAATCATTCCTAACCTTCAAAGGAAGCGTTTG
>JANJGK010000022.1:17901924-17904083 GCA_039081455.1 Macrobrachium rosenbergii | reverse complement strand
AATACAGTCTTTCCAAGACTTGGCAAGACTTCCGGGAACCCTTTCGAAAGAACTGCGAAGACTTGGAAAGAGTCGGTAAGACTTTGAAAGATTCTGGAAACAAAGTCTTTCCAAGACTTAGCAAGACTCCTGGGAATCTTTGGAAAGAACTTCGAAGACATGGAAAGAATTCGGAAGACTGAAAGACTTCTGGCAACACAGTCTTTCCAAGACTTGGCAAGACTTCTGGGAACCCTTTGGAAAGAACTGCGAAGACTTGGAAAGACTTTGAAAGACTTCTGGAAACAGTCTTTCCAAGACTTGGCAAGACTTTGAAAGACTTCTGGAAACACAGTCTTTCCAAGACTTGGCAAGACTTGTGAGAACACTTTGGAAAGAACTGCGAAGACTTGGAAAGACTTTGAAAGACTTAGGTGGAGTTTGAGAGAGCAATTTCTCCGTGCATGCTCATTTAGGAACTTTGCAGAAGCTTAATCGGTATCAAGGAAGCGTTAGAATCTTTTTCACTCTTTCTAATGGAGATGTGAGGACCTACTTTGAATAAAGGTTCTAAATGGAGATGAGAGGACTTACTTTGAATAAAGGTTCTAATTGTAGATACGAGGACTTATTTTGAATAAAAGAAGAGTATATATTCATTATACTTACACATTTATAAAGGATGTCGAACTTTGTCCAGACTTTTACTAAACTGGTTTCTCATATCGTAGATAGGACTTCAAAAGTTCAAGATTCTTCCATATGAATAGGGATCATCTTGTGAATAATAATAATAATAATAATAATAATAATAATAATAATAATAATAATAATAATAATAATAATAAGAAGAAGAAGAAGAAGAAGAAGAAGAAGAAGAAGAAGAAGAAGAAGAAGAAGAAGAAGAGGAAGAACAAAATTTCATGTGTTATATTTTATCACTTCAGGTACATAACAGCCTAACATTTAGCTTGATATTTCCACAAAGCAGCAGAAAATTTGTCATGATAAAACACCTGGCTTTCCAGTGGGTATTTTGTAACAAATCTAGCCAAGTCCCCCTCTGGAAAGATATCGCTCCCAGCACTTACCAGAAAGCATCCTCTACACTGCTCTCTGTGACGCATCCGGCATTAAATATGGGCGAATTGCCAATGCTTTTAAAAGTCTGAAATATGACGGCTGGATGTCGGAAAAGGAAAATGAAAATAAAAAAGTTGAATGTGGCACCTCGAATGGAAGGCTGGATTTAAAGACGGAGGGAGGCTGATGCCATTATAAGGCAGAATCTGTTGAGAAGGTGGCAGTTATCATATTCTGTGATGTCACTTGAGATTTCGAAGGGTGTTGAGTTTTGAGGACGTGGGAGAAATTGCATTATATATATATATATGTATATATATATATATATATATATATATATATATATATATATATATATATATATATATATACATAGGTACATTACATATTAATTTGAAATAATATACATATATATATTTATTTATAATATATATATTTATATATATATATAAAGAGAGAGAGAGAGAGAGAGAGAGATGATACGGCCTCATCATGGTTTCAATTGTGTTTGGTCTCATGTTACGAGAGCTGATGGAGTTTCTAACCACATCGTAGGCAAACGGGGTTAAGCTGTTCTCTATAAGTGTATGCATGTATGTATGTACGCTCTCTCTCTCTCAGAGAGAGAGAGAGAGAGAGCGAGAGAGAGAGAGGAATAATTTATAGCAGTAGAAAAGGTAAGACTCCCATGAGAAATACATGACAAGGGTAAAGCTTTTTCTTATTCCGTGGAGTCGTGGCAGATCCCGGGATGGGGGTGGGATTGGTCGTGGGGTGGGGGGGGAGCCGGGCTTGCTATCTGAAAAGCCTTGGAAAAAAATCGAGAAAGATCAAGAAATATCTTTAACGATGCCTTCTACCCTTTTGTCAATTTCCAAGGTCGGAATTAGAGGTATAGAAGAGGTTATTTGCTTTGCTTTTGTATTTGTGTGTGTGTGTGTGTATGTATATATATATACATATATATATATATATGTATATGTATAGCCTACATATATATATATATATATATATATATATATTTATATGTATATTTATATACTTATATGTATACATATATATGTATGTGTGACTGTGAAATATGTTCTGTTAGAACA
>JANJGK010000022.1:17869424-17891924 GCA_039081455.1 Macrobrachium rosenbergii | reverse complement strand
TATATATATATATATATATATATATATATATATATATATATATATATATATAAATAACTGGATCAGGAAAATTTGGAACGTGATGAATATGTAAATAAAGACAAAATCCACGAAGGAAAGAGAAACTGTGGAATACTGCAAGGCCTTTCGACTTCTTGTCCTTCACTTAGCAAGTAAAGGACAAGAAGTCGAAAGGCCTTGCGGTGCTCCATTGTATCTCTTTCCTTCGTGGATTTTGTCTTTATATATATATATATATATATATATATATATATATATATATATCACAAATATCAAGCCACAAATGTAATTTAATATCAAATTCGCTCTCTTCCCGAAGCGGTGCGAATTTGATATTAAGCGAATTTCGTAGATTAATATTTCTGAATAACTAAATGGCACTCTGGTGTGATAAGAATTCATAATTCATATTTATATATATACGTATGTATATGTTTGTGTGTGAGTGAGTGTTTGTGTATTTATGTATCATTATGTGTAATATTTTCAGAGACATTTATTAAACAAACATATCGATTTCTCATAAAACCTGAAATTCCCATCAGAATTTCTACGAAATAAATACACTGAGCTAACAACACCCTACTTTAGAATGGCCTGCAATTACTTGCCTATCGATTAACAATTAATGCCCAATTTTGCCGCAGACTCTTTGCTCTCTGACATTTGATATCAGGAGCCTTAGTGGTCAATATGGGTCGTTGCTAGCAGCTGCTGTCGGTCGCTTTAAGAGGATAGCACTGCCATCTCACAAACTATGACCGCAAGTTTCCCAACGGAGAAATTCCGATATTGGCAGTATAAGTTATTTCGGAACGCATTTGGAAGTTAGTTACTGCAAGTGGTCGCAAAATTTCTGTGTTGTGTACGTGCGGTATATTTCTTGTCATAGTTTGTGTACTCTCTTTGTGGGATTCATATTTGTTCAGCATTCTTGACCCCTTGATGTTCTGAGTTGACTGTGGTGGGGATTCCTCCTTGATACCAAAGTAAATATTGCAGTATTTTGATTTTATTGACCGTTATTACGTTGCGGTTTGAAAGAGTTGCCAAAGTGGAATAGCAAGGAAACCTGTAAAGTAAATATGGACTACTAGATCCTTTCTGTAAAGTGTTTATTGAACTAAAGTATCGTAAGATAGTAATAGCCTTTATTTCAATATCATTTTGAGTTTTATAATTGCATTTCAGATTCGCTTGCTAAGTATATTTGAGGTAAGTCAAAGGAAATTTAGTCAACATGTTCTTGTCTATAGATGACCCATATTGACTGAAAGGAAAGTTAATATTGGATGGAAAATCTTGCTCGTCCTTGGTAAAGAAGCGACACTGTTCCCCGCTCTTTGTACAGAAGCGACTGACTGTGTTCTCTTGGTCTTGGGACAGATGGGACGGTGTCCTCCACTTTTGGGACAGAAGTGACAGTGTTCTCCGCTCTTGGGAAAGAATCGAGAATATTCTGTGTCCTCCAGAAGTGACCGTGTTCTCAGCTTTTGGGCAGAAAAGACAGTGTTCTCCGCTCTTGGTACAGAAGTGACTGGAAGCGACTGTGTTCTGTTCTGCGCCTTTAGGACAGAGGCGGCAACAGTATTCACCTCTGATGATACAGAAGCGGCAATGTTCGTCGCTTCTCAGTGTTCTTTACTTCTGGTACAGGAGCGACAGTGTTCTTTGAGTTTGAGAAGGAAAATGTTCTCTGCTTTTGCTACTGAAGCGATAATGTTCTTTACTGATGATAAAGAAGCTACAGTGTTCTTCGCCTTTGGTACAGAAGCGACAATATTCTCTTCAGTCAGTACAGAAGCGCAATATTCTCTTCAGTCGGTACAGAAGCGACAATATTCTCTTCAGTCAGTACAGAAGCGACAATATTCTCTTCAGTCGGTACAGAAGCGACAATATCCTCCGCCCTTGAAGATGCAGGAGTGACAATATTCTCATGGCTTCAGTAATAGCTGGTGACTTCCCGAAGTTCCGATTCCAACTTCAACTTAAATGTATCTTGTCTCAGACTTCTTGTTGCAAAGTTTCTGCGAGGATCAAATATAGGTCATTTCGAATCTCTCTCTCTCTCTCTCTCTCTCTCTCTCTCTCTCTCTCTCTCTCTCTCCTCTCTCTCTCTCTCTCTCTCTCTCTCTCTCTCTCTTTCAGATTGAAGGATTTGAAGTACCGTATACTTGCTGTGGGTTGGACTAATTTGTTGGAAGTCTCACTTTTTGTAACAATAGAAACATTTGTTCGTTGTTGTCGTATTTTGAAATGATGTCTGTAATTGAAAGATACACCTAAAGACCTGGTTTCGGTAGAAACGGCCCTGCAGTCTGTCCTGTTTTTCGGACATAGTGTGGCAATCTGTCCTGTTTTCCGGACATAGTTTGACAATCTATTTTTGGGGGGGGTGGGTGGGGGAGGGGGGGACATAGTTTGTCAATCTGTTCTGTTTATCGGACATAGTTTGGCAATCTGTTCTATTTTCGGACATAATTTGGCAATCTATTCTGTTTTGGGACATAATTTGGCAATCTATTCTGTTTTGGGACATAATTTGGCCATCTATCCTGTTTTCCGGACATAGTTTGGCCATCTATCCTGTTTTTCGGACATAGTTTACCAATCTTTTCTATTTTTCGGACATAGTTAGGCAATCTGTTCTGTTTCTCGGACATAGTTTAGCAATCTATTCTGGTTTTTCGGACATAGTTTAGCAATCTGTTCTATTTTTCGGACATATTCGGCAATCTGTTGTTTTTCAGACATACTCTTGCAATCTGTCCCGTTAAAATTTTCTGTTGACTCTTCTTCAACCTCATTACATTCATCATTGTAATTCCCTCTTTGAGAAGGTAGAGATTATTGACAGACTGTCTCACCCTTGATGAGGCTCACCCTTTCCAACGATATTCTAAACAACACTTCCCTTCGATTTCCGACCCCTGTATCAAATTTTTACTCCTCTCAATTTATCAATATTACTGATAATATTTCAGTACATTTACCAATAATCGAAGCAAGTTGAGGGGCCTTTTTTTCATGCGGCTTTAAAGAAGTGCAACGGTCTTTGTATATTCTGCAATTAATTACTAGTACTATTGATTATTTGGAAACCCTCTTTTTTCACAAGCAACAGTAAAAGCATGTAGGTTGTTTTCCAATGACTATGGTTGTATATTTTATGAAAAACTCGATTGTATTGGTATGTGCGTTTTTATTTATGAAGGTAACGAAACTGAATTTAGAACTTTTCATTGTTCGCTGAAAGAAGCAGTGTCATTTGTATATGTATTTATTTTTCTTTGAAATCAAATCTGGTAATGAACTGTTTTCATTGCTCTTTTTTTTTTAGCAAGTGTATTAATTTTGTGCATGTATTTATTTCGTCTTGCATGTAGGAGGGTTTGTGAGATAAAATTCGCTCTTACTGTGAAATAAAATTCCCTTTCATTGATGACTATTTGTGAAATCAAATTGCTTTTACCGTTGACTGTGAAATCAAATTCCTTTTGTGATTGACTATTTGTGAAATCAAATTCCCTCGTATTGTTAACTATTTGTGATATCAGATTCCTTTTTATGACTGAAACAGATTCATTTTTACTATTGACTGTTTGTGAGATCAAATTCCATTTCATTGTTAATTATTTGTGAAATCAAATTCCGTTTTTACTGTTGACTACTTTTGAAATCAAATTCCCTTTAATTGTTACCTATCTGGGAAATCAAATTCCCTTTTATAGTTAACTGTTTATGAAATCGAATTCGCTTCTCTAGGTAAAACTATTTGTGTAATCAAATTCCCTTTTATAGTAAATAAGAAATGCAAATGAAGATGTCATTAGCTATCAGAAGTAGTATTAACTGGTCAGTCCGCACGCACGAAAAAGGTAGGGCTGAACAAGCAGGTAAATACAGGCAAAAGAATAGATAAGAACCGCAAATAAAAGAGGAATAAGCGTAGCGTTACGTATTACATTAATATGAAGTTGTTCTAATCCTCCCTCTCCACCCCCCACCTCCCAGCTCCCACACCCTCCCCTGGGAAAAGCAAAGGTGGTGATGGCATGTTTGACACAAGCTTTTCATCAACGGGAAAATATTCGGAGTTCCTGCCTTTCACAGGCGTTGGTGTTTATGGTCGGAATTGGGTTTCATCACGGGATACGGTATGCCGAGATGTTTGTGTTCAGAATGAATATCAAGTTTTATTTTTTTTTTTTTTTGTCTGTGCGTGGCTGGTTAATGTACAATAGGTTGCGTAATGAATCTCTGTGGTTTTCGTATATTAATGGGGGTGGTTTCTCGTGTATATACAGTTACGGGTTGTGAAATGAATCTCTCTGATTCTCAGATATTAATTCGATGCAGGTAACTCCTGGTAAAAACCTGGTTTGCTACACACACGCGCGCACACACACACACACACACACACACACACACAAACCTCACATTCTCACACACGTGTATGTGTGTGTATGCACGTGTTGTACTGTAATATGTGTCTGATTGTCAATGCAATTTTTAATATGTATTATTTATACATGAGTCATTTATGCATACATTTGTACATCTTATAAATCTAGCCGTTCTGATTTCTTTGTCTCGTTTGCACTGTCTGCCAGTGGATGAAGGAACATATATATATATATATATATATATATATATATATATATATATATATATATATATATATATATATATATATATATATATATATATATATATATGTAATATACTGTGTATGTACTGAATGAGAGAGGAAGAGGTTAAATGACTTTCGGGTGGCTCCTGGGGTAAGCATCATTGATTTTACATCGTATCAAGAAGTTTAAAATGTTTTCTTTTTAGTAGGATTTTTTTTTTTGAGTTAATAATAATTTTTCTCGCGTTGAGTTGTAATGGTAACCCCACTTACAACCTTCAAAGCAACAACAGTGGTACTTGTTGTGTGTATGTGTGCATATAACTCTTTTGCATTTTATTTTGTAATGATATTCCACAAAACGGTTCAGAATATTTTCGATCATTTTATATTTGTTTAGAAGACTTTCCTTTTAACATCTCTGAGAACGTGACTGTTTGGAGTTTTATATTGTATTATTATATTCCACGAAAAAATTCAAAATATTTACGTTCATTTCATATTTGTTAAGAAGACTTCCCTCTCAACACCTCCGAGAGCTACGACCTCAGTCGTAAAAGACGCGGTATACCAGAAAAAGGTTCCAGGGTTCCGTCGTTTTGCGTGATGGACGCCATACATCCCCCACGTTTATTTCCACATTCACGACAGGGCCTTCCGGAGCTTAAGCGAGGCCGCAGGCGAGGCGTATTATTCGTCTTGTCAACAAGGAAATCAGTAACGGCGACTCGTGAATCGGTCTCGAAGTGTCTCGAGATGGATGTGAGAAGGAAAGAAAAAAAAAGGGGTTTGAAGGAAGAATGGATCGAACGTTCACCTTTATATGGGAAGAAAGGGGACGTTTATTGTCCTGTCAAACGTGTCTGGGTTTCACAGGTGTGTTAAACGTTTTCCGGACTGTTGGTTCGTTGTGGTAGGAGTTTTTTTTGTATGAAACGTTTTCAAGGCGGTTTGTTCGTTGTGGTTGGAGTTTTTTTCATAATCAAATGTTTTCCAGACGGTTGGTTAGTTATGGAAGTTTTTTTTTCATAATTATACGTTTTCAAGACGGTTGAGTCCTTGTTGGTCGAAGGTTTTTTTTTCATAATCAAACGTTTTCAATACGGTTGTTTTCTTATGGTCGTAGTTTTTAGTTTTCTGTAAAAGAAACCTGTTGATATGGCTATTTGTCTGTCCGTCCGCCACTTTTCCTGTCCGCCCTCAGATCTTAAAAACAGCTGAGGTTAGAGGGCTGCAAATTGATATGTTGATCATCCACCCTCCAGTCATCAAACATACCAAATTACAGCCCTCTAGCCTCAGTAGTTTTTTATTTTATTAAGGTTAAAGTTAGTCATGATCAAGCGTCTAGCATCGCTATAGGTGCCGATAACACATGCCACCACAGGGCCGTGGCTGAAAGTTTCATGGGCCGCGGCTGGAGAGTTTCAAACAACATTATACACTCTACAGCACGTAATGCTTCTTGCTTCTACTTTCACTTTAGTTTTAGTCTTGTCGAGAGGCTCTCAGTTACGGGGGGGGGGGGGGCGGTTACCTTAAAGATGAAGCCCCCTGAATACGAGAACAATTCCCAACAGGGAGGAATGGGTCGAAGAATCTATCCAAACGAATATCCTCGATTAATTTCTTCTTTTTTTTTGGCGTGAGTTTTATGGCCAGTCTCGGTGCGCTGCAGGAAATCTGCATGCTGAATTAATCACTGGATCCCCGTTTAAAGGGATTCTGGTATTGCTTTTGTCTTTTGTGCTTGGTATAAATTATATATCGTATAGAGAATATGTGGATTAATAGCTCAGTATTTTAACCGTGCTCTTTCAAATTATGTTATATAATATACACAATATGTTTCACGGTATTTACGTTATAGTGTCAGTATTTTTTTTAGCCGTGCTGCTTTATGTATGATATACAATATACACAATATGTTTAATATACACAATATGTTTAATATACACAATATCTATAATATACAGAATATGTTTAATGTACAGAATATGTTTCACGGTTATTTACGTTATAGTGTCAGTATTTTTAACCGTTATGTTTTATGTATGATATATAATATACACAATATGTTTCATGGTATTTCCGTTATAATATCAGTATTTTTTAACCACGCTCTTTTATATATAACACAATCTTTCATAGCTTTACGTTATAGTGTCAGTATTTTTGACCGTGCTTTTATATATATATATGATATGTAATATACACAATATGTTTCATTGGCTTACGTTATTGTGTCAGTATTTTTAAACGCGATCTTTTACATATGAAATATAATATAAACAATATGTTTCACGGATTTATGTTATAGTGTCAGTATATTTAACCGTGCTGGTTTATATATACAGTATATGTATATATATATATATATAGTATATATATATATATATATATATATATATATATATATATATATATATATATATATATATATAGATATATATATATATACACATACAAACATATATATATATATATATATATATATATATATATATATATATATATATATATATAATATAAATAATTTTTATTTCACGGATTTACATTATAGCGTCAGTGTTTTTAAACAAGCTCTTTTAAAGCGATAAAGCCTATTCTAAATTATTTTTTTCATTGCTGTTTTTATGGGATGATTTAAAAGTCATTTATCCTCATTACCCAGTCTTATTCGGGTGGGGATAAATTAAGCGAAATGGATTTAGCATCTCATTTGCGTCAGTGTTGACCTGAGTTGATGTATTTATTTATTTCTCTCTCTCTCTGTCTCTCTCTCTCTGTCTCTCTCTCTCTCTCTCTCTCTCTCTCTCTCTCTCTCTCTCTCTCTCTCTTTGATTTCGACATCTGATTTCAGCGGGATTTTCATGCAGTATTTAGTCTGATGTAGTTATTTACCTCTCTCTCTCTCTCTCTCTCTCTCTCTCTCTCTCTCTCTCTCTCTCTCTCTCTCTCTCTCTCTCTCTCTCTCTCTCTCTTGCTTTCATTTCGACATCTGATTTCAGCGGGATTTTTATGCAATCTTAAGTCTGATGTATTTCTCTCTCTCTCTCTCTCTCTCTCTCTCTCTCTCTCTCTCTCTCTCTCTCTCTCTCTCTCTCTCTCTCTCTCTCTCTCTCAGTATTTATTTTATTTAGCAATCCTACATATTAAACTTTGTGTTCATTTTCGTTTTGCATGTTCATTGTATAAGAAAGGTAATATATTCATTATATATTCATCATTCTCTCTAATGCAACTTCTCTAATTGAAAAAAAGTAATTAAGCCAAAGTAAAGGAAACGAAGGTATTATTGCATACTATTTATAAGATATTTTATTCATATAGAAAAATTGGTAAATTAGACAAAATTACAACCAGCGTAATGTACTCATTGCTAGAGTACCAATTTTGCTTAGACATTCTTAGAAATAAAAACAAATAAACGAAAGAAAACAAAGAATGGTTGTGTACGGGAAGTAATCGTAAAAAATATGATAGTAATAATTATTAAGGTGATAATTTCGCTAAATTTACAAATGAAAAAAAAGAATATATTAAATTCGCAGGAAATTTCGTCGTTCCCATTATGAAGGGAAAATGTTCGACGCAGTAAGAAAAAACCAAAATGAGACAAGTAAAAAAATACAAGACAACAGATAAATTTGCAATAGTAACAAAAAAGATAAAAACCAAAGAAGTAGCCAAATTTGCAATAAAAAAAAAACAAGGAAATAGTTAAATTCGCCATGGTAACAAAAAAATACAAAACAAGAAGATAGTTAAATTCGCAAAAATAACAAAAAAAAACAAAACAAGACAAGAAAAACAAGATAACAGGTAAATTCGCAATATTAACAAAAAGGTAGACAAGAAAGAAAGAAAGACAGTACTTAAATTCGCCATAGAGTAACATAAAAAAGTAAAAAGAACAAAGAAAATAGTTAAATTCGCCTTACAAACAAAAAGCGAAGACAAACCGGAGAAAATCGTTCAGCAGCCTCAAATGATTCGCCGTAGAGTAACAAAAAAGTAAAAAAAAAAAAAAGAGTTAAATTAGCTATAGTAACAAAAAATTAGACAAGAAAGAAAGAAACTAGTTAAATTCGCCATAGAGTAACAAAAAAAAACAAAGACAAAACGAAGAAAATCGTTCAACATCCTCAATTGATGTAGAGGACAGAACGACCCTTAGATAGGTAGGTGATGCTGATACTCAATAATTCCCGTCTTGCTTCTCATCTCTCTCTCTCTCTCTCTCTCTCTCTCTCTCTCTCTCTCTCTCTCTCTCTCTCTCTCTCTCTCTCTCTCTCTCTCCTTTGAGATGAAGGAGGAGTCCGCTTTCGGGGAATTTGATAAAGAGTGTGGAAGTCTGTCAAATATTTCCAGTGGTATTCTGAGGAGTTCGCAGGTCCATATGATTCGAGAAAATTTTTATATGGATTGATTTTATCTTTATATGTTTCTTCTTTTCTGAGTAGGATAGAAATGGAGATTATGTATTTGTTTTTTCTGGGTAGAATAGAAGAGGAGATTTTAAGAACGCAAGTGTTTTTATTTATTTTATCGTTATTTATTTTTTTTCTGGATAAGGTCGAAATGGAGATTTTAATAACCCAATTGTTTTGATTTATTTTGTCTTTATGTATTTCCTTTTCTCTGAACAGGATGGAAATGAAGATTTTAAGAACGCAATCGTTTTTATTTATTTTTTGTTTATGTGTTTCTATTTTTCAAGGTAAAATAGAATGGAGATTCTAAGAATGCAATTGTTTTGATTTATTTTCTCCGTATGTAATTATTTTTTTCTGAACAGGACAGAAATGAAGATTTTAATAACGCAATTGTTTGATTCATTTTGTCTTTATGTATTTATTTTTTCCTGGATAGGGTAGAAATGAAAATTTCAGTAACGCAATCATTTTTATTTATTTTTTAAGATATAATTAGTATATGTTATGTTTGACGACTCACTGATGTCATCAGGTATGATTTTTTCTAATTGTATCTTATGATAAATCAAAACATTGCGTTATTAAAATCTCCATTTACCGATGGCGTAGAGACTTCAATACCAAATATTTCTTTTTAATAGAATATCTTTCTTTTGCTTTTATACAGACGAAGAAATTATTATAATGAAATTATTATAATGAGGTTTGATTTGCATTATTTTGCTCTCGTGAGGCTCAAAAATATGATTTTGTTAATGATGAAACTTGTTTCTTTAATAATGAAACAACATGCAATATGTAGGGTGTGGTTGCATTTCTGTAGTTCCTTTATTCTATTGTTAGCGAGTATCGTAATTTTACCTGTTCATTATATTTGTAGTCCATTTATTCATTTCTAGTTGAATTATGTAACTTTTATTTATTTTACTTTTTAAATTTGCTTATTCAAATGTACTAATGCATTTGATCAAGTTATTTACTTATTATATTTATTTCGTTTGCCATTATATTTTGATTATTTTCCCTGTTTATTTATTCCTCAAGTTCTTTTCTTATTTTACCTAATTTGCTTTATTAATTTTTAAAAGTTATGTTATATTCTTAATTTATTTAACTTATTAAAATAACTAGTATTTTTTTTATTTTACCCGCTTGTTTAATTGTTTATTTTTATATTTTATTTTTCCTATTGTGTAAATCTTGATATATTGTAATGTTAATTGTAATTTTAAGAATATACCAAGATTCACACACACAGGAAAAAGGTCACATTTTATCCTCATCTCTGAAGAAAGTGGAAGTTATGCGTAGTCTTCAATAATAATAATAATAATAATAATAATAATAATAATAATAATAATAATACCACTTTGCTCTTGCCGTATTACATAAACTTCACGTTCGTTAAAAACAGCGACCCCGGTTGAGGGTTAAGGTAAGAAGAAGAAGAAGAAGAAGAAGAAGAAGAAGAAGAAGAAGAAGAAGGATAAATCTTATCTATTTGATTTATTTACTGCTGTTTAGTCATTTTAATAATACAAAATCATTTGTAAAATAAACATAAACTGATATCTCTATCATTTATTTTATTCATTTTATTAATTTATTTACTGAACATGTAAATTACCATAGTCATTCATTCACTCACTCACTCACTCACTCACTCACTCACTCACTCACTCACTCACTCATTCATTCACTCATTCATTTATTCATTGATTACCAAACCTGTTGAAGTGAAGAGGTTTGAAAACCAGCGACTGGACTCATATTTCACTCATTTCTTTGTATTCTGTTCTTTTGTGGGAATGGCATTTTTATATGACCATTGAGAAGCTATTAACTTTGTTAGATTATTTTTCCAGCTGCCAGTAAACGACGAAGCATTTTTAAGATTAATATAAAGTAAGATTCATATCAAATTTTTCTTTTCTCTCCACTGCACAATCCACGATCGGATTTTGTTGGAGATTTAGGTCAGCGTTCTATGACGGATATCGAACTGTTGTTGTTGCAGTTGGGAGGCTGGAGGCTGCAGGTTATGTTACCTCGGGTAACCTTTCATTTGAGAAAATCTCTGCTTTGTCTGTTTACATTATGCTGCGGGATTTGTGTTGCATTTGAGAATTTCTTCGTTTTTGGTCGTTCACATTTTGTTGAGGGTTTTATGTTGTCTTACGAATGAAACTTGTTTAATTTGTTAAATAGAGAGATAGAGAAATGTATAGAGAGGTGGTTATGTTACCTCAGGCAACCTTTCATTGGAGAAAATCTTTGTTTTGTTTGTTTACATTATGCTGCGGGATCTGTTTATCCTTACGAGTGAGACTTGTTATGTTGCCTCGGGTAACCTTTCACTGGAGAAAATCTTCGCTTTGCTTTTTACATTTTGCTGAAGGATTTGCGTTGTCTTACGAATGTGACTTGTTATTTGATAGATAGATAGATAGAGAGATAGATAGACAGATAGAACGATAGATAGGCAAACAAATATAAAGCAGATAAAGCCTCTTGGTTACGTTACCACAGGTAATCTTTCATTTGAGAAAATCTTCGTTTTGTTTATTTACATTTTGCTGAAGGATTTGCGTTGTCTTAAGAATGAGGTTTTTTATTTTTTAGATAGATAGATATATACATAGAAAGATAAAAGAATATAAAGCATATAGAACAGATAGATAGGTAGATAGACAGGCAGACAGATAAATAGGAGAGAGAGAGAGAGAGAGAGAGAGAGAGAGAGAGAGAGAGCGAGTATGACTCAGGATAGAGGACATTGCGCAAAACATCCATCTTAATTGGCGCGAGACAGGAGTTCCCTCATGAATGACCGACCGTCCGTTCGTCATGGCGACAGCTTCCACGTAAGCGTCTACTGACTCCCATTCTCTCTCTCTCTCTCTCTCTCTTTTTACTGACATCCATTCTCTCTCTCTCTCTCTCTCTCTCTCTCTCTCTCTCTCTCTCTCTCTCTCTCTCTCTCCGACGTTTGGGTACAGGTTATCGATTCATCGCAATTCAGGTATAAAGGTCACATGACAAACAGGATTTGAGAAATAAAAAAAAAAAGTTGCTACACAGATATTACTGCCAAATAAATTGCAGTGTGTTTATTTCTCCCGTATGTAACACAGCCATCATTCAGTGAACCCCGAATTTAACTGTCATAAATATTGGACCAGGAAAAGCACAGAAACATAATTTAGTTGATACGGTTACGATGCACTCGCTAAATTACTTATGAATATTGCAGTTATTTTTGATGGGTCAGAGACACACTTGGTAAATAAATGCCTAAGTGAGTACTTTATATTTTTCTGTAAAAGAAAACTATTGTGCCGGCTTTGTCTGTCCGTCCGCACTTTTTTCTGTCCGCCCTCAGATTTTAAAAGCACTGAGGCTAGAGGGCTGCAAATTGGTATGTTGATCATCCACCCTCCAGTCATCAAACATACCAAATTGCAGCCCTCTAGCCTCAGTGGTTTTTATTTTATTTAAGGTTACATTTAGCCATAATCGTGCGTCTGGCGACGATATATGCCGGGCCACCACCGAGCCGTGGTTAAAGTTTCATGGTCCGAGGCTCATACAGCATTATACCGAGATAGATCTATTTTCGGCGGCCTTGATTATACGCTGTAGCGGCTGTACAGAAAACTCGATTTACGTCGAAGAAGCTTCGGCGCATTTTTTACTTGTTTCTGTTCATACTCACATTTACCACGAGGCAGATATTCGAAAGAAAAATATTGAAGGTTTTTTATTTTTTTATTTATTTATTTTTTTTTTCATCTTAGCTGAGGCGCGTCTTTACTTCCAGTCGACCTGTTTCCCTCGACCAGCAACCTTTTGTTTTCGAAATGGCCCGGGCCATTGCCAGGAAGGTTATTTTTAAGCCGTTACGAAGATTGCGCTCGTTTTGCTTCGCCCTTTTTCTCCGGGGATGAATGCTAATGTTAGCGGTAAACAGAGATAAACAAAGCGAGAGAGAGTTGCCGTGCTCGGTGCGTGATTTTGCTTGCTGTTTGTGTCTCTGTAATTCTGTAATTTGTTACAGAGTTGGTTCATGTTTTCGTTTGCTGTCTGTATCTGTAACGCTGTAACCTTTTCCAGGAGATTAACAAAGTAAGATACACAAAACAAGAATGGTTGCACTTGGTTCATGCTTTCGTTTTGCTGTTTGTACCTGTAACGCTGTAACCCTTTCCAGGAGACATGCTTTCGTTTTGCTGTTTGTATCTGTAACTCTGTAACTCTTTATAGGCGATAAGCAAAGAGAGTTATTGCTCTTGGTTCATGTTTTCGTTTTGCTGTTTGTACCTGTAACTGTATCTCTGTAACTCTTTGCAAGCGTGATGGTTGAAGGGCTTGGGGTTAGCAACATCATTCCAAGGTTCTTGTTGAAATCGTGAATCTTTTTTTTTTATTTTGTATTTGTTACTTTTATTTCGATGGGATAAAAATGAACATGCTTTAAAAAACTGAGGTTGTAATGGAAGCCGGTTAATAAAATGGAAAATAGAATATAATTAATCCAAATTGAGCTTCAAATGAGTACAGAGTTGATTTCAATTGGCATTTTTCCTTTCAGTTAATTAGACTTTGGCAGCTATATTTGAATTTGTTACTTGTTTTAATACTGTATATGCTGGTCAGTCTCAGTCATTGAAGAATATTGGTCTCTGTATGACGTTGCTGTTAGCACTTTTCATACCTTATTGGCTAGTTTTTTTTTTTTTACTATACTTGTATTTTCTTTGTGGTCATCATGATTTTTAAAATTTTCATATTTATGCTATTTTTTGTTTTCCTTTCTCAATAATCCTTCCGTTTGTCCAGCTGCTCTTGTGTTCATACTGCTCTTTGCCTATAATATTCTTTTCTGGTATGTATACGTGAAATATCAAGTTATCGTTCTGTCGGTATTAATTGAATATTTTTTTCTTCCACAGGTACGGTTTGTTACAGTCCATAGGTGAAGTCTGGGCGTTATAAGTGATTTGTAAATAACTTATGTGAGTACGCTGTTAATTGAAATTCTACAGATATATGTATACACACACACACACACACACACACACACACACACACACACACATATATATATATATATATATATATATATATATATATATATATATATATATATATATATATAATTAAACTATAAATATTTGCCCTTATTTAAAGGATGGCTCGAGAGGCAAAATAAAGCGAAAGTTACTGCCCCATTTAATGCTATAACTACAAGGTTAAACCAATCGTAAGGTAAACTTTCTCATCATCAGCTGCTACAAATACTCACTCTCTCTCTTTGGATAGTGAATGGGATTTTCATCCCTTGCAACAGTGGTCTCTTATATAAAAAAAAAACTGCTGGAATTATCAGCTGTATTGTATACACTTTCGGCCTCTACTGGTTTTTGTTGTAACCAGTTTTTTTCTCTATTGTTATATGTTTTACCAATTTCTTCCTCTGTTGGTTCGTGTTGTACCCAGTTTCGTCTTTGTTTTACCCCGGTTTCGTCCTCTGTTGTTTTGTTTTGTACCCAGTTTCGTCCTCAAATGATTTACATTGACCTAATTCCGCTATCTAAGGAAGTGTGGTTTCACCCATTTTATTCGTCTGTTGTTTTGTGTTTACTTAACTAGATTCATCCTGTGTTTATTTTGTGTTGCACCCAGTTTCCTCCTGTGCTGATGTAAGTTCTACCAAAATTCTTACTCCACCGATTCATGTTGTACCCAGTTTCTTCCCCTGTTGGTCTAAGTTGTGCCAAAATTCTTACTCCACTGATTCATGTTGTACCCAGTTTCTTCCTCCATTGGTCTAAGTTGTACCAAAAATTCTTACTCTATTGATTTACGTTGTACCTAGTTACATCCTCTATTGGTCAAGTTGTACCAAAAATTCCTACTCTATTGATATATGGTGTACCCATTTTCTTCCTCTGTTGGTCTAAGTTGTACCAAAATTCTTATATGTTGTACCCAGTTTCTTCTTCTATTGGTCAAGTTGTATCAAAATTCTTACTATACTTATTTACGTTGTACCCAGTTTCATCCTCAACTGGTCAAGTTGTACCAAAATTCGTACTCCACTGATTTACGTTGTTCCAATTTTCCTCCTCTATTGGTCAAGTTGTACCAAATTCTTAATCTACTGATTTACGTTGTACCCCATTTCGCCCTCTAATGATTCATGTTGTACCCCGTTGGTCCTCTATCGATTAACGAGTGAAATCGGTTCTGTGCGTCACGGAGCTTGTCCCGATTTAACCAACCTTGACTTTGTCCTCATTAATTTAGGTCTTCTTGATTTTCGGGGAACCTTTCAGTTGTTTTGTAAATTCTCATCGAAGCATTTACAGGATGTCGGACAATTGGAACCTCAACATTTCAAGCGAAGATGCTGTACATTACTTCCCTAATACAAGTCTCCTTGCGTTTTAATAACTCACTTATATTTTGATCTATTTATTTATTGATTTCTTAATTTGTTTTTTTCTTTTTTGATAAGTGATCTCTCCTTTCTGCTTTTCCTATTGCCGTCTGTTCCTTCGTTCTAATGAACATCATAATATTCTTTGGAAGGTTGAATTTCAAGTCAGTGGCCCCTTTGGTGGGCTTGTTCCATTTCAGTAGGGTTCATCTTCTGAATAATAATAATAATAATAATAATAATAATAATAATAATAATAATAATGTCATGACTCATCAATTGATGAGTTTGTTATTGTTTGCCTTGCTTGGCTCAGATAAGTGAATGGCGAATTGCCAGAATTTTGAAAATAAAAGAATCTTTACTTGATACTTTATTATGGGCATCTTTCCTATCAGAAGATTTAAGCATCTTACAGCCTGGTTTTTATTTGGAGGGGTGACCACCGACAAAAGCCTTGAACGTCCATAAGGGAGGGCGTGTGGGTAGCAGCCTCATCCCGTAAATACTTCATGAAAACCGAAGGATGTCATTTTCGGGCACTCGCCCTTTAATGTGGGAAAGGTATATGTATATATATATATATATATATATATATATATATATATATATATATATATATATATATATATGTATATATATATACTGTACATACATTATATATATACACATATATATACATATATATGTATACACAGATGTATTTATATGTATGTATGTGCGTTTGCATGTATCGATAATATGCATGCACTTAACCACGAACAAAGTTTTCCGATAGAAGCGGGCACTCTCTCTCTCTCTCTCTCTCTCTCTCTCTCTCTCTCTCTCTCTCTCTCTCTCTCTCTCTCTCTCTCTCCCCGCAGAGGCTGCTAGCAACACAGCAATAATAGTTTTGTTTGTCCCTTTTGTGCCAGAAGCGTTTCATAAACCTATTAGGGACCAGATGCAGAACCTGTTGACGCGGAGTATGCTTTTGTGGTGCCTCGTTTTGTCATGAATTGGGAAAACTTTTTTCCGCCTTTTTTTTTTTTTTTGTCGGGATACCATATCAGTATGGCTTCGACATTCGACCGTTTGCAACAAGTTGCTTCATTTCCATGCAATGATTCTGCCATGCGGGTGTAAAGTGAGCGTTTGAAAAAAATTTTTTTTTTTTGGACAAGGATTTATGTTCTAATTTTGTGTGGGCGTGTGTGTGTGTGTTTTTTTTTTTGCTTTACTGAAATTGCCGGATTTTTTTATTGTAGAGGTTTTCTTTTCATTATTTATTGTACTTCTCTTATTATGATACAGGTTCCTATTATTTATTTTCTTGGCCGAAAATGCCGTTTTTATTTTTTTTTGGTAAAGAGTTTCTTTTCATTGTTTATTCCACATCTCTTATTATGATACAAGTTTCTTATTATTTATTTTCGCATTCCTACAAATGAAAATATATTTGGTCATGGAATTAAAAATTGCTTAAAATGCATTTTTTAAAATTTTATAGGGGAAAACACATTACTAATTTATGCAAGGAAAAATAAAGAAAATAGTCCAAATGAAAGACTAAAGATTTACATTCAAGCAGGGGAAAAATCCACATGTGAATTCGAGAGAATAAAATAAAAGTCTATATTTTTACTCAAACTTAAGTGAATCTACAGTGTAACGGAGAAGGGAAAAAAAACCTAGACAGAAAAACTTAAAATGAAAAACGTCAGGTAGCGGAAAAATCTAAGAATGAATTTGAGAAAACAGAAGGAATTTACCATTTAGTGGCAAGAGAAACAATTCAGTCTTTTCACTCAGAATTAAATACCTGTAAACTTACATCGCATTAGAAAAAGGGTTGGCAAATAAGGTCGTGATGATTCTTCTCCAAGAAACTTCCCGGAAATGACTTCTAAGGTGATAATATCTTTACGTAAAAATTAATTTACTGTCTCGTAAGGGAAATGAATTCGTGTTTGACCCGGCGAAAAAAATATTGCCGGCGAGGGCGGAAATGACTCTTCGATAAAGGTGACCTTTTTTTTTTTTTTTTCTTGCCGAGGTGAAGTATAACTTAGGTGAATTCTTGCGCAGGCGGGAATTGATATTTTGTGAAGGGAATTCCAAAGGAAGGAATGGATGAATTTCCTTTATTTCCATTCGTGAAGCGAATTGCTGTTTTGTGAAGGAAATTCTCGAGGGGAAAAATAGATGATTCTCCTTTGTTTCCTTTTGTGAAGGAAATATACTTTATTTCCTTTTATGAAGGAAATATACTTTATTTCCTTTTATGAAGGAAATATACTTTATTTCCTTTTATGAAGGAAATATACTTTATTTCCTTTTATGAAGGAAATATGCTTTATTCCCTTTTATGAAGGAAATATTCTTTATTTCATTTTATGAAGGAAATATACTTCATTTCCTTCTATGAAGGAAATATACTTTATTCCCTTTTATGAAGGAAATATTCTTTATTCCCTTTTTGAAGGAAATATACTATATTTCCATTTATGAAGGAAATATACTTTATTTCCATTTATGATGGAAATATACTTTATTTCCTTATATGAAAGGAATGAACTCAGGATGATTGTCATTTTGTTAAGGAAATTCCTGAGGGGAAAAAATATAAATAGCCTTTATTTCCTTTTATGAAGGAAATGACTTCACACTTGATGAAGGAATCGAATTTGGTAGTAAAAATGAACTTTGACAACGAGAAGAGTTTTTTTACGTGATCTGAAATTTCATCTGATAAAGAACTTTGGTGCCTGATTCTCTTTAGAACAAATAAAATTGGGATAGGGTAAACATCTTAATTGCCATTTGATGAAGGGGATAATTTGCACTTCAGTGAAGGAATAAAATCCTTCCTTTAGGGGAAACATAAATCCATGTTAGTGAGGTGAATAAAGGGAAGAGTTTCATCATGTAATGAGAAAGATTATTCCCTTACGGGTTTGCTGGTTCGCGCGACACGCGCTGGAACCCGGGCCTGCTGTCTCCCCAACCCTCCCGTTCCCCTACCTACCCCGCATCCACCCGGGGCGGACAAGCAGGTTTGCAGGAGGAGGATAGATGTCTCCCCTACCCTCCCGTTCCCCTACCTACCCTCCCCCCCCCGGGACGGACAAACAGGTTTTCAGGTGGAGAGTGGATGTTTCCCCTATCTATCCTCCCCCCACCTGGGGCGGACAAACAGGTTTGCAGGAGGAGGGTGGATGTCTCCTCTACCCTCCCGTTCCCCTACCCGGGGCGAACAAACCGGTTTGCAGGGGGTGAGTGGCTGCGTCATGTCTCCCCTAGGACAAACAAGATCATATCCTCGGTTTTTTTTTTTTATTAAAGATTATAATAATTATGATTTTGTGTGTTGCTAAAATGCATAGTTACGTATTTTATCAAGAGAATTATAAGCAAACCTTAATCTGACTCCCAATGGCTAAAGGATATTAGGATTCGTATGTTAAGAAAATACACTTTTTAAAGGAAATTACTCTCTGTCAGCAAAGGAAAGAACCCCTCCTTTGGTAAAGGAAATGGCGACCCTTTGGGGACAGGAAATTAAATACCCCTTTTTGGTCACGGGAATCATCAATCTTCTTCGGCAAAGGCAGTAAATAATTTCAGTAATATTGACAGAGACCCCTTGTTTTCATATGGCAGAAGGGAGCTTACTTTTGTTTGATAAAGTAATTAAATTTCCAGTTGATAAAGTAATTAAATTTCCAGTCGATAAAGTAATTAAATTTACAGTTGATAAATAAATTAGATTTCCAGTTGATAAAGTAAATGAATTTCCAGTTGATAAAGTAAATCAGTTTACAGTTGATAAAGTAAATCAATTTACAGTTGATAAAGTAATTGAATTTCCAGTTGATGAAGTAATTAAATTTCCAATTGATAAAGTAAATCAATTTCAAGTTTATAAAGTAAATAAATCTCCAATTGATAAAGTAAATCAATTTCCAGTTGATAAAGAAATTAAATTTCCAGTTGATAAAGCAATTAAATTTCCAGTTGATAAAGTAAATCAATTTCCAGTTGATAAAGTAATTAAATTTCCAGTTGATAAAGCAATTAAATTTCCAGTTGATAAAGTAAATAAATTTCCGTTTGGCAAAGAAATTAAATTACCTTTTGGAAAAAGAAGCATTTTTCCATTTGATGGCTGCAATGAATTTCAGATTGACGAATAAAGAATTGTCCGCTTGGAAAGAAAGTATATTCTCTTCTGATAAAGTAAACGCATTTGTGTTTTATGAAGGAAGTAAATTTTCTGTTGGTGAAGTGGATAAATTTCCATATATTAAAGATATCGATTTCCGAAGTTGCACTTCAGAAATTCAGAAAACATTTATGCCGGGCCAAATATCATCTGTGAAGGGTTAATGACCGAGTTCCTTTGTTGAAATATATTGTTGTAAAAAGTGCTCTAACCAGGCTATATAACTCTCTCTCTCTCTCTCTCTCTCTCTCTCTCTCTCTCTCTCTCTCTCTCTCTCTCTCTCTCTCTCTCTCTCTCTCTCTCTCTCTCTCTTTGAACTGAGGGTTAATATCCGCAGCCGAGACCATTGAACCTTTTCTTCCTTCTGATTGAATTGTAACATCTGGAGGTTTGTGAACAGCGTGAATTTCTGTTAGTTACGATTATCTTTATTCACTAAAATAATAAATAGGAATCAAGTATAGAGAATCATCTGACTTGCTCAAAAGGATAGTTTTTAAAATGAGAGGTGAGCTCTGGAGTATGGTTGTGTCAGTGGAGTTGGACAGCCAAGTACAAAGATACCAAAAAGAAAACGGATGGAAATTAAAAGGCAGATAGTTTTGCAACTACGGGACTAAAAGGAAACGGATTGAAATTAAAAGGTAGATAGTTTTGCAACTGTGGCCGAAAAGAGTTACGAAGAACCTTTCTTGTCTTTCCTCAGGGACTACTGTACCTAAATGACCAAATTTTATGAAAGCTGAATTTGTCCTCGAGACAAATGAACTTCGTTACCGAAAGAACATTGACGAAAGAGGAACTTGATGTATTTATCTGATGGGGGATTTTCCACTCGTCGAAGATTATTTATTGGTTTAGGGAGCCTGCAATTTAATTGTATTTTTTCGTGAGGTTCAGTACAGGAAGTATACAGAGTAAGTGAGATTCATCTGTATACTGAGATCTTGTACTATAAGTACGCCTGGGTAAGGTCTCAGGGTATGGCTCTATGGTTCGGCCAGTCCAAAGTCTAATGTTTGTCCTTGTAATCTTATATTTTGCAAACTTGCAAAATCACTGTCCTGTGTATGGGTGTTTTCCATTAAAAAGAACCTCATTAAAAGAAATATAAAACCACACGAAACGGTATGAAGTTCTCATTGCGTGGAATTCAAATTCCAAAATGAATGAAATTGCGTTAATTGTATTGTAAGAGAATATACTATTTTTTTTTTTTTACCTTTTTATTATAGTTTATAAACTGCGTTAGTGTGCAACATGGATGGTCCATAGTGATGCAATAACGATAGGATAAGAGCTTCTCAAAGATATAATATATATATATATATATATATATATATATATATATATATATATATATATATATAGGCATTGGGAGATCTGGCTGTCGGCCTAAGAAACAGGAGATCAGCGCCTGCCCTATGAGCCCACAGAGGCCAAGGAGGACTTTTTCCTTTTTTTTATTCATATATATATATATATATATATATATATATATATATATATATATATATATATATATATATATATATATATATATATATATAAATTTTTCAAACGGTTTTCAGAAAGTCAAGAGCGAGAATATCAGTTTGCTTTCGGATGAGACACCTAAAAAAAAAAAATTTATAAAATCAATTTCTTCATGTGTAGATACAACAAGATATTTTACAATGTTCCCATGGGTGTAGATAAAGCATTTTTTCGCTTCCCTTAAAAATATATACAGCCTTCAGCTACGCTTGGTCCATCGTCGTAAGCTAGCGTCGTAGCACGTAGAGTGATACCAACTAGGTCGTAAATTGTTTACGATAGCTCCTCCTATGTAGTAAAGAAGAAGAAGATCAACAACAACAACAACAACAGCATCTATTCCCTTTACTTAATCTTTCTGTCTAATGAACGCCATATTCAATGGCCCCTGTAATAATAATAATAATAATAATAATAATAATAATAATAATAATAATAATCCCACTCTGTGGCTTATTATAAGAGGTTCCACGGAGGCTCGCTCAGTTCTCGTCATAATTCCTTTAATGGGTCATCGCTATCTTAGTTGTCAGGACTGTCACATTGTGGATGGGCTGTGGAGATCGTTTCTTTTTATTTGCGAGTTTTGTGTTTTTCATTCATTTTTGTGTTTGTAAACCTCAGCTTTAAAATGGTGCTGGATAAAAATTTTTTTTAGTTTATTTTCGATTAATATACATGTATAATTTGTGTTTAGGGAGACTATCCCATTTTCGTTTTGATTGATATGCTGGGGTTTAAGTTTTCGAATTATGAAGATTTATGTGAATCTGCAGAATTTACGGTAAGAGTCTAAAAAATGAATTGCTTTTGGTTATTCCTGGTTTTTTAAAAATACCAGTACAGTCATATACTTTTTAAACTGTATAAATATGAATGTGTATGTATATATATATATATATATATATATATATATATATATATATATATATGTATGTATGTATGTATATGTATATACATATGTGTGTGTGTGAATTTCTGACTTACATCAGGATCAAACCCAAGTCTCTCAAATGTGTGTGTATATATATATATATATATATATATATATATATATATATATATATATATATATATATATATATATATTTACATATATATATATATATATATATATATATATATATATATATATATATATAAATTTATAAATTTAATATATATTTATGTATATAATGTATATACATATATAATACGTACATATATAAACCATTTAAAACTT
>JANJGK010000022.1:17765001-17865001 GCA_039081455.1 Macrobrachium rosenbergii | reverse complement strand
TACCAGGTAATACCCAATATCCCTGCGTGGTCGTTGCCAAGTCATGGCTCTGTATTTTCTGCTGTTAATTTAACAAAGGATATTTATTTACTTGTGGTATTAATTTACCGAGGATAGCCTCTGACTCCGTACGATATAGTTCATGGCTTGAGAGAACTGGAAATTTGCCTTAGACTAGTTGATAGAGTTTGTTATACTATAGTCATTCTGTTTTCAGTCTTGCTGATAGGTAGTCCCTTAATGATGTTTGATTTATTATTATTATTATTATTATTATTATTATTATTATTATTATTATTATTATTATTATTATTATTATTATTATTATTATTATTATTATTATTAGCCGTTTCCGCTTCACCTTCAATCACTTTTATATGTTAATGAACCCAGGGTATTTGAAAATACTTTTAGAAGGAAATTACTAAAAAAGAGAGAGAGAGAGAGAGAGAGAGAGAGAGAGAGGAGAGAGAGAGAGAGAGAGAGAGAGAGAGAGAGAGAGAGAGAGAGTATAAATGACGTAGAGAGAAAGAGAGAGTGAGTTTTAATGGAATATTTAATGGAATATTAAAGGCAAAGAGAGAGAGAGAGAGAGAGAGAGAGAGAGAGAGAGAGAGAGAGAGAGAGAGAGAGAGAGAGAGAGAGAGAGTATAAATGACGTAATGGAGCCACTTTGTCACCCACTGATGTTGCAGTCAAGGGCCGCGGGTCAAACATCCTCCTCATTACGGGGCACTTAAGGGATGCCCCGAGGTATCCATAAACTCTCCTCGGAAGTTTCTTGGCATCGCTTCCAAATTTATCTTCGTTATCCTCCCTAAGCAGTGTCCTCGTTGTGACCAACTTTTGTTTCTTCGTATCGTAGGAGTTAGGGATAGAATACCCGTGAGGTTTTACGTGAGGTTTTGTTTTTGTTTATTGTGATTTTTATCGAATGGGCAGATGATGATGATGTATTTAGAGGTTTTTTGATTTTAATATAATAAGTTTTAGATTTGTGAACGTCTACAAGATTGTACAGTAACACAGCGTGGAGTACTGAAATCGGATATGACTGCAAGTATAGGCCTATAGCACCAGAGCTCACTAAGCCTTCTTTTTGATAGGCCTATATCAGGAATATATCTGTACTATGTCCTTGTCGGGGAAAAAATGTCAATTTTGTGTCTCCATTTCAAGGAGTTTTTTCCCCAAGAGTTGATTTTTAGCGTCACTCGTCCAGATTTATAAAAAGAAAAAAAAATAAAATAGACAAGAGCAATTGACGAGAGCGCCTGGACCCGTCGAATTTATGCTGTCAGTTCCAGCTCGCTTGATCTGGAAGATGCCACTTGTGTAATTCAGAAACTGTCTGTCACGAAGATAGTCTGTGCTTAAACTGGACAGAGTCAGTCTCTCTCTCTCTCTCTCTCTCTCTCTCTCTCTCTCTCTCTTTTACGAGCTGCCCTAAAGCAAGAACCCGTGTCAGCACTAGACTGGCTTAATCTCTCTCTCTCTCTCTCTCTCTCTCTCTCTCTCTCTCTCTCTCTCTCTCTCTCTCTCTTACGGGCTGCCCTAAAGCAAGAGCCTGTGTCAACACTAGACTGGCGTAATCAATCTCTCTCTCTCTCTCTCTCTCTCTCTCTCTCTCTCTCTCTCTCTCTCTCTCTCTCAAGGGCTGCCCTAAAGCAAGAGCCCGTGTCAGCACTAGACTGGCTTAATCTCTCTCTCTCTCTCTCTCTCTCTCTCTCTCTCTCTCTCTCTCTCTCTCTCTCTCTCGTTTAACAAGGTTAATTGATTGTTATTTAGTTTATCATTACGGGTCTCTTATTATTTATCGATTATCTTAACGTCTCCCTTCCCTGCGTAATTTAATTTTTAGTTTTATCGTAAGGTCGATAGATATTGTTTTAATAAGACAGTGATGATAAAAAAAACTTACATTAATACATTAAAATTATCATTTTTACTTTATTACCTTAAAATATAGTTTTTACTTTAATACATAAAAATATCGTTTTTACTTTAAGGCATTAAAACATTTTTCTCTTGCAGCGTTGAAACGATCCTGCAGAAGAAGGGGGTGAAAGTGATGGGGGGCAGCGTGCCCATGCTCCATCTGCGCCTACAGTACACCCCCCTCACCCCAGTCAATTTGGAGGGCGCCCCTCCCGCCGTCACCTACAGATTCCAAAGAGTGTAAGGGCTTCAGTCACTTCATAAGTAATCTAATTTTATTAATTCAACTTTCGACGTTTAAGTATTTTTAATTTTCCACATGTTATTCCTACGATTTGAAGAAATCTGTCTGTATGTTCAATTGGGATCTTGTGGTGGAATTTAGGTGAATTCTCTCTCTCTCTCTCTCTCTCTCTCTCTCTCTCTCTCCTCTCTCTCTCTCTCTCTCTCTCTCTCTCTCTCTCTCTCTCTCTCTCCCCTTTTAAAAGTATCATCTTTAAAAAAGTACTCGGCTAGGTGACTGAAATAGATCGGCTTCCAACAATCTGAGACCAAAGGAAAATCGAATATGTTTTTAATGATGAAACCATTTTTCCAGGGATAATTGCATTTATTTGCATAACAACCTCATAAACAACATAATCTTCTGGAAACAATCTTCCTTGTACTCTTGAACTCTTCGCAACATATTGAAACCAACATTATTTTCTATTAATAATTTTGATGTAATTTCTATTTTCTATTAATAATTTTGATGTAATTTCTATTTTCTATTAATAATTTTGATGTAATTTCTATTTTCTATTAATAATTTTGATGTAATTTCTATTTTCTATTAATAATTTTGATGTAATTTCTATTTTCTATTAATAATTTTGATGTAATTTCTGATTTTCCTGCTTTCAGGTGCTGGTGTGTTGTACATTGTAATCCATGGTGCAGACAACATTGGTGCCTCCGATTATGCCCCGAGTCCTTATTGTCTAGTCTTTAATAACCGCAGGAAGGTAGGAGGATGATCCGTTTCCTCTTGCTGAGGATTAATTTTTTTTTCGGCTGCCTGCTTTCTCATTCTCAGTTGAAAGAAAAGATATTTTTAAATTTAATTTTTAGTCCGTAAGATAATTAGTAAAGAATTGCCGTCGTTTGAAATATTTTGACCTTAGAAACTCTTGCATTTTACTGTAAAGTGGTAATAAATGCATTTTTCTCTCTGAAATAATTTCCATTTGAAATTTTTAAAAGTACCTGGTAATGACTGCATTAAAAAATACACTGAGTCCATGTCAGTAAAAAAAAATATGCCATATTGCACATTGCGAGGTAATGTAAATCATTTGGTCGATTTTTGTTTAGTCATATACTCTTCCTTTGGTGTTTGTCAAATTAATTTTAACTAAAATACAATAATCGTATTTTACTTTACCTATCAAATCTGATATGTTTCCTGCATCCTTCTTATAACTGTCCATGATTCCTTGACACTTAACCCCTTAGGGAGTATTGTCGTCAGTACACCTCATGTGGTACGCTGTAGGCATTACCTAAAGGGTCTTTGCAGCGTCCCATCGGCCCTTAGCTTCAACCACCTCCATTCCTTTTACTGTACCTCCTTTAATGTTCTCTTTCTTCCATCATACTTTCCACCCTCTCCTAACAATTGTTTCATAGTGCAGCTGCGAGGTTTTCCTCCTGTTACACCTTTCAAACCTTCTTACTCTGTTTCCCTTTCAGCACTGAATGACCTCATAGGTCCCAGCGCTTGGCCTTCGACCTAAGCTCTATATTCTGATCTATTCCAGACACTTAATGCTTATTTCTTCAACGCAGATCAAGACGACGCATTACGTGAGCGAATGCTCGTCTCCCCCGGTGGGAATGTGGCGTCGAACTCCTGGTGACAGACGTCAGCGCTGTCACTCTGTCAGTCGCTGTCTGTTCCATGCCCAGGGCAGCCCAGGACACAGAGCTGTTAGGTCTGGCCTCCCTCTCGTTAGCTACCGTAAGTTCCCGGGTGCTTGATGCCAATCTTTCTGTGATTGATGTGCTTGCTTGTGTTTGACATAAGTTTGAATGTCTTTTTCATAGATTGAGGCAGGAGTATGCTAACTTAAGTTCCTGGGTGCTTGATACCAATCTTTCTGTGATTGATGTGCTTGCTTGTGTTTTACATAAGTTTGAATGTCTTTTTTGATAGATTGAGGCAGGAGTATATGTGATAATTATGAAACTCCAAATGTGGGGGGGAGAGTGGATTTTAAAGTACATTGAAAGGAATGCAAACACTTTTATTACTGAGAAGAAAAATATACTTGTTTAGCCAGTAGCGTAATGTTCCCAGTTACTGTAAATGGTCTCATTTTACTGATTTAAATCACAAGAAATAAAATCCAGGCCTATTTTGATTTAAGAAGTTGAGCAATATGAATCATAAGTCCTAGTACCTAAAACTGTTATTTTATGAAATTCAGGCCTATTTTGATTTAAGAGATATAAGCAATGTTTTATGGTTGAATGTTTCAACGAAGTCCTTTTTAGCTTTTTTTAGAAAACACAAGAGGTAGAACGAGTTTTTCGCCACCAAAGCTCTCGGTGAATTGCTTTCTGTAATTACGTTTAGCCCCAATATGCAAACACCACAATCTTAGTCGAAATGAAAACAATTTTATTTTATTACTTATCATTTTTCAGTCGAATTTTAAGATACTTACCTACTCTTAAAATGCGCCCCCTAGTCTACCCCGTAGGGATGTAACGCAGTCAGTGCACCTCACACGGTGCACTGTAGGCATGACTTAAGGTTCATTGCAGCGTCCCTTCGGGCCCTAGCTCCAACCCCTTCCATTCCTTTTACTGTACCTCCGTTCATATTCTCTTTCTGCCATCTGACTTTCCTGAACCCTCTCTTAACAATTGTTTCGTAGTGCAACTGCGAGGCTTTCCTTCTGTTACACCTTTGAAATCATTCTACTCTCAATTTGCCCCTCAGCGCTGAATGACCTCATAGGCTCCTTGACCTTGGCCTTTGACCTTGGCCTTTGACCTAATCTCTGTATTCTATTCCATTTCATCCTTGAATGGAAAGTAGATTTCATCCTACTGCTTTTTTTTTTGTCCGCCAGGTGGAATTGCCCCTGTTACGTCACCAATTGGCCCTTACCCGAAGTCTTCCAACCCCTGGGGGAGCGCCCGGGTCTTCCTCATCCCAGCCTGGGTAAGTCTGTGTGTTTGTTTGTTTGTTTATTGTTTAATTAAGGCCCCTCCCATCGACTCGATCGGTCAATTCTCGAATAACATTTTCTTCAAATATTTGGAAGTATCCTTGAATTTGGCGAGAAACGATGAATGTTTTGGCTGCGAAATATATATAGAGTGAATAGTTCGTTAGTTTACATTGCAAGTTGAGAAGTAATCTATTTTACATTTAAAGTTGAAAAGTAATCCATTTACTTTTAATTGAAAAGTAATCTATTTACATTTGAAGGTGAAAAGTAATCAATGTACATTTAAAGTTTGAAAAGTAATCCATTTACATTTAATTGAAAAGTAATCTATTTACATTTAAAGGTGAAAAGTAATCTATTTTTACATTTCAAGTTGAAAAGTAATCGAGTTTACATTTAAATTTGAAAAGTAATCTATTTACATTTCAAGTTGGAAAGTAATCTAGTTTACGTTTCAAGTTGAAAAGTAGTTTATTTACATTCCAAGTTGAAAAGTAATCTATTTTGAATTTAACTCGTTTATTTATTTTTTTATGCCGATGGTTAAACTCTCATAAATTAAAAATCTTTTTTTCTGATTTAACATAATTGTTGATGTATCAGTGTATTACATAAAAAAAATGCCCGATAAAACTATCGAGAACACTTTAAAAACTTTGTTGATAATGACTACCTCATGCGGTGCACTGTGGGCATTACTTAAGGTACTTTGCAGTGTGCCTTCGTTCCTTTTACTGTACCTCCTTTAGTATTATCATTCTTCCATCTTACTTTCCACCCTCTCCTAACAATTAATTCATAGTGCAACTGCTTTGAGGTTTTCTTCCTGTTACGCCTTTTAAACCTTTTACAGTCTATTTCCGTTTCAGCACTGAAATGACCTCATAGGTCCCAGTGTTTGGCCTTTGGCCTAAATTCTATATTCAGTTTAATTCAAAACCATCGAAAACGCTTTTTGAATACTTTTTTTTTTTGTAATGACGAAATCGACACGCATGTGTAATGTTTCATTATAGCTAATGAGTTTGATTAGCGCTGTGACACCAGAGGAGTTTAATATTTCATTTTTTTATCAGATTGAATGCGGGATAATGAAGTTACCGCTTTGGGGAATTAGACATTTATTAACGAACTTGACAAGCGACTGTCAATTTACCCTCGGCAATTGAGGGCTTGCACTGAACGCTGGCAAATTGATTTTGTGAAAAACGTATAAGTACTTTGAATCTCACGTATACTGGTCCGCTGGCATGGTGGTTAGTGTCGTGGAATGCCACTCAGATGTCGCGGGTTCGCGTCTAACCCCCAGGGCGATGAAAAATGACTGGTTCTGTATCATGATCAGTTACTGCTGCAGTGTGGGGTCTGCTGTGGTAGTAGGTTGAAACCAACATTCTTTGGAAGCTTGAATTTCAAGTCAGTGGCCCTTTTGGTGTGCTTGTTTCGTGTCAGTAGGTTTCATCTACTGAAATAATAATAATAATAATAATAATAATAATAATAATAATAATAATAATAATAATAATAATAATAATAATATATTCCATATTACCTTAAAATAAGTTTGTTCTCCATTTTCAATTTTTTTTTACTGAAGTAAATTTTGCTTCTAAGATACAAGTCAGTCAAGAAATGAAGAAGAAAATGAAAATGAAACTATAAGTAAAAGTAAGTAAGATTATTCAGACGTCATAATGAAACCACAAGTAAAAATAAGTAAGATTGTTCAGACTTAATGAAACTAAATAAAAATAAGATGGTTCAGACATTATAATGAAACTAAGTAAAAATAAGAAAGGTTATTCAGATACTATAATGAAATTATAAGTAGAAACAAAAGATTATTCAGACATTATAATGAAACTATAAGAAAAAATCAGATTATTCAGACATTATAATGAAACTATAGGTGAAACTAAAGTAAGATTATTCAGACATTATAGTGAAGCTATAAGTAAAAGTTAGATTATTCAGACAGTATAATGAAACTATAGTATAATGAAACTGAGTAAAAATAAGTAAGATTATTCAGACATTATAATGGAACTGTAAGTAAAAATAAGTAAGATTATTCAGACATACTGAAACTAAGTAAAAAAGTAAGATTATTAAGACTTTATAATGAAACTATAAGAAAAAATAAGATTATTC
Source organism: Macrobrachium rosenbergii (assembly GCA_039081455.1). Lineage (NCBI taxonomy): Eukaryota > Metazoa > Arthropoda > Malacostraca > Decapoda > Palaemonidae > Macrobrachium > Macrobrachium rosenbergii. The sequence continues at coordinate 17,857,688 of JANJGK010000022.1, read as the reverse complement.
CGACATTATAATGAAACTAAGTAAAAATAAGAAAGATTATTCGGACATTATAATGAAGCTAAGTAAAAAGTAAGTAAGATTATTCAGACATTGTAATGAAACTATAAGCAAAAAGTAAGATTATTCAGACATTATAATGAAACTATAAAGATAACGTAAGATTATTCAGACATTATAATGAAACTATAAATAAAAATAAGATTATTCAGACATTAAAGGGAATGCAGTGCAACTTTTTATTAGCTCCAAACTTGAAAACACTCAATGCAAAATCTAGTCACTGTTTCCAGGCTGAATTGATTTTTTTTTCTATCGTTTGTATGTTGGATATCCATGAAAATAAAACGGTTTTTGTTTTTTCAGACAGACCAAGTAAGTAATGCGGTATTTACCACGCATTTATTTTTCAAGCCTTTTGTTGAAATACTTACCACATTTTTGTTATGGTCTATACCTGTCTTGCTTTATTTAATTTGCCTTATTTAATCACCAGTCCTAAAGTTCTGATATTTTGTCTATGCAGGAGATAAACTGTCTTATCTGATCAATCGCCAAAAGAGATAATTGAAAATGTTTTTTTTTTTTTACTAATTTTTTTTTTTAAATTTTATTTAATGTAATCTTTTTGTGATTTTTAAGCTTATTTCACTAGAATGCTTACTTCAGAACACGACCTTGCATATATATATACGAGCTTTTCATCGAAGCATGTATTGGCTTCTTGCTGTTAAATACTGAACTTATTGTTGGGGTTATATTGAAATGTCATTTTAGTGTGATTATTGTGCAGACTTAGAGTGAAGTTAGAATGATGATGAAATTATTTAAGACCTGAAGTTTGAATGATAATGTTATGATTATGAAACAATTCGGACAGTGAAATTAGAATGATGATAATGTATGGAGAAATCAGTTAGGCATGAATTTTGAGTGATCATGTTATAATGATGACATACATTAGACAATGAAGTTTGAATGATAATGCTGTGAGATGAAATGATTTAGATATGAGGTTTGAATGATAATGCTGTGATGATGAAATAATTTTAGACGTGAAGTTGGAATGATGATAGTTTTACGATGAAATCATTTAAGACATAAAGTTTGAATGATAATGTTATGATATAATTTAGACATGAAATTTGAATGATGGTGCTATGATGGTGAAATAATTTAGACAAGAGGTTTGAATGATAATGCTATGATGATGAAATGACTTAGACGTGAAGTTTGAATGATAATCTTATAATGATGAAATAATGTAGACATGAAGTTTGAATGAGAATGCTATGATGATGATATAATTTAGACATAAGGTTTGAATGAGAATGCTATGATGATAAAATAATTTATACACGAGGTTTGGGTGATAATGCTATGATGATGAAATGATTTAGACATGTTTAAATGATAATCTTATAATGATGAAGTAATGTAGACATGAAGTTTGAATGATAATGCTATGATGATGAAATAATGTCGACACGAAGTTTTGATGATAATGTCATGATGAAATAATGAAGGCAGTCCCATGTAAGTTGTGAAACTCGAAAGAGAATAAAAGATTTATAACTCAAACTATTGATAAAAGTTGTGCGTAACAGAGTAACCCAAGTTAGAGAGTTCATTGCCAGTCAACTCAAGTTTTTTTTAGCAATAGGAAAAGTAATCAAACGAAAAAAAATTAAACTGTTTTTGAAGTGTCAATATACTGATAGTTTAGTGTATGTAAACATTCTCATATTTTCCCCAATTTTTATTCTTAAATTTTTTAAGTATGTACTCATCATTTCTTTTTTTTACCGATCCATTTTTCAAAGATATACACTCATTTAAAATTGAAATTTCTGATTTTTGCATTTTCGTTTAATATTTTTCAACACATGCTTTGAATTTTGCTTGTAATTCCAATTAAGTCGGGAAGGCCCCTGGATTGCATCAATGCCTTTGTGACTTGCATTATTGCAAAGGTTTTTGCTTGAAATATATTATTGCTTGTTGGAATTTCTAGTCACCACTAATCAGGTGGGAGTTTAAAAAGTGTCAATAATGATGATGCTAAATTTTGTTTTTTTTTATTTTCTTGAAAATTGAGATTATGAATCACAATCATGTCCATTGTTAATATAAATCCTTAGATAAACAAAAAACACGAAAATTTACCAAATTAAGATTCACCTATAAACCTTCAAATTAAGAAGATGCTAAATTTTAAGAATTATTAATTTTATATTCTTTTAAATTGGGATTATGAACCACAATCCTGTCAGTTATTGTTAATGTAAATCCTAATTAAACACAAAATTAACATTCGCCCTTTCTCATTAAACGTTTAAATTAACATGCTGAATTTTAAGTATTTTTATATTCTATGAACCACCATGCTAATTATTATTAACATATAAATCCCTAATTAAAAAAAACACATAAAATTAACATCAAACTTAACGAAAAATTAACATGCCCTTTCTCATTAAACATTTAAATTTACGTTGTGAATTTTAAGTATTTTAGTTATATTCTGTGAACCAGAATGTTAACTATTGTTAAAATAAATCCCTAATTAAAAAACGCAAAATTAACATAAAACTCAACAAAAAATTAACATTCGTCCTTTCTCATGAAACATTTAAATTAATATGCTGAATTTTAAGTATTTTTTATTTTCTGTGGACCAACATGTTAATTAAAGAAACACAACTTAACAAAATTAACAACTTAACAAAATTAACATCATACTTAACAAAAAATTAACATTTCGCCCTTTCTCACATCGCCACAGGACTGTTACAGTCAGCCTCGTGTTTCGTGCAGTGCCTTCAGTAGCCGGTTGCAACGTGACCTCCTGTGACCTGTCGGAGAGCAAAGGTCCAACGGCCATGACCTCCTTTAGCCACGTGGCGCCCCCTTCGGTCGGGTCCTCGATGTCTGCCCAGCGCAGGACGTCTATCACAGGGACAGACGACGAGGACAACCTCAGCAGAAGGAAGATGAACTCTCACTGGATCAATCAGGCAGTTTGTATCCGAACTGATAATAGCTGTAAGGTTAAGCCCACGGAAAAGGTTCAGTAGATCTCTGACCTTGGATGGGTTTGGGAAAGGTTCAGTTGATCTCTGACCTTGGTGGGGTTTTGGAAATTTTCAATAAATGTTTGACCATGGCGGGGCTTGGGAAAGGTTCAGTAGATCTCTGACCATGGAGGGGTTTGGAAAAGGTTCAGTAGATCTCTGACCATGGAGGGGGTTTGGAAAAGGTTCAGTAGATCTCTGACCATGGAGGGGGTTTGGAAAAGGTTCAGTTGATCTCTGGCCATGGAGGTGTTTGGAAAAAGTTCAGCAAATGTTTGACAGTGGATGGGTTTGGAAAAGGTTCAGTAGATCTCTGACCATGAGGGGCGTTTGGAAGAGGTTCAGTAGATCTCTGACCAAGGGGGAGGGGTGGTTTGGAAAAGGTTCAGCAAATGTTTGACCATGGATGGGTATGGAAAAGGTTCAGTAGATCTGACCAATGGAGGGGTTTGGATAAGGTTCAGTAGATCTGACCACGGAGGGGTTTCGAAAAGGTTCGGTAGATCTGACCTTGGAGGGGTTTTGAAAAAGTTCAGTAATTTTGTCCATGGATGGGTTTGAAAAAAGTAGATCTCTGACCATGGAGAGGTTTGGAAAAGGTTCAGTAGATCTCTGACCATGGAGGGGTTTGGAAAAGGTTCAATAGATCTGACCATGGAGGGGTTTGCAAAAAGGTTCAGTAGATCTCTGACCACGGAAGGGTTTGGAAAAAGTTCATTAGATCTCTGACCATGGAGGAGTTTCGAAAAGGTTCATTAGATCTCTGACCTTGGAGGGGTTTCGAAAAGGTTCATTAGATCTCTGACCTTGGAGGGGTTTCGAAAAGGTTCATTAGATCTCTGGCCACGGAGGGCTTTAGAAAAGTTTCAGTAGATCTCTGACCACAAAGGGGTTTGGAAAAGGTTTGACCATGGAAAAGTTTGGGAAAGGTTCAGTAGATCTCTAACCACGTAGGGGGTTCAAAAAGGTTCATTAGGTCTCTGACCTTGGAGGGGTTTGGAAAAGGTTCATTAGATCTCTGACCTTGGAGGGGTTTGGAAAAGGTTCGGTAGATCTCTGACCACGGAGGGGTATGGAAAAGGTTCAGTAGATCTCTGACCACGGAGGGGTTTCAAAAAGGTTTAGTAGATCTCAGACTTTGGAGGAGTTTGTGGCATCTCTGATGGTCAGGTCAAAGTTTGTTTTTATTGGATGTTGATAAACTATCCAAGTTTGGTTTGTTTTTATTGGGTGTTGATAAACTATCCAAGTGTTTTTTTTACATTGTTAAATCCAGTTCTCGAGCTGGGTGAAGTCTCTCTCTCTCTCTCTCTCTCTCTCTCTCTCTCTCTCTCTCTCTCTCTCTCTCTCTCTCTCTCTCTCTCTCTCTCTTTGTGCTTTTAAAAATCAAGCTATAATCCAGGGTAAATGAAAATACTGTCCAAAAGCTGGTATTGAAACTCATGTTGAATTTAGGCAGACATGTTCAGGTGATGGCAATTAGCCAGTGACCTGAAACTCTTAACCTGTTAGGTTGACGTAATAAAGGTCACTGAAATCCAAACTCTCGAGGTCATAGCAAAGGTCATCGAAGTAGCAACTGGGGAGGTCACATTCGAATTGCCTGTATATTTAAAAATGTATAGTTTTATCAAGAAATATTCATGATGTTTTGACCAAAAGTAGTTAAAATACTTGTGAAATCTGCCTTTAAAAATATATGAGATAATCTCACTGTACTTTGGAAATATGTTCAATTCATAATCATTTTCCTTTAATGAGAATGATAACGCCTTTTTTTTTTTGTAACTCAAGGTCAGGTATAGATAGATAATCAGTATTTTCGAAGTAGCCTCGTTCTGTGTGGGATTGAGTCACCATTTTTATTGTGTATTTTAGTAAGGACGTCCTACTGAGTCTTATTAGTTAGATAATATTAAACAGGTATTTTCTAGTCATTTGTTAATGAGGAAATAGAGGAGGGAGCTGATCTAGAGGACTTTAAGTTTTATAATGAGTTACAGGACTTTTAGTTTAAAACATTGAGTCAAGTAATGGATGATGGTTATTTTAATAACAGTCGTTGAATTTGTGGTAGTCAAGTCTAGCATAGAGGAAGGGTGACCGAGTCAAAATTAGATAAGCAGTGGTCTATGCGAGGAGGTTAGGCTAGATTAAATTAGGGAGGTTAGGTTAGGTTTTTTTTTAGGAATTTGTTAAAGTTGGTATGATCAATTTCTTTTCTAGTCGATTTCTAGTATATTTTAGTGATTAAATGATGTAGATCATTCATCGCTGAATACCCATTTTGAACGGCTCATATTTCCCTTAAAAAGATCGGGGACAATATGTTCCACTTATGTACCAATAGGAAATAATTTGCTCCTTGACGCTGTTCGAGTTTTAATGATTCTTTAGTAGTTAGGTCTTTTAGAAAGAATTTTGCCGTAATTTTTTAAAACTTCAGTTATATATGAGGTAATTTTTTGTAAGTATTTGATAATCGTTCCTTGAAGTACCTGTACTGTTCTGGCCTCCCTGAACACAGGGATTTTTCCCCGTGACGTAATAATGCATCCCTGAATACTGATGCAATATCCCCCTGCAGTACTGGCGTTTTCGTCCCCAATTTTCCCCAATCCACTAGACATACCCCCTAGGAGTACTTAATTCTTAAAACTTCTTTTTTGTTATAGATGCTACCCAGAATTAATTTGATTAATTTTATTAATTTTATTTCGTTTTCTTGTGATCATGTTCATTTTGTCCTGTTTCGTGATGATGTAATCAATAGCACTGCTATTTTCATCTGTATGTTAATTCAGCTTTTTATTTATTTGTGTGACCGATATTCAGTTGTTTTAATTTGATGTGTGTGAACGTCTTGAAATAAAGCCTCAAACTGTCATCTGTTTTTTTAAGTTTACTTTTATTTTGGTAACATGTATTTCTTATAATTTCAATCTTGTTTGTCATGTCGTCAAAGCTATTAGTTAAAGTTTCAGCTTGCTCTATAAGGACGTATAAGCCTTACAAAATCTATTTGAAAACTTTGCAGAATGGTAAACTGATAGAAGAAAAAAAATTTTTTTCTCAAATCACAACTTGGATTTCCCCCGTAGGGGGGGGAGGGGGGTAGCGCCATCAGTGCACTTCACGCGGTGCACTGTAGGCATTATTTAAGTTTCTTTGCAGTGTCCTTTCGGACCCTAGCTGCGACCCCTTTCATTCCTTTTACTATACCTCTGTTCATATTCTCTTTCTTCCATCTAACTTTCCGCCTTCTCCTAACAATTCTTTCAACATTATTTTCAGCGCTGAATGACTTCATGGGTCCCAGCGCTTGACCTTGGCTTCAGTTTTATATCTCGATTCCAATTTCCTGCGATTAATGACAGGATCGGAAATTCCTTTAGATTAATGATTTCTTATTGGCAATCTTTGATGCATTCATTATTGGTTTTAAGATTTTGTCCTGAAATTTCGTATTTAGATCAAAGTAAAGTGAACTTTATAGTAACAAAGACCTTAAAGATAGATTTTACAATTTAGATGGTTCCTAACAAAATACTTCAGTTCAGGTTCACAGAATTGGAAATTGTCTGGACTGAAAAAAATACTAAAATACTTGACTGGGAAACAAACAGTGCTCTTGATATACACTCAAATGAAAGTATATTTTGAACATTGAATAGAAGTGTGGGTATTCCTGTACTGCCCTATAATGGAAGACTGCAGTATCTGCAAAAATACAAAACTGAGAAAAATGGTAGATACCCCCTTGACTTACCGCTGATTTTACAGATACTGCAAATGGGACCCCCTAAATGCTCGCGGAAAGCATTGAAGAATCATTCTGAAACCGCAGTAACTTGTGTATTAGTGTTTCATGAACCCAATAGGTGGCATATCTCAATTTCGAAAATTTTGCAGATACTGCAGTTTTCCATATTAGGACAGTGATACCTTTGTGTATTTTTTAACAATAAGAAGTGAAACCAGGAAAAAATACTGCCACTTTACTAACTGAGCACCCAAACACAAGGGTTTTGAATAAGATCGAGAATAATCCACTAACTCGATTATTAAGTTGCACTGAAAATAAGCAAATTGAGGTACTGTATATACACTCGTCAGCTTGCTTGGCAATTGAGTAGCAGGAGGCATCTGGCAACTTTTAGCATCCAACGCTTAACATGATTCAGTGAAGCCTCCTTTTTCATTAAGTTATTTATTTTCTAATAAGGTTTACATGTAGATTATCTCGATAAAGTTAACTTTGTGGAATTAATTTTCTCCACCAATTAAGATTCAAATGTTGTGGATTGTCTCGATAAAATTCGCTTTGTGGTATTCATTTTCTAACAAGGTTCAAACGTTGTGGATTATCTCAATAAAATTCGCTTTGTGGAATTCATTTTTTAACAATATTTAAAAGTGGATTATCTCAAAATTAACTGTGGAATTCATTCTGTAACAAATAAGGGTTAAATGTGGATGATCTCGATAAAACTCGCTTTGTGGAAGTTTTCAGAAGTCTAAGAGGCGAGATATACTATGAAAGGTATTGGTTCAGGCTAGGTAGTTTTTCCTTCACTTTGTCGAAGTCTATAGCAGTCTAAGAGGTGAGATACACAGTAAGAGGTATTGTTTCAAGCATTGTTGTTTATCCTTCACTTTGTCTGCAGAAACAACTGCTCAGTACGACTCGCGACGGAGAATCTGGTATGCAAGATATTGGGGACATCATCGCATCCGGCCTTGGACTGATCGAGTTGACAATCATAAGGTAATGCCTGTCAGTCGTTTCGTTCATTTTCAGGGCTGGATTTAAGAAAAATTTCTGTAAATGGCTCCATTTGGAAGCAGTTATTTTAAGTTAAAAGACTAAACTTAGGATTAATTTTTGTTGAATTTAAAGGCCAAATTTATGGCCTTTAAATTTAGCGAAATTTGATGGCATCTTAAGGACTAAATTAAAGAGCAATTTCCTTAAATTTAAAGACTAAATTTAGGAACATTTTCGTAAAATTTAAGAAACAAATTGATAAACATAGTTAAATTTAAGCACAGAATTTAAGAGCAGTTTCTTAAAATTTAAAGAAATTTCTGGAAAAATTTCTTTCCTTTTAAGGACTAAATCTAGGAGTCCCGTAGGCGGCTAGCGCCATCAGTGCACCTCACTTGGTGCACTGTAGGCATTACTTAAGGTTCTTTGCAGCGTCCCTTCGGCCCACCTAGCTGCAAGCCCCTTTCATTCCTTTTACTGTACCTCCATTCATCTTCTCTTCCTTCCATCTTGCTATTCACCCTCTCGTAACAATCGCTTCACAGTGCAACTGCGAGGTTTTCCTCCTGTTACAACTTTTCAAACCACCTTTACTCTTAATTTTTTTTTCAGCTCCGAATGACCTTTTAGGTCCCATCACTTGGCCTTTGGCCCTAATTCTATATATTCCACATCACTCAGGAATTCCTTTTGCCAACAGGGCTCGTGACCTCGTTGCTAAGGATCTGAACGGCTTCAGCGACCCTTACTGCGTGGTGAAGGTCAACGGCGAGGTCAAGTACAGAACCAGGGTCATGAAGAAGACCTTGAACCCCGAGTGGGAGGAGACGCTCATTACTCATTTGCCCAAACCCCCCGATGCCTTAGCGATTGTAGGTCTCTTGGTTGATTTTTATTTTATTTTATTGTATTTTTTATTTTATTTTTATTTTTTATTTTTTTATTTTTTATGTTATTTCAGTTTTCAAAAATGAAATCTTTTGTTAGCGATTTAAGTCTTTTAACTTTATTTTAATTTATTTTTTTATTGTATTTTTTTTATTTGTTATAAAAATTAAATACCTCTTGTTATTTCTTCATAATTGCTGTTCTGTAGTTTGTAATAAATTTAGTCGGCTGGTATATCATACCTACTTTTGCTATTTTTTGATAATAGTTATTTTTTTATAACAAATTTAGTCGGCTGGTATTTCATACCAGCTTTAGTTATTTCTTGATAATAGTTATTAATAATTAGCAATACAGGGAAATTCATTGAAAATTCATTGAATGTGCTGGAACAAGTTCCTTAAAACATGTAAATGCTCTTTAATAAATGTTAAATTTGTCCCCGTAGGGGGTGGGTAGTGCTGTCAATGCACCTCACGTGGTGCACTGTAGGCATTACTTAAGGGCCTTTGCAGTGTCCCTTCGGCCCCTAGCTGCAACCCCTTTTCATTCTTTTACTGTGCCTCCGTTCATATTCTCTTTCTACCTTCTGACTTTCCACCCTCTCTCAAAAAATTGTTTCCTAGTGCAACTGCGAGATTACACTTTTCAAACCTTCTTCCAAAATGTCAGTTTCTCTTTCAGCGCTGAATGACCTCATAGGTCCCAGCGCTTGGCCTCAGGCCTAAAATCCATACTCTGTTTCATTCAACAGACTCTGTGGGACCACGACGCCTTCGGTAGAGACTTCTTGGGCTCAGTGTCCCTTCAGGAGATGGAAGTGAGACAAATGTCCCAAGCAGACGGCCCCATCTGGAAGGCCCTGGAGGGCACCAAGTCAGGTCAACTCGAAATCAGGGTCAAGGTCATATCGGATGATTACGAGGTAAGGTCGATGCCCGCGAATTTCTCGGGGCATTCTTGCCATTGCTGAGGCTCATTATTCTTGCACGGATTTTTGTTTTCTCGATTATATTATTTTAATATGAATCTTTCTTGTAGAACTTAAGATGCAACCCTTAAGAGTTGATATCGCAGATTTTTTTTTCTGTTGGTGATAACATTACGTAGAATTCGTTAGGTGCAAAAAAAAAATAGACATTAGGTGCAAAAGAAAGAACAGACATTAGGTGCAAAAGAAAGAACAGACATTAGGTGCAAAAGAAAAAAGACATCAAATGCAAAAGAAAAAAACAGGCATTAGGTGCAAAAGAAAAAACGTCTAGACATCAGATTAAAAAAAAAAAACACATTAGATGAAAAAAAACACACATTAGGTGCAAAAGAAGAAACATTAATTTTATATTCTACAATCATGGTTGACAGTCCTCACGAATAGTAATATCACTGTGCTGTCTTCTGTTTTTTTTTTTTTTTAATAAAGAATTCAGTAAAAAAATAAAAATACACACTTGCAAAAACGTTCCGACATTTGCAGTATAAGACATTTTTCAGTCCATTATTATGTTAAACTTGTTCATGTGTAGCACCTTTGTCTTAGGGAAATTTTTTTAAAGGATGCGAAATAAATCAGTTTTTCTCTAAAGTATCAATTCTTAGTTATTGATTTACAAAGCATCTCTCCTTTCAAGGTATAAGTTATATTATTTGGATTAGCATAAGATTTTTCTCATTTCTTCCGAAGTAACTCATTGTATATTATTATATTCTTTGGATAAGCATCAGGTTTTTCTCATTTCTTCCGAAGTAACTTCTTGTATATTTTGTTCATCAGAATGACAAGGAATGATTCTTTTTAGGGATGATTCTCTTCTTCCTAAGCATCTCATTTCTGAAGCTGGCTTGAAATTAGTATTCTCTTTCACAAAGCATATTCAGTCCTAAGCATATATAACTTTAATTTCAAAGCATCACGCGTTTTTTATAAATGGCTTGATATGATATTTCCTCACACAGCGTATCTGCCTTTTAGCATAATGAAGCATTGCTCCTTTTCAAAGCATGAAATGATTACCCTTCCTTGTATTTCTCTCCTGAAGCATCAAATCATAGCAGCTCGAGCGGCGTCAGCCTCCCTCACTTCCGGTATGATTTTGGAAGGACCCAAGTCCGATCACGCGAGTGATGCTTGTCACATAGAGGAGCATGCTGGCACCTCTTCTGGGGAAGATTCGGGAATCATCTTACCTCAGCCATCCCCTCTGAGAGAGGTAACAAGACCCTGGGCGGATGCGTGTCAACTTAATTGTCTTTGCTCTTTTTCTATCAGTCACCATTTCTCTATTTCTTTACCAGTTGTCTATCTTTAGTGATCACTTTTCTTGTCCGGTTCAAATTTGCTCACTTCACTTTTGCATGGACGTCTTCTCTTGTTAAGAAGTGGTTAATTTTGTTTTGAAATCGCAATATATTCAGGTAGTCTTTACTGCTGAGCAAATTTTCGGTTTCTCACTCAGAACTGATATATTCCTAGTGTCGTTTTTATGAATTTTTTCACTTGCAAACTCTCTAGGAATACAAATTGCATAATCATAAACCTAAGATTATAAAAGAGCAGTGTGCGCAGGCAGGAATCTGAAGTTTGTATGGAGTAAGTGATAAGTGATTATACTGCTCCGTTTACAGCATAAATTCCCTAAGATTATTCATTGTTATGCATATGTAATACTCGATACTGATAGCAAGAATACCAAGGTAGATTACAGAGGTTTCCGTCAAGAATTGCAGTTATTATAATGATTAAGTTGTTGTTAATAGATATTATTGGTTTAGTTCGGCTATAGTTCTTGCCGTTACAGTCAACGTTGTTTTTCAGCACGAAGAGGAAAGACCGCCGAGAATTCCCGCTCACAGCATGTCCTACACTTCTACTGGCCTGCCAGACGCGCAAGAGGAACTCGACAGCTGCAGGAGATCGAGCGAGTCAGCCCTCATGTACAACCAAGACTCCCCCTCCATCGACAACGACTCCTCCTCCTACAGCAGCTCCATAGCCCAGCCGGGCAGCGGTGGCAGCCCCACGCACAACAACTCGAAGTCGCGCAAAACCGGCGCCAAAATCATAGCGAGTGCCTTGGCCATGGCGAGATCGTCAAAGGGCCGCGGAGAGGCGCAGAGCGACGGCTCCAACGCCTCCAGCCCGAGCATCAGCCACCAGGGCTCGATCACCAGCACCCAGAGCAAGCCCCTTCCGAAGATCAGCTTGCCCGAGCACAGCGAGGATGACTACGGGGGCGGCGGCAGCAGCAGCCCCGAGCATGCGCCCAAGAGTAAGAAATCTGACGGAGGCCTCCGGGCGGTGAAGGAGAAGGTAGGGTGTACACCATTCCTTGGATGCTGGACCAGACAGCAATCACAAGACGATTTGCATCGTTGATTCGATGATAGCTTTTTTTTTTTTCTTTTTGTTTCTTGCATGACTGAAGTAATGCATCTTGATTTGCTGAAGTGACTTGTAAATATATACAGTATATATATATATATATATTCTTTTTAGCTTAAATATATTTCGATTAATTGCATCTTGGCCTTTATTTTTTCCATATTTTATTTAGACTAACTGGACTTAGATTCTCAAAAAACAAAAAAAAAAAAGACATCATCAAATAGCTTGACCGTTGTCGTCTCCCAGTATTGAAAAGACATTTTAAGGATTATACAAATGTAATTTTTTTTTGAAAATTTTTTTTCAAACTTTTTTTTTTTTTTTTGCAAACTACTTTCCGGACGTTACACCTTCGCTATTTGGTAATGCAAAGCTGACATTAGAAAGGATGCATAGTGAGGCAAAAAAGACTTCAAAATTTTGGAGAAAATTAGTCAAATGGTCCGTGTGTTGATCACCTGCAAATGGGTATAATAAGAGTTTCCAATGAGGCCCCCCCCCCTTTTACAGCTGCCATGGGAATGTCTTCATTCACCAAGTAATGTCAGAAGGTCCTTTGAGAATCTACTGCCTGTTCTCTCTCTAGTAGTGCATGTAGAATGACATAGAATTGACGTAAGGCACTTTATGCATGATTATTCTAAGCTTTGGATAGTCTCTCTTTTTCTACAACTAATCTGCGCTTTTTTTCATTTTCTAAAGGTAAACGTATTTAAAAGAGTCAGTTGGGAAACAATACCATGTAGGTATGGGAGAATGTATACGATAGGTTATATAGTAATTTGTACTGAATTGGGTTTGCAGTAGGTACTATCTGCACCGAACTGGGTTTTACATTAGTTACAGATATTGTATCGGGGTTAGCTATGACTAAGTGAATTAACCTTACATGCTTCGCTTTCTGATTCTGCTTATTTTATTAAAAATGTAAAGAGAGAGAGAGAGAGAGAGAGAGAGAGATGAAAACTTACGAAACATGAAATAGTGTTTGATAATGCAAGCCTCTCCATCTCCCAAGGGCAACATCACCAAGAAGTAATTGCTTTTAATTGCCCCAGCTACTGAGTACAGAAAACTATACGTATTTCGAAACAGACATTAATACCAAGAGCTCTGCTGATATAGATTAGATATTTTTTATTGGAAGCAATAGAAAATTACTGCTTCATCTGACTGATTATAATGGATATGTGCGAGTTTTACCATCTCTTATCCAAACCTCCACTTTAGTGCAATGCTAACAGAAGGAAACGAAAGTCTTAGGATTTTAGTTGAAGCAGCGAATAGGGAGAATGGATAAATTCGAAAATGAAAAGTCAAATGACTGAAAACACTTCATTTTTTTACGATAATTATGGGGAGCTGATCAGGCCAGTTGATCTATGTAATTATGTCGAAGGCAAATAGTCTGAAAAACTAAAACCTGTTGTGTCTCGAGTCTTATAAGACTGTCCGCGCGCGAGACACTTTTAGTGGAAGGTGGCTGGCCACTAAGTGGTCAGCCACTTAGCGGCCAGCTGATAACATCAGCTTGCGCAGTGGTGTGACCAAGAAACAGACCTGGTAGCTACTACATATCCACTCTTTTGGTGTCGTCCACTTTTAGTGGTTCGTCTGCGGTCTTTCATACAAACACTGTACTACCATTTTTTCTAGTGGCCGGCCACTTTCCACTAGAAGTGTTCCGTGTGCAGGCGGCTTTGGACGTCCAGGGCGTACTTGTGTAATGGCTTATCAAGGCTTATGTGGCAGCATGAGTTCGTTTTATTATTGCTACATTGCTGTTGACCACTTGGTAACTCCCTAAGCTGCAAAGTGGCACTTTTGTGCTGAGGACTCGGCCCTCAGTGACTCATTTGTATGGCTTTCGTGTGCTGCTTACGTTGTCTGTTACTTATATATAACTGTAAACTCTGCTGCTGCTAGATAAGGAATATCTGAGTTTTTTTATTGAATGAATTTAATGAGAATTAAATACAGATAATCAGTGAGATAATCTGATTTAGTATTATTATTATTATTATTATTTAGCAGATGAAACCTATTCATATGGAACAAGCCCACCACAGGGGCCATTGACTAGAAATTCAAGCTTCCAAAGAATGCGGTGTTCATTAGGAAGAAGTAAGAGGAAGTAAAGGGAAATACAGAAAGAAGAGACCCCACTTATTAAAAAAGAAAAAAATAAATTAATAAATTAACACAAGTATTGTATTAAAATGGAAGGAGAATAGTACTAGGGTAGTAATGTATTGCACCTTCTCTTAAACTTTGAACTACACAGTTGATGAGAACCTTTAGTTGAGAGGTTGGATACTGATCACACGGAAAGATTTTGACGAATAGCGTTTGTGGAAAGCTTCGCTAATGAGAGCTGGTGACTGGCGCTTGTGGAAGGCCTCATTCACGCACGGGTAGGAAACGTCTCATCACTTAGCCGTAATTCGTTCGTATAGGCGAGGGTAGTGGCTTTCGTACTAGAATATTTGTTCGGATACTGAATTGCAGTACGACCGAAGCAAGAATTCTCTCTCTCTCTCTCTCTCTCTCTCTCTCTCTCTCTCTCTCTCTCTCTCTCTCTCTCTCTCTCTCTCTCTCTACCAACTTCGATGCATTATAGACGTGTGAGAGTAATAAATTCATACGAAGTGTGAGATTATCGACTTCTCTAAAACTGCGTTTACATCAATTACGACAGAAATCGAAAATCTTTAAAACACGACATATATCTGTTCCTGTCAGTAAGGACAAAAGTTTAGTGTCATTTTTTTTTTACCTCGTACTTCGTGTGAACCACCACCTTATGATATTGGACTGTGTATATCTAAACTCGAAACTAGGACGGGTGGGTGGTGGCTTCAAATACACCAACTGTTGGATGGATCTGAATGAAGTTGTTCTAAACACTTAAAATTACTCAACACATTGGGATTTCAGCATTCGACGTTAACCAAAGATGCGCCTTGGTTTATTATAATAAATATTCTGATGTGATAGGACTGAACAGGAATTATACACTCGTAATGGGAGGTGGTCAAAGACTGCGTGTAATTGATGTATGTTGGCAAAATGTAACAGGAAATGAACTAGTTTGTAATTCTGATGGGAAGTGTTCAAACGAAGCGAGAATGTAAGAAATGAGTAACTAAGAGACAGGCGTAGATATAAAAGATGGACCAGAATATTTTGTGGAGTTAGAAATTCTGCTGATTTACTTTTGAGCGAGCAGGAAAAACCCCAGTACAATTCGTAGAAGAAAACCAGCAATATTTGACCGAAGCAAAAATTGACACAAGTTAATGGGAGTTTTTTTTTTTTAACTAGAAATTTACAAGAAAAATCAGTAGAACTTGGGGGGGCTATTGGCTTTTTACAGGTCAATAGCAGTTTTAACTTTGCTCAGATTGTAATGAAAGACCAAGCCATGAGCCTAGTTCCCAATTTTTTTTTTTATTTTAATTTGAAAATTATGGCTAATAATCAATAATTATTATGAAAGCCTAACTGGACTTTGTCTTTCTCTATTCTTACTGTAACTATCTTTCCAATTAGATCTATAGACCTATTTTTTTAAGCCGACGGTAAGTATCCGCAGCCGGTATCATTGTAGTGAATCTGACAGGCTGCACTTGTTGAAAGCACCCACGATTAGTTGCAATAATATCGACTACGGATATTTTTACTGATAGCTAAAAAAAAATACTCATAGAATCTCCTTAATTCTCCACTTGACACCCGGACACGCAAATGTAGACCTAGACCCATCTCCACCGTATTGTATTTGACTGCACTTAACACTCCTTTTATAATTACTAAATAAAAAACACGTTATGTAGGTGTCCACAGCGCAGACACTTCGCTGTAGCCATGACGTAGATTGCTAACTGTAGCTTGTGCACAAAAACTGATTAGTTTTGATTTGCTTTTAATTTGTTAAATTTTATTTTCTGTCACATATCAACAGAAGGTTAATTTAAGCTTTTTTTTTTTAGCCACGCAGTTGTTGTGTCTTGCTTGTTTTGATATTAATATTGATTTATCATTAATATTATTTAGCTTACACAGAACACGATTATGTTGGCTAATTTTGTAGTCCAGCTAGAGTAGGCCTAACTTAGTTTTAATTTGTTGCCTACATAATTTCAGTGTTAGATATATTGCTTTAATTTAAGTTAGGATTAAGGATAATCCTTTTTTTAAATTTAAGTTACCAAAAAGTGTTAACGAAGTACATTTTCAGTTAAAAAATACATAGTTAAACATTTCACAGATGTATGTCTGTATCTAGGTACGTATTTTAAAACAGTAATTTTTGTAACAGTACATCTACAAGTATTCATATGTATCATGTAATGTATGCCGCGCGCATATGAGCACATATACACACCTATTTTGAGTAAGTATATAGCCTTAGACCAGTAGAAATGTTCATATTTAATATTACAGTGAAACACTATCATATATTGAATTATAAGTAGCACATTCTCTCTCTCTCTCTCTCTCTCTCTCTCTCTCTCTCTCTCTCTCTCTCTCTCTCTCTCTCTCTCTCTCTCTTAAATAAATCCCGCATATAATAACTTTTATATATATCAGTCGGTTCCTGAGTGGGATTTTCTCGTAGATGATACGTTAGAATGAAACAGATAGACTATTAGGAAAATGTTCATTTAGAAAGTAAACTAAAAGGATTTGGTGTCAATTGGCAAAGGTGAAGATGACTATGAAGGCAACTGTACGTTAGCTTATAGTACCATGTATATATCTCAGTGCTGCTCTTTAATAACTGTAAGCTCCTCACGGCGTAGAGCGGATCACTTAACACCTTAAGTAATAGTAATGAAAAAGTAAATGTTCGCAGGTAATTTGCACAGTATTGATTTTTACCAATTAAATGTTTTCCCCAGAGTCACTCGCTTGTGACTCCAACGGCGTTTAGCTCCAAGCGTTTGCTCTACGAAACGCTTCAATATGTCCCAATTGTTGGAAACCTTGTTAGACCCATATAATCAATCATTCGTTGGGCATTCACTACAACCAATATTCGATTTTATGTAGAAGTGTTTGTGCTGTGAAGAAAGCAACACTGGCGTGACATGTTTTCGGTAGGAAACAGCCTTTCAGGCTAGTTATGACAAGAACGTGGGCCTTTGATTAGCCTTGGCTACGCGTATG
Organism: Macrobrachium rosenbergii; assembly: GCA_039081455.1. Taxonomy (NCBI): domain Eukaryota; kingdom Metazoa; phylum Arthropoda; class Malacostraca; order Decapoda; family Palaemonidae; genus Macrobrachium; species Macrobrachium rosenbergii. Next base: position 17,840,404 of record JANJGK010000022.1, on the reverse strand, counting down.
CCTACGCCCATTAATTGTTCTTTTCGTGATATATTTTATTTATTAGCTTACTTTAAAGTACAACATCCAAATATATAAAATTTCTTATGGTATCATATGTTGCATCATCATATCAAAGTAACATTCTCATGTCATAAAGAAATGAAAAATTACATCAGTATTCACAACTCACAATTGATTTAAAAAATTAAAATTACTTTCTTGTTGTAACTTTATTGAATTCAGTTTAAAAAGAGCATATGTTCACGATCTGACTTTCAACTTTCATGTCGTCTATTTGTTTACAAAAGGAATTAGATCAAAATGTTTTGCAGCCATTCGGTAAACAAATTGTCGAGTACTAGTCTCCGGAAATGAACTGAAGATCAACATATTGAACTAAATGCCGTTGGAATTACAGGATATCGCAGTAAAAATAATTTATTTTTCTGGACATTTTTTGCCAATGATTATTTTGAAAAACGAGATAAGACACCAGATTAGCATTTAGAACTAAATCTCCTCTTGGCTCTTAAATTAACTGAATATCCAGGGCCAATACATACGTCTAGGACTACAGTAGTTGTTAAGCCCCAGTCTTCATGGTTATTCACAGAAAATAAACAATCTCGGCCTCCTTTTAAAGCAATGATGCAGTATATATTATGTGTTTGTCCGGGACAGGTAGTAACAGAGAATACGAACCAGCAATAACAAGAATTGGCATTTAAGAGAATGCTAATGGTCACTGGAATTTAACGCCTAATATCTGAGTGACACTTGGGTATCTGAATGTTAAATTTCAGTAATAATAGTAATAAAACGTTATGCCGTGCACATATATTTAATTTTTATGTATGTAAAGATAGTGTAGCCTACGGTTAATAAACTCCAAGTTTAGACTTGCCATCGTCCAGGACGGGCCCAGCCATTTTACCAAAGGTTTCTGTATGCAAGTATACAGAATTACGGTACTTAGTTCGAGTTTTTTTGTCAAATTAATGTACCTAGTTTAAGTTTTGCTATAGTAAGAAAATCTCCAGGGCTTGCTGCCTCGACCCTCTTATCTTACGCTGTTGTAAGCGTAGGCCTAATTATTTGTTTCCTCAGCTATCTTTGGAGGTCTTTCTTTCGGCAAAATATCTGAGAGACGAATCATCGTCTTATCTTGAAATATGGTATCGTAAATATGTTGTATGACCGACTCCCGGTGATAAATGTTGGTTGGATATTGATGGAAATATACCTTGGTCTCCGTGGCGAACGAGAGGATCAAGCAAATATATACAATATATGAAGAAAAGAAAGTCCTAGACCTAGACAAAGAGGCGGGTTAAGATAAATGTTTTTGATTGATTTTAAAGGAGAATGTATCTGGTAAATAGAAGCTTTGTGAAGCGCTACTGGAGTTCACCACAGGGGAGTAAATTCAGAGAAAAAACATTAAAGAACAAATTAATGGCGGAGAATAGATACAGATGAAGATAAGCCGTCTGAGAATCATAGTTCAGCGTCGATGAAGTCTTTTTTTCTAAGCTGTTCTATATAGAAAATGTATAAGAAGCAAAAGAAAGGGTAGACTGAGTTGGAGTGAGATTGAGATTTCATTTAGAATCGAAGTGAAATGAATATAGAGTTTAGGCCAAAGGCCAGGCACTGGGACCCATGAAGTCATTCAGCGCTGAAACGGAAATTGACGGTAAAAGGTTTGAAAGGCGTAACAGGAGGAAAACCTCAAAGCAGTTGCCCTATGAAACAATTGTTAGGAGAGGGTGGAAAGTAAGATGGAAGAAAGAGAATATGAAAGAAGGTACAGTAAAAGAAATGAAAGGGGTTGCAGCTAGGGGCCGAAGGCACGCTGCAAAGAACTTTAAGTAATGCCTACAGTGCACCGCACGAGGTGCACTGACGGCAGTACCTCCCTACCGGGATGAGATTTCATTTGGAGATAACTGTTGAGATTACAATGAGTGCTATATTAAATCCTGAAAACTGAAAGGACATTATATAGGTGCTATTATCATCAAGAGTAAAATGCCCTTATACATAAATGAGAATTTATGAAGTGACTGACTATAATGGTATGCCCTTTAACGTCATAACTGAAAAAAAAAAATTGTTAATGGTTGTTTTGGAAAGTTGATGGAAAATAATCTGATTTTTGGAGCATAACATTACCTATGGATGTAAGTAGGTGGGGTTTATTAGGAAATTAAGGCGAAACAGAAGGCTGCATAGGGAATGACTTTTTCATATATCACCGCAATTTTTCACGATATCGATGAACAAAGAGAACATGCGTCTACAGACTATTTTTGAATCGGTAATGAAAATACTCCGGCGTCGGTAATAAAACTAGAAATCCTTGTCAACCTAATCGTATGAAATTCATTCAGAGTTGAAAAAAAACGTACATTTAATTACATCATAGCTACGGACGGATGGATATCATTTTAATTGAATCAAAGCTCTGCCGTTTATAAAAAGAACCCCCTTTGAACCATTTTTGCTAACAGGGAGCACCAATGCTCCTATTTTTTTTCGGGCAAACATCAGCGAAATGGTTTTGACAGGAACGAAAGGCCTTTGTAATGGAGCGCGGTACAGCGCCATTCGAGTTGCATTTAAGTGCGTTAAGGCGGAAAAAGCGGTTGTCATTTCGAATCGGCGCAGGCGTTTGTATTCGGACATTTTCATGCGTAATTCATTTTTTTTTTATTCATCAACCTCATCATCATCAATAAAAAAAATCTTTGTGTCATTTTCTCTGGGAGTCATGGCACCATTTAAAACATTTCGTGGTCACCGAAAGCTGTAGCAAGTTTACCAATGATACGGATGTGTCTTGTGGAGGTAGATTCGTTTCATTTGCTCATTTTGTGAGCTTTGCTATTGATGTTTAGCTAACTGAGCTTAATATCCGTAGCATGTTTGTCGGTAAAAGGCAAATTTATATACCCCGTACATCCGTAGTAATGATTCTCCTTTAGTGCAAAGTTCAGAGCAAAGGTGTTTGTTATTTTACATGATCTCTTCAGAGCAAGCAGCTCACGCGAGTCGTTTCGGTAAATGCTACATGCTACAACATCCCTCGTTAATAGCGGGCAAACAAAAGATGATTAATTCACTGCATAGCTATAAAGGCATTTGTTTAGTACCTCCATCAGAGTGGCTGTATTTTTTTGGTTTAGTCTGTTTTCTGTGTACTGTTTGCCGGTGTGCAGTCTGTCTCTTTGTTTGTTTAAAGCAGGGTCACGTAGATGGTCAGTGCAGGATTTAGGATTTTTGCGAAGTTACCAAGAGGTGAGTCTCATCATTCTCATGAGTGGCTACAAGTGATTAGACTGAGGGGGAGAGAGAAGAATGTAGCCTACCCCGGGTTTGGAGTTGATTTTAATGCTTAGCCTTGTTGTCAAAGGTTTGGCTAGTACTAAGATGGGTTACCATCACATTGTCGCGCTGCTGATTTGTTGATTAATGAAGTTAAGCTACATTGGTTATGGTAACAACAGGTTAGGAGCCCACCATTCTATGAGAAGCATATTACTCCGTCAGCCATTTGTAGGGCAAGGGTTTTTGGCTAGCGCCCTGATAAAATTATTACTTAACTTACGACAGAAGATTGATGAAAGTGGTAGTGAGTCACAATGAGGTATGAAGCCACAGAGTAATTGAGTTGAGGAGAGTGAAACGCATTTTAGTTGAGTACAGAGTAAATAATAATTAATCGAATTTATGCAAAATAAAGTATATCAGTGCAGCCTCTCTTGAACGCAGCCTCAAGGCTTGAGGCTACGACTATTCCATAATGATGCATTCTAATTGGGGGTAGTGAATAGAAACTTCAAAAGCTAGAGAAGATAAGGTGAGAGTAAATGTGAACATGAGTAGGGTTAGGAGGGCAGATAGAGCAATGAACGTTTATGTGGATGGTGAAAGAGTGGAAATGGTTGACTGGTATAGGTATATGGGAAATGTATCAGATGATGTCAGGATAAGACCAGAAGCGAGTCATAACAGGTGAAGGTAAAAAAAAAAAAGTAAAAAAATGAGCCGAAGTTTCTTGGGCGCAATCGAGTTTTCTGTACATCGTATAACCAAGGCCACCGAAAATAGATCTATCTTTCAGTGATCTCTGTGTAATGCTGTATGAGCCGCGGCCCATGAAACTTTAACCACGGCCCGATGGTGGCCTGGCCTATATCGTCGCCAGACGCACGATTATGGCTAACTTTAACCTTAAATAAAATAAAAACTACTGAGGCTATAGAGTTACAATTTGGTATGTTTGATGATTGGAGGGTGGATTATCAACATGCCAATTTGCAGCCCTCTAGTCCCAGTAGTTTTTAAGTTCTGAGGGCGGACAGAAAAAGTGCGGACGGAAAAACTAACACCTCGATGGTGGTACCTGTTGTGACAATTTAGCTAGGTATAAATGCGGACCGGCGCTCTGTATAACAAGTAGGGCGCACTTATTCATGAAGCACAAGTACTATGCTTCTGAAATGTAACTTACAGAAGATGGAAAATCAGAATAATAGCGTTCACCAGAATATCAGTTAATCACGGTCTAGAAAGTGCCGTTTATAAAGCCCTTGGTCTACTGCAGTGAGGGTCCCAAGATTGGCTCCGTGAGGGAGAAGTGATTTAGGCATTTTTTGTTTGAAACCCCATGGTGCCTCTGTTAGCGTAAGAAGTGAAATAGATATTTAGTAGGCAGTGAAATGTGATGATCAGTCAAGATGGCTGAGGACAGGGGCTAGCAACCTCGTCCTAAAATACTCATTGAAAACCAAAAGACGAACTCGTAGAGAAACGTGTATGCAAAAAAAGAAGCTAATCTATAATATTTATTCATCACTAGCTGTGATATAGTGTCCTTTAGCAGTGATAAGATATGATTACAAATGATGTCTCATTTTTTAAAAAACGACATTTTAATGAACACCATTCATAACCTCCAAAAATCATTGCTGTTTAACCCATACTTAGGTCGGAAATAAATGTTTCTTTCGTTTCTCTAAAGTATTCGCCAATATTACTCGTTCTTCGACGTACCTTAATTTCATTTTATTCGATGTTGTTAAATTTTTCACATTGATGAACACGATCAGAATGTTATCATACATATAAAAAAACCGTTAAATTTAAAAGTATTCCCACCGTTATACGTCGTGGGAAAACCTCGAGACCAGTATTTAAAGCCCCGAAGCGTTTGTTATAATCTTTACCCTTGTCTCTTTCAGTAGTCTTATGTGTAGTTTTTAAAACTTTAGTTCTGTTTGACTTCTGTGGAATTTTAGTGAGCAGAGGGTCTCAATACATTTGGCCTTCTAGAATGTTTCTTTGTAGATTATGGTAAAGACGTTACTTCCTTTCCCCTTGACATTTTGCCATCAACCATCCGAACGTTCTCTCTCTCTCTCTCTCTTCCCGAGTTCCTCTGTCTCTGAGCTGGAATGACTAGTTTTGATCAAACAAGCTCCAATGTTACTAGATATTGAATACTCTCTCTCTCTCTCTCTCTCCAGAGTTCCTCTGTGTCTGAGCTGAAATGACTGGCTTTGACCAAACATGCTCCTGTGTTACCAGAGTTACTAGATATTGAATTTTCTCTCTATCTCTCGTTCGGATTGACTTTGATGTGTCCTGTCATAGGTGTTACTAAAGGAACTGTATATAAAATGCTGTATGTCATATCAAGGCAGTGCAGAAGTTGACTTTGATCTGTTAAAATTCTCGTGAATTGTTTTTGTTTTGTGTAAACTATCTTGTTGAACTCTTTGCTGTTGAACAAATGTTAATATTTTTTGTTGCTGTGGTTAGAGGTGTATTGCGTGTCATTAAAGGAAATTAAGTTTAAATTATTTAAGTCTTTAAAATATTTGTTCTTCCTAGAAGATTCTTAGTTTTTCATTATAGTTTTTTTTTTCAATATTTGCTTATTAAGACTGTTGATTGTAAACTGACATTCAACAGTTGCCTTGTGTTAGCTTTGTGTTTTAATTCACGATGAAAATGCTAATCCAGCCAATTATGGTTATAATTATATAATCGTAATTAGCATAATTAGATTATTTTTCTCATGAAGGTGACCTCCATATTTTATTTGAATGGTTCATTAAATCAAATGAGATTATTATTGAATTTTGTAAAAAATTTTCTGCCTTATTTTGGTATTGTATAGTATTCCTTTCGTTATTTACCGTATCATACATCGACATTTACTTGGTGTATGACTGTACAAAATACATGTGTGTGTGTGTGTATGTGTACGGGAGCGTATTTATAAAAAAAAATCATGTATACGACCGACCAGGTTTAATAACAGACAGGAATGTGCAGTGTATTTATGTCGAAGGCTATGTATATAAAACTTTGATCGCAAGTCCCTATTATAACAGTCATCTCCTGTTCTGTACTAACCCTATAATAACTGTAGAATATGCTGAAACTGTATAGTATACTGAAACTGTACTGTAAGTTCGGATATTACAACAAGATCACAAGCCGTGGATGGCATTGTGGTGCAGTGCAACAAATATTTTGATAGCTGGCAACTGGAAGAAGCACTTGTAGGATGACTGTGTGGCCGGTAGCCTGTTCGTGGGATACGGGGAGCATATTCCCCAATTGTGTTATGGTTTGGCCAGACGGGTGGGCGCCTTGTTTTTTTTTTTTTATGCCTATAGGTTAGGTTAGGTCAGGTTGGGATAGATTTAGGATAGTGCAAAGTTTCAAATTACCTCTTGTATATTGGGCGTGGTAAACATGTCGATATTATTTTCAAGAAGATTCTATGGTTAGTTTTTAAGATAGGGCGTCCCGCTTTTTTTAGGGAAGGTCCCGAAGCGTATTGTCTGTATATAATATATAGACTTTGGTGTTCAAATGTTGTCATAGTTTTCGCCTTTTTCGTGGCCCCTGAATCATTCCCTTGAATCATTCCCATTATGTGTTAAACTGTCACATTCTACACCGTCATTTCATTCGTCATAACGTATAATTTCGGAGGCATATAGGCTTCGTCTGTTGCCAGCGTCTGAATTTAGGACGCAAGTTCTTCCAAGATATCCATCCATTTGTTAAAATTTCATTTCGACGATAAGTCTGTGAATAAATCCTGTTTTCAATGCGTGGTTTGTTAGAAAACAATGCTTATTGCACCGCATAAGTTTAAAACATTTAAATTTCGTTATACGAATTACTTGAGACACAAAAATGCCAAGTTATAAAGTCATAATGTTTGAGCAACCTGTATATGATATGAAACTTTTAAGCACATCTTGAGTATGGATTTCGTAGGGTAGATGCCAGCCTCTGCTTCAAAACACGATAGATTGACTGGGCTTTGCTTGTGATGCGTAGCCTACGCTTAATGTTCCATGGTTCCATGAAAAAAATGAATAATTTTTGGTTTGTTGTCAAGAAACAAGTGACAACTTTAGTCATGGTGCCGTGGTCTCTTCAATGCGAGAGAGACTTGTGTTGAAGAAAGTAACTCTGACTATAATGATTTATTATAGTGTAAACAAAGTTTAGATTTGCGAAATAATAGTTAGACAGCAGCGTGCAAATTCAACTGTCATTATTTTTAAGTTGCTGGAATCATTATGATGCTTAATGATGGAGTCAAATTTTGCTTCTTGCCTGGCTTCTTAAAGCTCTTGTGGCTACGGGCATCTTGCATTATTATACTTCTAATAGTCAAGTTACTGGGATGGTTGACTTAGATATTTAAAGCGAAGTAGGTAATACTGGGACAATATTGCTTCAGTGGTAAAATTGCAAACGTTCCTATTAAACTAAGTTGTTTTGTAATTTGATGATGTACAATTCTGAGCTCCTCGAACAATTGAACACATACTTTTTTCTGACCAGCTTTCACGCTGTGTTAGGCGTGTATCAGTCACTGTCATCTCTGCTCCCTAGTCCATATCTCTATCTTACTTCTGTTCTTTCCTCGATAAACCAGTTAGCTCTTACACTTGTATAAATCTTGTACTAAAAGCCATTAAGACAAAAAAAAGTATTAATGCTTCCTAACATTCATCTAACGACATATGGTGATTTTTGTTTTTGACAGAAATTCAAGAATTTTAGCATCCAAAGCAGTGGGTAGTTGTTTGAAGAATACTTGCTAAGGAGAACCTTATTTTTTTTTTTTTACAGTTTGCATGTGCCTGTTATCAATAGTTTTTTTTTTTTTTAAATATGACATTGACATGAAATGGGAACCATCAGTGTTTTTTCTTCTCCCCCTCATCCTCTGATCCTCCCACCCGCCTCTTGGCCCGTTCCTTCCTCACCCCGATTGGCCACAAAAACCTTCAACATCCCCAGATGCGACGTGGTTTTGCCCATCCTCTGCGACGTTTCCGTTCCGAGGCCAGTGTTCGAGACGTCCCTACCCTCTCCCCTGAAGTCCAGTCGTGCGAAAGCCCTGAACCTCACGTAGAGCTGACCTTAACTGGCATTAGCACGGGTATGAGGTTGGGAGTTGGTGGGGGTGAAGGAGATGCCAGCGAACTACTGGATGCCACCCTCAGCCATGCCAAGTCACAACCCAACTTGCTCCTTCTGCCATGCAACAATAACAGATGTAAGATGAATCTTTTACAGCTTCTAGTTTATTTTAAGTTTTGTTCCTCCCTTTTCGATGTATGGTAAGCTTTGGCAAGCCTTTTACTCGGTGTTCCTTCCTCTAACTAGAGAATACCAGTTTTTCCAGGGGATCTTTTCATTTCTTTTTAATATAGACTAGAGAGGACGAACCTGTTTTCACTACCCTTGGTGAATCAGTCATGCTACCAGTTTTGCAAGTGCTTGTTACCATTCAGCGTGACCACTGAGTGATCAAAGAATGTGCTCCAGTGGAATAAATGCTTGTATATTTGGCATCTTTAGACTAACAATGACCCTGACATGTTTGATGCTGTCTTGTAGCAATAACACTCCAAAGTACTCCCATGCTTTTGATAAGTAATGATAATTTGCCCTCAGTTAATTCAGCTTTTATAACCATGTGGTAAAAAGTCATTAATTAACCCCTAATGAGGATCAGCTCATCATACATTCTTTACAATTGTTTTTTCCAGCTACGGCGTCTACGAAATTAGGTGGGGAGAGTGGACACGTCCATAGAGTGGACGTGTTCATGAATGTCAGGGGAGTGGCTGGACGTGTTCAAGGGCTGCACATACCACGGTCAGGCCTCCAGCTCTTCCTCAGGGTTCGAATTAGGTAAGAGATTGACAAGCTATTCTTCACGGTGTGACTGATATTATATTACATCTCCAGACACGCCATTTTAGTATTCTTATTTTCAGGTTTGAATAGTCTCTCCAGACTTGTTTTTCTGCCTTCAGAATAATGATAAACAAAATGTCTTAGGAAGCTTTATTGAGAATTAAAATACAAGAGAAAGCCCTCTATTTGGCAGATATGTAATTATCAAAATCCTGAAAGAACATTTAATAAGACTGGCACTTGCACACCAACTATCTGCCAAAGGGATGACTTTACAGCATTGTTGGGAAGAACAGTAAATACTGTACAGTGGTCAAATCCGGTGCATTACATAGGTGGTGGAGGGTTAACACCATCCAGTTGATTGGTTAACCCACTGAACCTTGAGAAGTTGAATTCATCATCTGTGATAGCTCTGAGACAAGGGATGCTATTACCTATCAAGAGGCCCTGGTGTATATTTGGTTCAGCAATGGACCCTCTTACAGAAAGTTGTCAGCAATAGACCCTCTTACAGAAAGTTGTTGAGAAAATTAAGTATTTTTAAGTGATGTTAAATGAAGGGTGCTATTGTACATATGCAAATGTTTCTGTTAAGACACATTTTTGGTCCGAAGCACTGTTAATTATTACAGTCGCAGTTTAATTTTTGTATTCATTTTTGGTCCGAAGCACTGTTAATTATTAGTTGCACAGTTTAATTTTTGTATAGTCAGGATGTCCATTAAGGGTGTGACAGCATGTTTATGAATAGCTCCTTCCTCTTGGTGACATAAAAAGCATTTTGAAAGAAGAGTGGGCATTGCCCCAGTGTAAGAGTTAGATATCTAACTTGGTAACCTTGGAAATTGTAGAGATTTATTGCTCCTCTTATTCAAGTTCTCTGGAGGGGTGCTGGGTTATGCTGTAGGGTGCAGTTTGTGGTTCTACTATTCTTAGAGTACATTAGTGTTGCAGATTAAGCGTGGTTGGAGGTGGCAACATTCTCAGGATGCCTCATCTCTTGGCAAATCCAGTGCATAAGAGTCTGCTGTTTTGAAGTACATTAGCTTGATGATGTCATTGCCTTCGAGGAAGAGATAGTAGCCTTGTTTGTTATCATGCATGGAAAATTGAGGACTGAGCATCACTCAAATTTCCTCCTTGGGATCTCAATTTCCTTTTTGTGTTGAACTCTGATGTAGTTGTCTTTGATGTAGTGGCAATATGTTGGTGGGGCTGTACTTGTTCCAAGACGATGGTTCCAAGTCCATCGTCTTATGGTGAAAATGACTTTTGCCGTTCTGCTAATGTGCTTGGGATATGTAAGGGTTTATAACCTATTGCTTATGCTGCATAGAAAGCCTGCTTTCACCATCAAGGCAAAGTCCCAGGTTGGTGAGACTGTGCCCTCTTGCATTTATAAAAGACTTCCTCCTTAGTGCGTGTATTTCTCCTCCTTGTTGAACCCTGATGGTTTTGATGTAGGGGGCCTGTATATGTTGAAAGACCTCTTACAGAATACTTATGCTGGCAATGGAGAAGATTACTAGTGGCGAACCCTTCACCATGCTGTCTAGCCGAGTATAAAGTTGCCCACAATGGAAGACGATGATAGCCTCTGAATAAAGATAATTAGCCCAGGCTGAAGTTTCTTGGATGAGCAAGTTTCACTTTGAATTGGTTAGCCCAGGCTGAAGTTTCTTGGATGAGCAAGTTTCACATTGAATTGGTTAGCCCAGGCTGAAGTTTCTTGGACTAAGTTTCACACTGAATTGTCTTTGTCTGATGAAAGATCATCTTGTGGTTGGTGATGGTCCACTGCACCGACTCACTCTTTTCAACGTCCATAAACATAATTCATCAACAGTGGTTTGATTTCTAAGGAAATGTGCTTTGGGAGATCCCATACCCAATTTAGCTCACTAACTTAACTGGCTTTACTGAAACTTCATATACAGTACAGTACTTACTGCACATGAGGTTTCAGTGAAGCCAGTTGAGTTTAGTGAGCCAAGTTGGTATGGTATCTCATAAAAGCAGTTTTCCTTAGAAGTTAAATAACTAGATTTTACTTAGGTAACAAATAACCAAGAGTGAGGCACTAGACTGGAGCGTTATCTTTAAAAATATTCTTGCAGAGTGAGCTCTGAATAGAATCCTGGTCCTCAATGCCAATCCCCAAGGTCTACAAATTGATGTTAATTACCATCAATCTCCAAGTAATGGTAAAAGTGAACAGTATTTTAGTAGCTTCACCATTTGAATGTAAAATCACCTTCATTTCATTTGATATGAAATCCAAGCGGCTGTCAAACTGCTTAAATCAGGTGACAAAAAAAACTTGACGGTAGATGTAGTTGTAAAAATTCTCTTGCAACTTGCTGGTTATGTTGGAGATAAAGCCATAAAGTAGGCAGTACCTGCAAGTCAGGGTATGCTTGCATCTCTACTTCGTAACAGATGTTGCATCAGTGACTGCATGAAATGCTCAAAACATTCTTGCAATTTCCGAATGACAAATTTTTTTTTTTTTTAAACTGTGCTAATCTTTGTTTCTGCAACTTGTAGTGCAGTGAATACAATGCAAGGCATCTACATTAGCGTCATGTTTTCTGTTGATAATTTATCAGTTTTAGGAGAATACAGTACAGTAGTTTCATCCACTTGGTCTTATTTTTTCTTTATCTCGTCCCTGCTTATATTGTGATGCTACTTTTGTGTAGCTTCCATGAGCATTTGCTTCTTTTTCAACCAGAGTGGTGAACTTGCTCAATTGAGGTAAATATCCTCGAGAAAAAAATAAAAGATTGGGTCCATCTTCAATTTAAAGGTGGCAATAGCAGGCTTAGAAGCATAGGTTTCAATCTTTACAGTTTAATATTTGTTTGTTGCTTAATGCTACATCAGCACTGAAGTGATCTTTGATAGCTAGGCATAGCTTTTGATGGCTCTCTTTACTGTTCTATATGGTCTGTAGTTGCAATACCATGATGATATCTCATTTTCATGACTTCCCATTAATCTGAATCCTTAGATACAGTATGCTGAGTGCAACATTCATGAATTGAAAGTCTGCTGGCCACATGTTAAAGGAAGGGTCATTAAAACTGGTATCAAGTGGTCTCAGGTACTGGTTGTCACTCCTAAAAATCAGTCTCACTAGAATTCCCAATCATCAGAAGATTTTTGCAATTTGATGCATATCCATTCTCTCAAATTTATAATGAATGAAATTTTCGACACTGCTTCTGAAGTACACTTGATTATCAGAATGCACAACCACTGGAAAGGGCCATCAAACTGGAGTGGAATATGCATGGTGCTTGAAAACAGATGACTTTGTCAAACTGCTGTAGGTGACACCTGGAGGCTGTTGAGCAAGAGAATGTCATGGAACTATGACTACAGTACTTTGTAAATGATGAAGTTGAATGTTACAAGAACCTGTAGGTGCAGAAATCTAAGGAATTCTGATAGCACCATAAACCCAAGATCAGTGTTTCGGCCCTTTCACATTATGAAGTGCAAACTCAAGATCAGTGCTGCTTCTCCTTCTTGTTTCACTTATGGTAGTCCTATAAACTTGAGGTCAGTCTTGTTTCTCCTTGCAATGCTGCCTTCTTCAGAGAACAGGTAGTGAGCTTTTCAGAATTATTAGTGCCTCTAGACTGGTACGAATGAGCAGCAAAGATGATGAAAGCATTTTGTTCATGAGATACAGGTCATTTCTTGTCTGTCTCTATCTTAAAGCTTGATTTGTAGGCCTTGTATAAATCCACTGCGTTAGCTCTCAAACAGTCACTTATGATATAACAACAGACCATTAGAAGTAAAAATACCATTTATCTCGAGTTTCTTTAGTGGTAACTGCCTACTTCAGTCTTGTTGAGTCGTGTTTTCAAAGCTTGAAGTGCAGCATTGTGAGAAAACTCCTGGGCTTTGCAAAGTTGTAGCTTCCTAGTTGCCAAAGTCAGTGTACTTGATGACTGCAAATGTGATATGTTTGAGAAGATGACAGTCATTCAGGTCTTGAAAAGGAAACTGCACTGTGAAGTGTGTCTGCAATGGAAATAATAAAGAAAATTTTGAATTTTTTTTTTCCAGTGCCTACCTTAGTCTGGAGCATATTTGAATTAGAAACCCATTCAAAATGATCTAGCCTGAGGGATCTTTTTATTCCAGATGATGTGTGCTCAATAGATTTTCATTTAAACAGTTAATGATGCAGGAATTTTTCTACTGACCAAAAGTAAATAATGTACTGTAGCTGAAAATAAACACCAGTATTAGCTATAATAATAAAAAAAAATAATCAGTTACAACAATCTTATTGTATATTGACTTTAATATTTTTCTCTAGTGATGAAAAGCACAGCAGCAGTGGGAACTCTAGTCGTAGTACCAAAACAGTTGGACGATCCCGCCTTGTACCTGCGTCTCCATCTCCTACCTTTGAGTGTGAGTGGATGGTTGAGGGTGAAGTTTCCAGGAGAGCCACTCTTGTTCTTGAAGTCAGGACTGGGTCAAGAGAACTTCTAAATTCAGCAAATGTTGTCCTTGGAGACCTTTTCACAGGTTAGTTACCTGAAAGACACATGCTAGTTACACTCGTGATGAAATGAAAGATGCTAGATGCTATTACCTGTCGTCTTTTGGCATGTTTTGGTTACTTTCGGTGGCATAAATAAAGCCAAAGTTTTTATTGCAGAATGTTAAATGTGTATGAGGTAAGGCTATATCTTATTTACAATATACAGTATGCAGTTTTCTATTAGAATAAGTCAATTTTTTATACGTGGAGTCCCCATTAAATATAAATAATTTCCTTCCTGTCTCATTGTATAGCCCTGATTTACAGTGATTTTAAAGTAGTAAAATGTGTAAGTGTCAGCAAGATGAAGTTTTAAGAGCCACACAGGTGTAATGTACATTTAACACACCATTCTAGAGCCTGGTGCAGAAGGCAGCATAGAAACCTGGGTCAACCTTCAAGGAGGAGCAACCCTTCATCTGCGAGCAAACCACGGGGGCAATGCCCCAGCTTCCACAAGACGCAGGTCCCTCTTCAGGTCTTGGTCCTTACACAGACTTGGTAGGATCTAAGTTGCCACAGTTTTCCAAGAACTAAGCAAACATTCCCTTGCCTCTCCATTGTTCAGACAACTGATGAAGCATTTACTGCACCGAGCTGTGAGTTTGCATCACTGCTGCAATACAGCAGTGTCCTCCATGTTCTCCGACTTGCAAGCATTTGCAGAAAAAATTGAAGCCACCACACCACTGCTGCTCCCTAGAAGACAACTCTTGCCTGTGATGTGATAAAGACAAGATTGGGATTAATTCTAAATTATCTCTATTAGCGCTTGAAGGAAAAATCTCCAGTTCCTATGATTGTTGCCATTACTCACAAGTCTGCTACTTATCTGAACCAGGAGAAATTGATTTTGATTGAGATACCCCTTGTGAAATGATTACAAAAGACATTACCAAATGTAATTCTTTTCATTAAGATATCTAGTCATTTAAATAGTCAGTGCTCAAAAAAGAAGTTTTATTTAACAGCTTAATGGCAAATGGCTGTGTTAGTTTTAAGTTTCATTTTAAAGTACTGATGTGCATGACCTTTACAGTACACATTGGGGGTAATTATATGAACATTCCTGATTTCCTCAAACTGAAGATGTAAATTACACATTCCGTGATTCATTTGGGTTCAGGTTGTTGGTGCAACTATAGTTTTGATGTTCAATTATCTTCCTCTTGTTACAAATTGTATGCTGTTACTTTCTTTTGGTATCTAATCCTTTGTATGTGATGTAACAGAATGACAGGCCACATTATGCAGTGTCTTGCTGTAGTTGTCATTTTTAACTGACCATTTTTACATATGCTATCATTCATATTCTGTTTTTTGAATCCTAGTCAGACATGTGTGTTAAAACATTTACACATCATTATTTATTCTTCTTATGAACCCTCTAGTGGCAAGTAGATTAGTCCTATAATGTTTGGCTCATGACAACTTATATTAAAAGCCTTTTTAGAATAGTTGATTGTGGACTTGCACTACTTAAGTTTTCATTATGCACACATAATACTCTCAATCTAAAAGCAAATACACAGTGTGCCCTTATTTGGAAAGTTAATACATATACCTGTAGTACTCTCTGATTTGAAAAGTAGATACATATAGTATTACCTTATTTGGAACCTAAAGTATTATCTTATTTGGAACCTAATTACACATAGTACTAGTTTATTCAGAACTTAAATACAAACATTACTCTCTCTTATTAACAAAATACAACAGAAATTATGAACAAGCAAGAGGCTAAAATAGTCTGAATGATGTACCACAAGTTTTAAATCCAAAGAACAGATATGGACAACAAGTTCAAGTGACTAAGCCTAAGATTAATTCGGAACAAGGAATGATTTATGTAAGCTCAAATGTTGCAATGTTTTGTTTCAAGAAAATTAAGTGACAATTTTCTTTAAGTTACATTGAATACTGCATGGCGCAAAGAGCTACTTGGGGTCAATTGTTGTTTTTGGGCAGGAAAATAAATTACTATACTGTATATAAATTATCAATTAAATTATCAGTAAAGTGTGCAGTATAACTTTTGCATCAAGAAGGGGTGGCAGAGGTTACTAAAGCATTATTTATTTTTACTTGTTATCCACGTGGAAAGGAAAGTTGCTAAGTAGTATAGGAAACTGTTTATGACACAGGGTTGTCTAAAGCAAGCTGTAATACTGGAACCATATCAAAATAAATTAGACTTGTTCGTAATTCAATCTGTGAAGCCACAGATCAATCATCATCAATTGAACCAACTAAAAATTAGTGACATGGAGATTAAACCAGTTGCATTTAATATCTTGTTTAAGTTTTTTAATGATTCAAGACTTTAGTCTGATTTTATAACTGATGGTATATCTCTGCCTGAATTGTGAATGGCAGAATGTGAAGTAGTCAATAAAATGTTTATGCAAATATATTTTTCACATTTTTTCTTTCATAGAGTTGCACTTGTGGTTTTTATCACACTAGTTAGCAGAAACATTAAATGATAGAATGAAATTTTTTATATTACTGTAATTTTTAATCAGATCTTTTACTCTTAATATACAATTAATCAAGTACAGTTATAAATAAGATTTGTGTGTTGGAGCATCTGGGTAATACTGTAGATGCATTATCAGTTTACTCTTGGTTTGATTCCTGGCTAAGGCATGATCCAAGCCAGTTCACTGGCGACTTAACTGACCAGACAAAATCCATAATCCAAGTTACCTCATTGGTCTCATAGTTCAAGGAATCACTGTCCCTCACAACTTGTAAAGCACAATACACTGTTTTATAGGAGTAAGCAAGTTCTCACATAAGACTCTTTGCCAACTTGCAAAGATTAGCATTAGCACTGGAGACAGTAAGGAGTACCTGCTAATAGCCAAATTTAATTCTCTGTTTAATTGATAGTTGGATTTTTTAGGATCTCCAGTCATTCCTCAAATCAACATTTCCACTTTTTTTTTTAAATATTCATATTCAGTCAATCTGATTTATGAGAAAACTGTTTATTTTTGTCTATGGCCTTCTTTTTGCTTTTAAATAACTATGTTGATTATTTTTCGTCCTCCTTTATATAGTAAAGCAAGAGTTACGATTTGCATGTTGTGAAACTACTAAATTGGTGAAAGTAGATTTGCTGTTTTTGTTTTTCAAAATACCCTTCAGATGGTACCATCAAGACATTTGTTACAAAAAAGCAATCTGACACAATCCTTTTTTATTTTAAAGTCCTTGACTGTTCATCCTTACGTATTCACTGGTGCCATTTTCAAAATAGTAGGTAGCTAATACTGCTAAAGTTTAAGATACATAGATTTATAACAACATTTTGCATATCCTTATATTGATAATTCTCTGAGTAGCTCAAATATGAGTAACATTGTAGTCACAATAATGTTATGGTTGAACAAAACGGGAATAACCATTGACCATCACTTTCTATACAATGCACAGTTTTAAACTTTCTAGCCAAGTTATTTTAGGTGACTCACCTTCTGTCTTGTTTTAAAGACAAAAACAACTGAGATAGTACCGGTGGTTTTGATTGCATTTTAACTTACATTTGCATGTTAATCAGTATTTCCCCTATTCATAATGTCTTAGATTAGTTGGGAGGAGTTTTCCAAGCGATCTCGAATCGAGGACTTTACATTTTACATTACCTTGCAAGTTCTGTCATTAATCTACGGTTAGACAGCATATAGGACTAGCATAAAGGCATTATTACAGTTACTGTATTAGTAAGCTCTGTGTACTTTGCATTTGTATCTTTTATATCATCGGTTTACCTAAAGTATATATATAAGGAAATTTGGTGCATTATGAATGAGAAACATAAAAATCTGTGGTTGCATGTATGTTGTGTGTGTGCAGCTATATGCCCTTTCCTTCCTGATCGGGGAAAGGTGTGAAAATGAGTGTGGAAGCAAAATGGTTGTTAACACAAAACAAATTATGCCAACTACGGAAAGCAATCCTGAAGTGAACATTTTTGTGCATAATACATAACCATTGTTATACATGCTTGGAAACTGAAGGACTGTAACGCATGTATTTTCTCTGTATTGCAATTACTCCGTTGCAAATATATGCATTTTCCAGTATTTGATTTCATTGGTAATGATGAAAAGAAAATGGGAGTTAACGTGCATAATATTTTACACGATGAATTTTTTGGCCGATGAGCCTTGTTTTCGAAAGTTATTCCATTTCCTTTTTCATGATTAATATTGAAATGTTTAAAAAGTCAATAAAATGTAATTAAAATATATGATACTGTTATTTCCCTCCTCAGTGTGACTTCCATTACAAAATACCTATAGTACAGTGTAACAGCATTCACCAAGGTCCTTTGGACTTGAGACCCTTATCCTTTTTGGGGTGGGGAAGGAGGTAAGCAATAGAACTTACCTTGGTTTGATTTCCAGAGCTGATTTATGGAGTCCTAGCTAAATTGTCATAGGTTTATGGCTCAATGACAAGTTCACCTTGAGAGACCCCAGATGTTCCTAAGCGGATTCAAGTTTTCCAGGTGAAATCAGCTTTCCAGGTGACGACTCGGTTCCTTACGATGGTAGACCGCCTTCCTGAAAGAGAATTATAGTTTATAAAAAAAAAAAACATGAGAATGATTCACTGAGAGAATAAGTTTTTGAAAACAGCTAAACTCCCTAGCTTTAAGGGGTTTATCAGAAAACAAATAACGACGCTTCTCGACCTTAAAGCTCTCACAAGCAGTGATTAAACTAAGGGAAAAAATTAATAATGACAGGCATGGACACTCCAGAAAAATATAACCTACAGTATATCCACATTGGTTTAGTTTCTGCAAGAAATGAGAGCACCCACAATATCTTGTAAAACTTACCAACCAAATATTGTGACCAAATCCATGCATGGCCCCATTAGGCTGCTGCTACTAACAGTGCGTCCTTTTCTAGCAACGGGATTAATACTACTCAGTTTCCTCGGAGTTTTATCTTGGCTAAAACTAAAATGTGGAATAGTCCGCTTACTGCAGCTGTGGAATCCTCTGACGAGTAAATTCATTCCAGCTCTCTGTTGACATCTGAATTTCACGTGCACCGATTCTATTTTCTATTCCCTCATATTTTCATTTATATTGAGCACCTTCTCCTGCAACTCGTCTCTCTCTGCAGGTTGATTTCCTTTCGGAGTCCCATTGGGTTTATTAGTCTGCTGCCTCTGTAAAAAGATGGAAAGCATTAACAACAGTGCGAGTCAGTTTGACAGACCAAAAGCATCACTAACTGTTAACGCTAACGCTAACTACAAAACATAACTACAGTAATCCCAGCCAACAGACAGCAAGGCTGAACATTTTGTCATATTGTAATGTTATTGAAGCGTTATGGAAAAAAAATAAAATTACATTAATTACAAAAAGTATCATAGAAAGGGAATGCAGTAGTGGGTAGAAAACTGCTCCATCAACAGTGATTAAATTTATAATACATTTTTTATTCAACCGTTTAACGTGGAAATACTTTAAAATCTCAACTGGCAAGATAATATAAAATTAATTAAATCCATATGGAAACCTGAAAGTAACCAGAGTTGCACGGACGCTACTGTATAAAAAAAAATCTTCCAAGTTTTGAGCATCTGATAGGCTGTACATTGCAAGACAGAATAAAAAAAATATATCAGAAAAATGATGATTGAAAGACACCAAAAATTAGATTCTTACTGAAATAAAATGATTCATCCCCACCGTTTACAAAAACACTATAAAGTAAATTATTTAAACACACCAGAGAATTGGCCCCAAATGGGCTGAAAGCTTCCAGAATTAATTACAATGAAAAGAACGGAACTTCAAAACGATAAAGGTAAAAACATGCAAACTGAATTGAAGGAAACTTCGAAATAATATTGCGATATTTTCAAGGTCAGGCCAGCCTCACGCAATATCTTCAGCACTTGCAAGGGTCAACTGAATGTTACCCGACTCAAAATCCGTATGAGTTTTGAAGCAGCCCTTCAACCCCACAAGGAATATAAATCAAATGCAATGTGATTGCAGCAGAAAACTCCAACATCTCTATTTGTTGGCAGCTGTCTATTCTGAGCAATTTATACAGTATATACGTACAAAATGTAAAGGCACGGCCGATATGCATAAAAAAACACCCGATTTCCGTAGCCTATTCCTCCCGTGGAACTACAGTGTAGCCTATATCTATTTGGAATTCAATCGTTTACTCTAAACTTTTAAACCGTAAACCGCCCTCAGTAACGCACGCTATCTCAGTGGCTACTTAATTCATAATGAAAACTGTTACATTATTTGAGCTGTATAATTTACAGTTAAACGTTCGTTCTCAAAAACATATGGAATTCAACTAACAATTAACAATCATGTTCATCCTGTATAGTAGTCATGCTTTACGGGAATACACGCCTATGTCATAAACAGCAGTGATCATTCACGAATATACTGATATATATATTTTCAGAGCAGCACAACTACTAATGTCCCGCACTTATTATCTATCTACACAAAGCTGCGAAGAGTGTTGCCTAAATGTCATTCCCACAAACCTTCTGTATCTGTGACCTGTTCGAGTAAAACTAACAGGTTTGTTATAATCTGCATTAAAGGTGCTTACATGTATTCTCTAGACCTTGCTTACATGGGTCTATAGCTGGCTCTTCTAACCGTTGTCCCGAGCATAAAGTCCTATTGTGGTTTGACACTCCATCAGAAGTAACGAAAACAAGTATTCACGAACACTACCAAATATAATAATCGAAAACTGTAAGCATGCAAAGTAAAAATTGTCTCATGCAAGGTATGACAACACATGCAGAAGCTAATATATAAATATATAAGTGTCTTCATATTTTGAAAACGAGTAATACGCGGAAGAATCGTATTTAAGCAAATAGCGAAAAACTAAAATGTGGCTTGCCTTCTGACTGTCGGAAACCAAGTACATAAGTAACATGACACTCACGAAAATATTAACATATTAGGAAGGCTTTACGAAGCAGTTAGTAGCACCAACAATCTAGGCGAGCATTTAGACATTTTGAAACAATCGAGGATATTTGCTGAGCAAACATAAACCTTACTGTATTTAATTCAAGTGAAGTTTTCAGTTATGGAGTAAAGAGATTGACAAGGCTCAACGAGTCGGAAAACTAACTTCATGATAAGGCTATATTTGAAGTCTGTTGACCTCAGGTCGGTGACTGGACAATATGCAAGACCAATACACAGTGGAACTTTGTCAACTTTTGATGTTAACGTACATAAATTTGAAGGGATAGCTTCATCTGGAGGCTATTAACTTATGAATTAACCTCACTATGACCAGCTTTATCTTTTCATCCTAAATCATCAATACTATGGAGCTGTTTTATTGATTACTATCAATTGTTGGTTGGCCAAGCTGAACTAATCCGGCCAAGACACATTTTGATGAACCCCAATACGCCAGGATAATCACACAGTTTTACATGCTGGATGTCTGTGTATTCTGAGCAAAATTTGTCTTGTCCTATTAAGTTAAAAGTAAGCTATGTTTGTTCCTTCATTTAGTGTGATCAAGTAGCCTATGGCTCCGAGATTTGCGGGCCAAAAGAGCCCATAAGGAAGAATTTGCCAACGACAAAACCCATGTCGTCAAGGAACAGGAATCCAACATTATCAGAGGGGTAATTGTTGCCTAACCAATGTGAGCTGTCAGCCATGAATGTACCAACGAATACCCTTACCTCTGCCAAATGTAGCTCTTGCCTGACCGGACCTTACCGAGTTATCGTAGCCAGTAACTACGAGAGACTCCCAATTTCACAGTGCTACTTTCCGGTGACGGCCTTGACGGCTCTGTAAATAACAACTGAGTCAAAGCGACATCACCTCGTTATTATTGATAATAGCCAATCTTAAATATATAGAGTTTTAGTTAATTTAGTCTTTTAAATCTAAAACTGAACCTAAAAGAAGCCGGGTGCTTTATGAAAATGAATAAAGGAAGCTTAAATGTAATGAACAAATTTTGTGAATTTGACGCATGTTGGGGGATACGAAGAAACTTTAAGATTGAAATTAAGGATTTCCCTCTGGTGTTGGACCACAGACAGATATAACAGAAAGAATCGCAAGACAGAATAAAGTAGAAGTGTATGTGGATGACAGGTAATTTAATCAATGCTGGGTATCAAAGACATTGTGATACAGTCTATCCAACAACCGGAGGACATTTTCGTGTTATGGGCTTTCAATTTAAAAAAAAAAAGTAACAGATAGGCTTACGGCTATTATATATATATATATATATATATATATATATATATATATATATATATATATATATATATATATATATATATATATATATATATATATATATATATATATATATATATACTGTATATGTACGTAAATAGGTGCCGTAAGCCGAGCTGTTATTTTCTTAACTTTAATGTAAATAGATATATATATATCTATTTACATACATATACATACATATATATATATATATATATATATATATATAATATATATATATATATATATATATATATATATATATATATATATATATATATATATATATATATATATATATATATATATTGTGTGTGTGTGTGTGTGTGTGTGTGAGAGAGAGAGAGAGAGAGAGAGAGAGAGAGAGAGAGAGAGAGAGAGAGAGAGAGAGAGAGAGAGAGAGAGAGAGAGAGAGAGGAGAGTATTACTTCATTTCTCCCAGGCTGCCTCCCTCATTTATGGTGAGGGGGCGGATGCTTGCGCTACACGAGCAAGTACGGTGTTTATATTCTAGCGGGTGGCGGTCTTTACAGTTAAAATTCTCAACACACACCTTGTCCTTATTGTCCACTATATGATCAAAATAATTGAAAGACAAATAGATATTGTGTAATGATAATGAAACCTCTTTTCTAAAATTAAAACAGACTTTTTGGCGAATCGTGAATCAGAACAATGCTTTTATAATCCAATTTTCACATATCTGACATAGCCTGAAGACTTTGAATGGCGTGAAATTTAAGGTGATTTTAATGCTGAATTTTAACAGTAATATACATTAATATACATTAAGTAATTCAAGTTAGATTTCCTTTAAATAGTCATATAAGTTACGTTTCATTTTTAAGTTTTTCACCAGAAACATTAATTTTACTTTCATATTTGTTTTGCATTCCTAAGGATTGTGGAAAAAATACCTCTGGCCTACATTATGCTTCATTTTATCTTACGAGAACAGAATACCTGAAGTAATTTCCTATGAAATATGAAGTGAAAAGTGAGAATAAAATAATGATCATAATGTTTATGGTTTGCAGTGGATTGTGGAAAAGTTACCTCTGGATTAAAATATGCTTCGTTTTATCTTATGAGAACAGAATATATGAAGTAATTACCTATGGAATATGAAATACAAAGTGAGATTAAAACAATATCTGAACTTATTCTTTACGAAATATGAAATACAAAAAAGATTAAAGCAACACCTGAAGTGATTCCTCATGAAATATGAAATAAAAAGTGAGATTAAAACAGCACCCTAAGTGATTCCTCACGAAATATGAAATAAAAAGTTATATTAAAACAACAACTGAAGTCTGTCATTGTTAAACATAAAATAAAAAAGCAAGATAATAACTACGTAAGCTAAAAAATAATATATCTTGTGAACGAAATGACTATATTAATTTGGAATTTCCAAGCGAAGAGAACGAAGCCGCCGGACCGACTTCCTTGCAGCAATAAATTCCTCCATTGACAGAAGTCAACAAAACGTCTGCACTACACATATCTCGATCATTTCTCGAAAATGGTGAGTACGGTGACCGAAATTTTATATTTTAATGGTACCATATGCCTGTGCTCTAAACATATGTCACCACGAAAAAGGTGTAAAATAGGTTTCCTCAGAAAGAGAAGGGATATGAGGTCATGGCTACGGTGCCTTTTGACCTAAGCACCGTGGGTCGTGTCAGATTTCGATGGTTTTTTCACCGTACCCTGTGATCAGTGGGTGTAAGGACGTAATACTTTCTAATATTTTGTAGTAATTAGGTATTTTTGGCTTTGTGCCAGGCCAGGAGCCTCTGCATAGGCCAGGTGATGACCAGGGCCCAATTTATGTCGGACTTTTGGGAGGCTCAAGTCTCCTTTTGACACTTCATATTTGCCAGGTTCGTGAACCACGTATTTTTCCGGCGGCTCAGCTTGTTTTCTCTTCATTTCAGACCATTACTGGCAGTGCAAATATGTAAAATCTCACTTTTAACAGTTACCACATTTTGGACTTGAAAATATCACTTATAACTATTGAAATGTGCTTTGACCTAACCTAACCTAGGGTACTGGGTCCATACCGTTGGTTAGGTCATTTGAGAATCATAAAAATGTCAGAAGTATCCAAAGCACATGTTAAAACATAGAAAAATTATATTTTCCAGTCCAAAACATGATTATGGTTTAAAGTGAAAGTTTGATGTGTGAATTGTTAGGGTTTCCCCCACTCACAAATGGGTCATAGTAGCCTATGTAATGCTAGCCTATTGAAGTGGTGGCGACTGGGGTTTAGGTGGAGAAGATTTGAGCGAATAGCTCGAGGAGGAATGGTTTAAAATGCATGGACCATTAAAGCAGCCCTTGGTAAAATAAATGGTTCATGATAGACTACGGGATCTATAGGATAACCAAGGCTAATGGTTAAAACTGTTTCAGGTCACAAAACGCATAATCAAGAATAAGTGTCACCAGCCAGGCCAGTTTCATTTATTTATCCTATTTGTACCACCCACAGTCTAATCTAACCTATTTGTCTTGTAATTCTTGTGACAGCATTCTGGTTTCCAGGTTTTCTTTGTTATGCGAATGTTTTTGATGGTGTTTTCTCTTAGGAATGGTGTCATTGTGAGTTTTTGATATCAAAATAGTTTTAGGATGAAAAAATTAGTTTAATAGGTCCTTCGAGTTGCAAATGTAGACTTGTAGGGTTTATTCAAAGTATTTGTTCTTGAACGAGGTGAAAATTGGAGCTAGGTGATGTTAAAAGCAGCTGAGTAAAAAGTAAATGGTGAAAAATAATGTAGTTCTGTTAACTTTTCGTAACTCCTTCCTGACCCATTATGTAGGTAGTTTGAACTTGCTAAACTGTGGCTGCAGGACTAGTAGATTTTGAGGCAGTGTTGGTTTATATAGGGTTAAGTGACTTGTGATTTCTAGATGTGATTATGTGCATGAGCAGATATTGGCACATTGCCTGGCAGGCCCTAGAGTAGTTTCTCTTGACTCCGAGGAAATGGAAAAATAGGACAAAATATGCAATGTGCAAAACTGATAAATTGGTTTGAAAATGTATACTGTATTGCTGTGTCTGATATGATATGTGGAACAACGTATGTTTTTACTATTTATAGTGTTACGATCAGAGAATGAACTAATTTTTTCCTTCCAGATTCGCTTCATATTAATTCAGAATCGGGCTGGGAAAACTCGTCTCGCAAAATGGTACATGAACTTTGACGATGACGAGAAGCAGAAATTGATCGAAGAAGTTCATGCTGTAGTAACTGTGAGGGATGCTAAACATACAAACTTTGTAGAGGTATGTACTGTATGTCTGTGTTCGGTGCTGATCACTTAACTAAGTCAGTTTTCATCAGAAGATATCCTGGTTAAGGTTTAACCTCAGTGACTTCTTTTCATAAAAGTTCAGTCATCAAAAAATGAAAAAATAAAAATTAAGGCACTTTATTCTGGAGAGTAACGTTATTTTTGTTAAATACAGTATTTCCAGTTTGGTCAAGAAATTAGAAAGTTCTATCACAGTTTCAATTCCAAGACCAAGTAGTTTAATTTTTCTATCACACTTGCAACTTAATGACCGAATAGTTTAATCTATGAGTTTGAAAATAAAGTAATATTTAGGAACAAGTAACTGTTTTGGCTATGTGTAGATTTGCGATGCATTAAGAGTAATACTTTTTCAAATCAAGGAAGAGTTGTATTAGTTTTTACTTTTCCTTACTCATGTGATTTTGTTCATTTATGTAAATGTGTAGTTTGTCGATAAAAAAAACTATATTTTTATGTAAAAATGAAAGACTGAACCTGAGAAAAATCTAAAGTAGTCCCACATTTTGTTAAAATGCACTTAGAGCATATGGGACTAAAAGTGCACCATTTAGTGACAAGGTTATATTTTCATGATATCTTAGGAATTTTAATTGCATAGAATATTTTTTGTCCTTCTGCAGTTCCGTAATTTCAAGATTGTTTATAGACGATACGCAGGATTGTACTTCTGCATTTGTGTGGACATCGCTGACAACAACCTTGCATATCTTGAGGCCATTCATAATTTTGTGGAAGTCCTCAATGAATATTTCCATAACGTTTGTGAACTTGACCTGGTATTTAACTTTTATAAGGTAAGAAAAGTCTCTTCTAAGTTTAGGAAGATATTTGATTTGGGTATGGACATTTATTATTATTATACCCCTTGGAAATCTAAATTTCATTCGATTCTGTTTGATTTATCTGTCTTAAATTATTGGTTTCACCTTTATTGGACATATCATTATTGCTGGTAAAATTTATTTTTCTTCTTGTGCTGATGCAAGTCCTATGATTCTCATCTCATAACCTTCTAACCATAATCTTTAGTGTTGAACTTTGAGCATTTATTAGCAGGTTATGTAGATGAGGGGAGTAAATTTCTTTCTTTTCTGGTACAATCATTAGGAGTAAAGCCCAGTACAATTCCTAGTCACTAAAAAAGGTACCTGTTTGTTTTCATGACCCTTTGTTTGCTTTGAGGACCACAAGGCTTTTAACGTTAGTGCTATGTCTGACACCAAAAGTCATAATCTTATATTGTAGTACACTGAGAAAAGTTCTTCTACCTAAAAAGGTGCTCAGGATATTGTGAATTGATAGATGGTATAAAACAAATGCAGTTTTTCAAAAACTAAAATTGACTGTCTATGCAAACCCTTCACTTTACAAAGTTTTATGGTTACTCCTCCCGGCCCCATGCTTTCTCAGTTGTGAGTCAGAGAGTACTTTGAACAATTTTACTGCTGTTACAGGGTGCTTTGAATTCTGGATGTGAGGACAACAAGGTGGGAAGCCTTTCATTTTTTAGGGTGTTTGGAAAATGAGCTGGCACACATTCAAGTGATGGTTTAGGGCAATAAGTAAATGTAAAAGTTGTGTTAATGGCTTTTGGGGAGTTTGTTCTTGCTGACAGACTGTTCTTGCTAACAGACTGCTTGAACTGAAAGTATGACCGTCTAGATTAGTAAAAAGTTAATTTCTTCTCATGTGATTGCATCTGAAAGAGGCAGTAATAGATGGTAAGCCTAGATATTGGGAGAGCAGAATATGTCAAGATACTTAATCTTTATCTCAGGAAATTCAGTTGAACAGATTCAGACTTTTGATTGGGATGTGGGCATAACTTAAGTACTGTAGGCAAGTGGTCTAGTTTTTGTTTGTATAAATTTATCATCAGTTTTATATTGGAGAATTTTTGTCATTGACTAGCATGATGTGCAGACCAAATTTGAGACCATCCTGTAGTTTACATTATATATGAATTGTTATGGGTTAACATGTAGAGCTTTTCACAATTTTACAAATACTATACTGTATTTATAATTGGTGTTCACTTACTTTTCAGGCATATGCTGCAAATACTGTATTTATAATTGGTACTCATTTACTTTTCAGGCATATAGCGTTGTAGACGAAATGTTTCTTGCCGGAGAGATTCGTGAGACCAGTCAAACCAAAGTTCTTAAGCAACTTCTTATGCTCAACTCACTGGAATAACCAATATTTGTTCACTGAGAAGTCTCATGATTTAGGTGGACTTTCTGAATAGCTTATGATGATGCAATGCATACAAAGGATAGTTTTATATTGCAAAAAAGTTTTACAACACATAATGGCATGTTGCATTGACCAAAGGACCAGTGTCTTGTACTAGGGTATAATTCATGACTTCGTATATACTGTACATCATATACATTTAGTGCGATTGACGCATACCCTATATTATGTAAATGTTTCGAAATAACATTCCAAAAGCTGTTTAGCATAACCTGTGTTTGGAGGGTATTACATCACGTTATCATACTCATTACCATTTGTCTTCTGCTCTTTAGTGAGTTTTGTTCATTCTGTGAGGGGGATGAATGATTAATTATGTCAGTGTATGTGTGTGTGTGTGTGTGTTTGGCTGTTTGCTTTTATGAACTGTAAATACATCTTGTATCCCTGTTTGTGTTGCTACTGAGCAGATAACAGTTGTTTATATGGAAAGGATTGGTTTGGTGTAGATAAAAGTATTTGAGATAGAATGCCAGTTAAGATGTAAAACTAATATTAATGTATTCCTATATACTGCAGTTTAGAGGCTAATGCTGAGGTGCATGACTTGAAGTTTATGGTTTCTCTTAGAAAATAAGACAACATTGGTTGTATTGCGAACAATAATTCTATGTAAGATATAGTGTCAATGACTTGTATGCAAGCAAAATGGCCTTCCAGAACTTTTTTGCTGATCCTAACAAGTAAAGTTGTGGTTATTGTACATTTGTGGTTATGAAATTGTGGTTATTGTACATCTGTGGTTATTTTCATAGAGCTCAAAACTCTCGCCTCAAATTTTTTCCCGAAGATTATTGGAAATTTAACAGTACTAATACTGTTCGATGTATTTCTGTTATTAAAAAAGTTTTCTTTGCTGTACTACTTTTGCCAGTGGGGAGTTTTGTCGTACCATACAGCGTACTATACTAAAAAGGTAATTTAGAGCCATGCAATAGCATACCAGAAACGGATTTTGTATAACCAAAAGATACATCTTCAAAGGGGTTCATTTTATCTGAGAAAGACAATACTTTCTAGTCTTGATCATCATCATGTTTGTTTTGCTATGATGCCAAAATTATACTATGTTTATGGGATCCCTTCATTATTGTTTTCTTTCTTTCTTTCTATACAAAGGTTGTGTTACTTTTCAAGGTCAGTGCATACATCATCACCTTTATGAGAAACTCAATTTTTCCTCAGGTTCTTGGGAAAATGAATTACTGTACTAGTGAAGTAGTTCTCATTATGTCTCGTTTTTACGGTACCGTTCAGTCAAGTGTTTGCAAATAATACAATGGTGAAATCTATGAATTACCAGTATGTAGTAGTTTTAGAAGTTACGTTATTTGATTTTGAATGACTTGTCAAGAATTATATGTAAATGGTAGGAAGAATTGCAAAATATTTTTGAATTGTATTTACTGCCAGACTGTGGGTGTAATTTAAGGAAGAAACCAATCAAAATCAAACCCGCTTTATAACATGCACCAGTGATTTAGGATGCACACAAAGGAGTAAGCAGTAAAAGTCGAGATGCTGAAATTTTATGAATAACTTGGTGTTCATTAGGGACTTTGTTGTTATTACTTTTGTTAGAAGTGTCTTTCACTTCATATTTATCATGAGTTGTAGCTGTTGCTGTAATATTTCCTTGTTTTACACCACAGTAGGTAACAATTATATTTAACAGTTGCATCTATGTAAATAGTTTATATATTATTTGCTCTGATTGTGTTGGTAGAAAGAATATCATTTGACTATGTGTAATTATATGTTTAACCTCTACAACAATGTGTCCGAACTGCAGTTATGGCTTTTAAGAGCTTTAACCTAGATAGAACCTCTCATTTCATTTGGATATTTTCATAACTGTAGTTGACTTAAGAGATGAATATCTGCTGAGTTGTTTATGCACAATTAGTTTCAACATTTCCATCACAGGTCACCTATCACCAATAGAGGTGGTGTTTTCTCATGTTGTTTTGTAAACCTTGTGGTTTATTCATAGATTTTGTAAACCCTTGTCAATTGTTACATCGACGAAAGCCTCTGTGGTGTTAAAATTGATGTATGGAACTCTTGTTCAATGAAGTCACTTCCTCCGAAGTGAAATAGAGATACTGTGTATGTCTTGTTTGATTTCAGCCTAATTTTACATGTTGACCGAGTTCTCAAGCTTATCAGCATTTGTGCTCTCTATAAGAGAACATACCCAAGATTTGTTACACTGCCAAATGTTGATGAAACCTCTGTGCAACTAAAAACCCAGGGCTGTCTGAGCAGCCTTTCATATTATCCTCTGGGCTATCTAAAATTCAGTGATGATCGTAACATCTTTTATTTATGGGGAGAGAGATGGAAGATCATGAAAAGTGTACGTATTCTTTAAGTTTCATGGACTTTAATCACCAGTAACATTTCATGTGCAGTACTTGCAAGGACCGGGTTTTAGAACAGTCAAAGATAAATCAGCCTCTCTTGTGTGTTGATGTAAAAATGATTGCTAATGTAACAATGACATTTCATTCCTTTTATAGCAGAGGCACCACAATATGACAGTATTTTGTCAACAGTAGGATGATTACTGTCAGTATTACAGTTACGTGAAAACTACGAGAGAGTTAGTTATTCCTAATATGATCATAAAACTTGCCAAGAATAAGTAGAATGTACATTTTAACAATATGTTAAATTAACATCTGTCATATCTACTTGCAAATATTTTAATGGTGGTGATGTGATGCATAAACTAAAGTTCTCAGCTGGACACAGTTTTATAATATTTGTTTTATACATTTGCCTTTTTCTGAGGTATAAAATTTAGTGATACAACACACTGGTCAAAATCAGAGAAGTTACTTCATGTAGCTAAATCACAGCTGAATAAGTTGAGTCCTACTTGCCACGTGCACTCAAAACTAAACTGTACATTTTTAATAAAATTATGCTGCTGAAATATTTGTCAAGAGCATTCATCACTGCATTGAATGAGCCTCTTGACACATTCATGCACACAATTATAAAAAAATTTACATGACTTTTGGAGCTTAATGAGAAAACAAAAAGGCCATATATTTTCTGGGGGGCGGTAGACCTAAAATGTTTATCTCTGTGGTTTTGATTAATTGCATAATACTAAAATGAGTTAACACAGACTGACTACAGAAACCCATGAAACTGACTTCCAGGAGATTTTGCTTTGATGACTTGCATCATTGAAACATAAGAATAAATCTTTTCAAACTATTACTTACGAACGTTACAATAAAAGGCTTTGCTTTAAAATCAAATTTAAGTGGCCCGCGTTAAACATTCAACGCAGTGAAATATACTTTGGGCAATAAATAGACGGTGGAGTCATTCAAAGTACAGCGTATACTGTAACACGGATTGGGTTAGTAGTATGGGAAGGTATACACATTGTAGCCTACTTTGTATACCGTTCTGTTATCTCCTGTGGTTTCATATAAGTGGGCACCCTACTTCATTCTGTATGCTCAAGTGAACTGAAGTTACGATCGTAAATTTTCGACAAGGCAACACCAGTAATGGCTCTTCATTTTTATATAGTCGAATCCTAGCATTTTCGAGTATCTGGTGCACAACATACAAATGAACAAAGACAACAATATGATATCAATGTATACAATTAAATGATTACACAGTTGTCCTAATCTACTGCAGCAGAAACTAAATTATAAGTAGTCATAAGAAACTAAACAATTCCACAGATAAAGTGTTAATTTACTTTGGAAATGATGATTGTCGAAATTAAATTGCAATGAAGAAATTATGGGAAATTTTCCACTTTAATATTGGAGATTAATGACCCTCCTCTGATATAATCGCCATGGAAATTAGATAGACAAAATTACTGTAAGAGCATAAATAATGGGAAAACGATTACAATTAACATTTGCAGTTTGAAACGGAGCATTCCATCCTTAATGAATGCTGCCGAGGAGAAAAAAAAAGGTCTTGCAAGGTTACGAGAATAAGACACCATCGTTTTCACTTTCACTCCAAGCTCGATTCATACAAACACCGACATCCTTAAGTGTAATAAATATTCATTTATGAATGCATACATCGTTAATATAACTTTCAACACAGTATATAATGCTCTCTATTTCAACATGTCAGACGCCAGACCAGTGACTCCTTTCTGATCTCATCTATTTGTATACATCTATGACTGCTATCTGCAGGTTTGTTTACTTTTTGTGACGTCAATATTTATTAACAGGTGGCAGTGTATCATCTACTATCCGGCGTTCCCTTCTTCGTACGTAAGATCACTTTCGGTTGTTCATGTTTAAAAAAACGCACGAGAGAAATATATTTGAGTTATATAATATATATAATCAAGGACTGATTGCTAGCCTACCGGTAGGCCTAGGCGAAGTCTGGCGTATCCTAGGCCGTAGGCCTACATTACGGTATCACGGAATAATTTATTAGATAAATTTTGTTATTAAAGTTCGAATTCTTTTTTTTATCAATATTATTATAGATATATGGGCCACTGAGCTTTTTAGGGGCCAATAGTAGACGGGGGAAGGGGCGTAGACCCATGAACTAGGCCTATCTTGGAGATGGATTCTTGTATAGCATAGGCCTGCTATATGTATGATTTACGGTTCGCAGGTCAAGGGCAGGACGCGGCACTTCCTAGGCCTGCAGGTTAGGGTGAAGGTCAGATTGAAATGTGGTTTTATGGTGTAAGGTTATTTTAATTATTTCCTGGGCCTATTTTATGATTTTTGTAGCCTTGGCTTTTTATATATGCCTATTTTGTGAATTGGGAAGAGCTCCACTCAGAGATATCATTTATTAGTAAAATTTCTTGACCGAACAATGTAGACAAGGACGTATTTAATAGAGTACAAGTGAGATAATATGAGAAATTTATTGAGATGTGAGAAATTTACTGACTTGTTTCAATGTGAAAAATTTACTGACTCTTGTTTTAATGTGAGAAATTTACTGACTTTTGTTTTAATGTGAGAAATTTACTGACTTGTTTTATTGTGAGAAATTTACCGACTCGTGTTTTAATGTGAGAAATTTACAGACTCTTGTTTTTATGTGCGAAATTTACCGACTCTTGTTTTTATGTGAGAAATTTACCGACTCTCGTTTTAATGTGAGAAATTTACCAACTTGTTTTAGTGTGAGAAATTTACCGACTCATGTTTTAAGTGTACTGTATGTGTTCATCCCCAAGGGGCTGATACTAAAAACGGTGTCCAGCGGAGCTTTTCTGTAGAATTCCTCATATTTTCTTACTAGAAATCAATAGGCATAGTTTTATGGGTGAAAGATGGTGAGAAGAGCTGCAAAACAAACTGGGAAACAAATGGCTTGCGAATGAAATATAAAGACTAATATCACTGAAACACTAGGATAATGGAACTACTCTCTCAGAGAAGTATTATACCACACTATTTTAAAAAGTATTTCCCAGGTAGACACATCATAGGGTGTACTTACAAAATTTAACCATTGTAATTTCTTGGAGAGGACATAAGCTAGCTTAACACAGCCATAACATGTATATAGGTTAATTTTTCCTGTTATTTAGATTAGCCTATGTTGTGGATAAGCTTTTTTTTTTTTTAGGAAAATCACTCATTTTTGTTCATACTAAATCTTTACCAGTGTAACTGGATTTAGAAAGTGTTACATTTATCAGTCTAGTTCTAACAGTAATGATGATTTACAATTCTAGGCTGTTAAAATACAAAATGGAGGATTATAAGTAAAATTAAAGAAATTATGTTGAATGCAGTTGGAAGAAAGTGAAGCAGTTATTTCCAAATGACCCCCTGTTTTCCCTGGAATAACTCTCGGGGATTAAACTTAATGTAGTTGGCATATAGGCTACCTTTAACTTTGTCGCCACTGGTCAGGTAGGAGTAGAATGCAACACCTTTAGGCAGGCTAGATGAATGATGATAGATTATATAATCCTAAATTTTTTCTACCAAAATTCACTATGTGATAGAGCATTTGGGTAGAGAAAATCACTAATGATTGGTTACATAGTCTGTCAGTGATTTATAATTTATAAAACTTACAGTTGTACTCCATTTTAATTGTGTCATGACAAGCTAAGCATATCTGTTTGTTCATCACACACTTACTACTTCCTGTTTACAAGGCATAGTTTAAAACTGTAACTACGCTTTGCAATTCAAAATTCTCAATGTAGTACACCAGGGGAAGTGCTCTGTCACTGTTGCTTGCTTGCTTCGAACAAGAAAGTCTTAAAGGTTCTACGTTGTTGTCAGTGTCTGAGATGATTTTATAAAGATGATAAAGAAAATTCAAACCATCACCCAAAAGCAAGCAAGCACACACACACACTGTCTTTTGTCGAGTGTTTGGTCATGTCTTTACTTCTGTCTCTGTCCATTTTTTTTAACTTGTATTTCTTTGTTACATGATTTTTAATGATTTATGGTTGCTTTGAATAATTGTATAAATACTTGTTCTTACAAGAATACAAACCTATGTTTTTAATGTGGATATACCTGTGGCATATGCTGGTTTTGTCATTGAAGTTGGTAACACAGTAGTTAGTGGTAGGTCGCCTGGAGGTGGAGGTAGAGGTACATCCAGACACCCATCCATTAGGACTCTCAGAAGTACAATACTTCTGCTTCATCAGTGATGGTACAGTCTTCCATGTATAGTCCAGCTCCAGACCCTGTGTCCTCCATGTATAGTCCAGCTCCAGACCCTGTGTCCTACAAGTGTTTACGTGGTTATCCACTTTGAAGTCTGCTTGGGCCCATTTACCCAGGATCTGTCTGCCTCAGTATCTCATGACTTGCTGATCTTGGCATCTTGAAAGCTGCTCCAGAATTTAGCCAGACTTATATCGTCAACAGCTAGGAAAAAAGCAGGACATTCAATCCAAGTAGCTGAAAAAGTACATTGGTATTCTGATGAACACGGCAGCAGTGAGAGTTTCCTCTAGACTCAGATCAGCTCTTGCCCCTCTGCTAGGAAGTCCAAGCATTTTCATATGGTGGTTGGATGACAGGAACCACTTTGTGGGAGTTTTTCCGAACTCTTGACCTCTGGAGATGCTTCTGTTCTTGCATGCATTGGAATGGCTCATTTGCTGTTGTTATGTGGACATAAGATGATTCTTCTGTACACATCAACTTTCTGGAAATCAGCACAGTGCTTCTGGCAATGTAAGTATTTCAAAAGATCAATTGATCAGCCGAGTAGAAGTGCTGACGAGCAACAACACAACTCTAGTGGCCTATATCAGCAAGCAAGGGGGATGGTGTCCCTCTCCCTTGCCACTTGGCAAGGTAGGTGTACAAGTGGGCAGTACGGCTTACTTTTGAGCTAACCGCCAGGTACATCTTAGTTTGGAGAATTTCAGGGCAGACCAACTCGGTTACCAGGGGTGGGACGTAAGGTTTGAGAGGCCCCTACACCCTCATGTGGCAGGAAGGCCACTTGAGGTTAAGTGACACTTGTAATTGATTTGTTTGCCAATGGGTTAAACAGGAAGCCCCTGCGTTCCGCTCTCCTGTGCTGGACCAAAAGGCTGTACTGGAAGACACCTTTCAAACCATGACACACTCAGTGGTTATGCCTTCTCCCTGTTCAGCCTGATTTATAGTGATCAGTTGTGCCTTGGTCACTCCTGGTCTTGAGATGTCCTTGTTGGCTCCTCTGTCCAAAGCCAAGTTATCCCAATTTGCTGAATTTTCTTGTGAGGTACTGAAGAGTGTTGGCCCCGTGACCCATGCTGCTTTGGTAGCTAGTTCTGCCCATGTACCACCAGTCGTGGCATCTCTTGTGCTTCTCCCTCATCTTTTCCTACCTCTAATGCCCAATGATCTGTGGCCATGTAAGCAGTGGTCTGGCTAGGTGTAACTTCCTCCACCTCCCTTTATCAAAAGGGTGGCTAGGTGGCGGAGACTTATCTTCAGAGTCCTTTTCGATGGTTTTGCTATTTCCCAATCTAGTCTTTTTATTCCTTATGGGAAACCAGACTTCTTAAATTTCCCAGAGTGAGGTCACAAGAAAACCAAAAGTGGCATAGGGCCCTGTTAGCCTCGACATCCATATCCTTATATATGTGTGTCAGGCTGTACATCTGGTTACAGGAGCTATCCTTCTCAAAGTTATGCATGAGACTGGAAAGCTTGCATTTCTGGGTGGGGAGAAGAGCACCAGTCATGTCTTTCAGACAATACGTACCTCTCACCTAAGGAATGGGTCTCTATGTAAAAGATGAAGTTCGTATCCTCATAGAAGTCTTAACATTATCCTACCTTTAACCATGTTACCAAAAGAAAAAGTGATGTTAACAGTCAAGGGAGTGTCTCCCACCCCCTTGTTACTAGACTTCAATGACCTGACCAACTTTGTCAAAGATATATCCATATAAAAGACTTAAGGAATGTTTTCTTGGAAAAATGCACATTATCTTGAATTTGTAATTTAGCATTATTTTATTTTTATTTTATTTTATTATTTTCATAGCTGTGAATTTTGCAGTTCAGTATTGAAATGTAGTAAGTCTCAACAATGCGGTTACGTCGCAATCTGCGTTGGTGGGTGAAGATAGCAGTCGCTTTGACTTTGTTTTTGGCTGGAACATATTTGACTGTGAGACAGGCGCAGAAGGATGCACTTTCCGAAGACGCACATGTTATTCCCCGTGAAGAAAAAGGAGCGGCCCAGCCTGTGAAAGCTGAGGCAGTAGCTGAGAAGAAGGATGCCCCAGATTCCTTTTCACACAGTAAGTTTTATTGGTCTAGGATGACTAGTATCCCATTTACTGAATTCTGTCACTTATCAGCATATTCTTCATGAATTCCCCCCCAAATTTTTTATCAGCATATTATTAATGAGTTCCCTCCAGAATTGTTTTTAGTGCTGTCAGTCAGTCCTTAATGATACTGCTAATTCCATTGGCTTTCAAAATCTCCAGATCTTATGGACTGAGTGGCGTTTATCCTCGATAAGGTGATTTGGCCAATAATTTGAAAAATCTTACGATTTTAGTGTGTAAAACTCCCACTAAAAAGTCTTTTGTATTACTTTGTATAAATTGGGTATGTTCATTAAAGTTCTTTGTCTTATTTTAACAAAATTTCATAGCCACATTTCTGTACTTTTCGAATTACAAATTGCCGATAAATTACAGCAAGCTGGGCAGAAATGTTTCTGGAGACGACAGAGCTCGATCCTATATGCTTGTGCCTTGTTTCTTTCAGAGAAACTCCCTGAGCCAAGTGGCTACAAAGACTGGAATGATTATGCCCGACTTGAAGCAGAAAGTCAGCAGACTGGCCCTGGAGAACAGGGTCAGGCCTATTACCTGCCAGCCAAGTTTAACCATGAGAAAGACCAGTTGTACAAGGTGAATGGATTTAATGCTCGAGCTTCTGATGACATCGCTCTGAATCGCTCCATGCACGACATCCGCCATCCAAAGTAAGATTTTGTGTAAAAGTTCTCTTTTAAAGTTTCCGAGTGCTGTAAAATTTGGTTAAATCAAAACTTAGTATTTTTGGAATTTCGTTTATGCAATATTACTTCTGTTGCCTTTTGAAAGGTAGCACACAAAAGGTAGTAGAGATATGCAGGTGATATCAGAGAATGGTGATATAGAGAGAAAAACAATGGTGCAATATACAAGTAAAATTGAAGAAAAGAAGCCTTCATGGTCTGGCAGAGGAGAGACAGGAAAGAGGACAGGGATGTATACAAGGAAAAGAAGAGGGAAGCTAAGAGGCAGGTGGCCAGGGCAAAGTTGGGAGGAACTGAAATCAGAATCTTAATGCAGCAGAGGAAAGAGAGAAAATATTCAGGATAGGAAAGTAAAGAAAGATATTAAAGGTGCGAAAGGGGCAAAGTATATAAAAAATTAAAATATAATATATAATATAAAATTTAAACTAAAGACATACTGGTATGGAGAGGCAGTGTTTTAAAAGCCTTCTGAATGAAAAAATGAAAATGAAATGAGGGTGTTGGCCTTACAGAAAGTGTAGTAGAGAACACAATAGCAGAAAGGGTAAAAAAAAAAACTTAGGAAGATGAAAAATGGAGAAAACCCAGAACCATCCAGAACAAGTGACTTAATAAAAGCAACAGGAGAGCCAGTCATCCACGCACTAACTAGAATATGATAACCTGATAAAGGAAGAGATAGGACCAGAAAAGTGGAAAAAGTCTTATGGTAATGGTATACAAAATATAAATAGAGTAAGCTATTTTTGTTGCCTGAAATGGGTTACAACAGTAAATGGGTTAGAGAGCGAGTTGAGAACCATATTGTGATTGATAGGCAGGTTTTAGAAGTGGTGGAGAATTTCCGGTATCTTTGGGGCACACCAAGACACTGAGGTAGATATTCAGAGAGCAGTAAAATATAAGAATAACAGTAGCATGGACGAAATGGAGAGAGATAACTAGATTACTGGTAAATAAAAATATCCAATTAGTAGAGAGGGTAAAGACTCATGATGGGTGCGTAAGGCCTGTACTATATACAATAGAAACGTGGACATTGACAAGGAAAATGGAAGAGATTTTGACAAAAATATGACTAGTATTTAAAGATTCATGGACAGAGTATGGTGGGAAGCTTGCACTGGAGAGCTATGGTATTGAGGATGAAACAAACACCGAGATCTCATAGTTGGAGTGGTGTTTTAGGACAAGGACCCGAAGGAAGACCCAGGAAGTCATGGAGAAAGGGTGATAGGTAAAGACCATGAACTCACTTTATGTCTTAAGTCCAAAAAGAGAATGTCTGATGTGAAAATGTTTATCACGATGATGTGAAGGAGGTTTTGCTTTGGGCATGATTCATTATGTTTGTATGTTAGTAATATAATCAGAGATTTGTGGATTTTTATGGAAATTTTACCAAGGTATAACTCTTGACTACCAGCAAGTGATTAGACTAGGTAGAAAAAAATTGAAAATTTTACCAAAGTGAGCCTCATGGCTGCCAAAGAGAGATTAGATTTTGTAAGACACAAGAGTGTAATGTTTTGGGAAAGAACTTTTGGATTTTTTATGAAAAGTGTACCCAGGTCGATTTGATGTAGTGGCATACTCAGTCTTTGATGTGGTTTATGATCGCTTGACACTTGTTTTTTGTAGTTTAGTTGTAACAGAACATTGAGCTTGTGTTTGTGTGAAGTTACAGGTGTTTTGTACTGATGGGGAACCAATCAGTAAGTTACTGTAATCAGATAGGTTATCAGCACAGTTCAACCGAAGCCTTTTCAGTGTTACAAATTGTACATGAAGGCTTCACTGTAATCCCACATTGCAAATTCATTATTTCAAGAAGTTGATACAGAGAATTTTATTGATATGGAATGCATTTATAATGCAGCGTATAAGGATTACAGTTAATCCTTACAACATACCTGTCAGTTGTAACTCCGATGAGTCTGGTTTGATTGTTTTTGTTAAGAGAACATCTGTGTAGTGATACACACTCACACTAGATTCATTATATTTAATTAATTTTATTGGGGTCGTTGAAAGGTTGTTGGGATAAAATGAATTTTAATTTTATATATAGAATATATATAGAGTATGTATTGGCACATGTTATGCATTTTTAAAGATTTGTTGGAAATGAGCATTATAGATTCTGCCATAGTGAAAGAGTGCATCAAGTCACTATTGAAATTTATTCGTTTTAGAGGTATCAGAATTACACTAGTGCATATTGCAAAGTGCACTATACTTATGAGGTATTTGAGGTATTTACCAGTAATTGCATTCGACTTACAATATGGTCAACTACATGGCCACGTAAGATCATGCAAAGTTCAGGCTATTTCTGTACAAACACTGTACCTTTCTCTGTATGAGCATGTTGTGAAGGCAGACGTTGGTAAATACATTATAATGAGGGATGCATTTCTAGCTAACATTCTTCTAAAGAATTCCTCATTAACTCAACAGATGCAA
The DNA here is from genome assembly GCA_039081455.1 of Macrobrachium rosenbergii. Classification (NCBI taxonomy): domain Eukaryota; kingdom Metazoa; phylum Arthropoda; class Malacostraca; order Decapoda; family Palaemonidae; genus Macrobrachium; species Macrobrachium rosenbergii. The sequence goes on along the minus strand of JANJGK010000022.1, from coordinate 17,800,745 downwards.
AGAGAAAGTATATGTGGAGACACTGCCAACAGCATCTGTTGTGGTACCATTTCACAACGAGCATTGGTCAACACTTCTGAGAACTGCAGTTTCTGCCATTAACCGGTCACCCAGTTCCTTACTCTTGGAAGTTATTCTTGTTGATGATGCAAGTACCAAAGGTAAGATTGCAAGAACTGTTTTAGTATTACGGTTCAAGTGTTTTCTCAATGCATTATTTTGTTGAAATTTACTTTGGAAAGCATAACTATAGATTTCATATGTACTGTACTTTTTTTCTTTAACTTGGTAATGGTGCAAAAAGAGATGAATTTATGCATTCTGTTAGCTGTGTACATTGTGTTGAAGGGAAATTGTTTGCTAGATAAGTGTTCTCAAGTTAGAGTTACTTTGTCTCAGTGCCATTATAGCTAAGCACTGGTGCATATAATTTTAAGACTGAAATGATTAGGATTCCAATATCCTCACAGATCTTGAACATTATACAGTACTTGTGAATTTCTGGAACACATTCTGTTGTCCATTTTATTTTGCTGTTGTTTAGAATTTTAGGATTACCGTACAATTCCTTTACAGATTTTTTGAAGGAGAAGCTCGATGATTACGTAACGAAAAATTTGCCCAAAGTGAAAGTCGTCCATCTTGCAAAACGTTCGGGACTCATTAGGGCTCGTTTAGCTGGAGCTAAAGCTGCAAAGGGAGATGTGATCATTTTTCTGGACTCTCATACTGAATGCACTACTAACTGGCTGCCTCCTCTCTTAGGTAAGGAGAATTTCATTTATAACATGCACTGCATTTATTAACAGTATTAATTGGTGTTCATATGTCTTTCAGAATATCCTACACGTTGTTAATAGGTATGACATTTTCACAGTATCGTAGCATTTTAGTGCCATTCCTTGCCAGTCATGTGAAAACTGTAGACCAAATGACTCTGGGGAGGTGATTGGCATTTCTTATAAGAACTCCTAATTCAGAAGGAGAACAGGATGCTGTCATCTGGTTAGGCCTTGTGCTTTCTATAGTGTCAGACACCTTTACAGGCACTTGATTTCTATGTTTGTCTATTTTTTTACTCCATCTTGCTTTCAAGCCTTGACTCAGAGAGTACTTTACAGATTGGTGTTTCATATGAACTCAAAATAAGTATTTCCCACATACTATAGAAACTGCTGTTTCACATGAACTGCAAACCAATATGTCCCTCGTACTATAAAGTTGGTGTTTCATGTGAACAGCAAATTATTACTTATTTCTCAAAAGCCAGTCTACCAAGCATTTACCAAGGAAATAAATTTACCTTTTCAGTGGGATAGGATGCTACTTTAAGTGGGGTATAGCCTCTGTTTTTTCCACAACTTTCTGAATTTTCGGTTGATTTAGCATCTGTTAGCTCTTTAAGAGTTTTTATTTCTCCCCCCTTTTTTTTTGGTAATGCTGGTCTTTTTTCCTGTAAACTATAATTCACTCACTGTCATGTGATCCTAGGTCGTAGGTTACTCAGACTTTGTGACTTCACTGTTCATTATTATGGCTGTGCCGTGGTGGTTTGCCCCAAGTTGTTTGTCAACTTATACCAGCTTTTTATGACCACTTTTTTACTTCAGCTAATAGAGTTAGAGAAGGTTTTGATTTTACCTGCTACTCTGTGTATGTGCATTAATAGGAAAACTTAAGAATTGGGAATGGTTCTAAATGGATTTGAGGCAGACACAGTATATCATTGGACACCCTCCAGATAGTTCCATTACAGTGAAAATTTGTGAAGATTGTGAATTTTTGCATAAAGGAACCACTTTGACTATGCATATTTGTATACAGTATTTACTGTACATGAAAGTAAAACTAGTAAGACCGAACCATAGATTTGGTAACTAAATTAATTAAATATAATTATCTTTCATTCGATGGTGTACATTCATGTAATCTCTATAGTCGCTCTTGGCAAAAGTATGATTCATTCTCTCTCTCTCCCTCTCTGTTTTGGGGGCGGGAGGGGAGAATGTCTAGTTTATCAGACAATTTTCCATACCTCTTCCTTCTGCCCGTGCCGCTGGCTTCTTAGATATGTCCTTAGAAATGTTGATTCCTCAAAGGCAGTTTCTGTTTTGGAATGACATGGGAATTCAGGACTGCTACCATCTATTTTGTTGGTCTGACAAGATCATGTCCTGCCTTAAAAATGCTAATGGAAAGCCTCATCTCCTTCCTTGTAAGTGTATGTGGATGTGATGAAAATTTTAGAAACTGGATTTTACGTATAAATGTACATGAGAATTAGGAGAGGTAAATTTTTTCCATTTCTGCTATATCCTCATACTGTAAAAATATGCCTAGAGGAAGTGTCATTTTCATTTGGTCATGAGGTGCGGGTTTATCTTGTCAGTTTGCAGGAATGGTAAGTTTCTACGAAAACAGTAGTTATGCTAAAACAGAATTTTTTTTACTGCTGTTGTACTATGCTTAAAGTATACATTCAAAGTATAGACTTCGTATCATTTTAATTTCCACAAACTGTGTGTGAAATACTAACAAATACAGTAGTTGTTTTTTATTGTAGATGTGCAAATAGCTCTTTATTTCTAATCTGCTCTCTTGTAGATTTCATCATAAACAACACAAAAATAAATTAACTACCCGTATTATGTACTGATTGTAACAAGACAAATCTTGATGTAGTGCAATGACCTGGTTAAGTTGCAGGATGCATGAACTCTAACTACTTCTACTACTACTACTTACCCTCCAGTACTGCTTTCAAATAACAGAAGCTTGTTATCTCATGATGACCAAGAATTTTTATGATTTGCTGCAACATTTTATTTCAGAACCAATTGCTAAGGATTACAAGACCTGTGTTTGCCCATTTATTGATGTCATAGATTATGAAACCTTTGCATACCGTGCACAAGATGAAGGAGCGCGTGGGGCATTTGACTGGGAGTTTTTCTACAAACGCTTGCCTTTGCTTCCTGAAGATCAGCAGAACATGCCAGAACCATTTAAGTTTGTATCTGCCATGTTTGTATAAGTGTAGTAGGTTTAAGTTTGTAAATATCTGCATGTACCATATAATATCAATACGCAATTTAAAATGGGTATTCTGGATTCATGCAAGTTCAAGGATGGAAATGGTCTATCTACAAGGCATATCAGGGGTAAAAACATACTGTAAATGTGTGAAATATAGGTATAAAAGTATTGTGATTTAAAGGTTAGCTTTGGTAAAAGATTGGGTTGAAAAGTGTAAAGGTGAATTTGTTATCTAAAATGAATGCTAAAAAGATATTGATGAAAATGAGCACTTTTGAGATGTTTTGCAGTAGGTAGTGTATCAGAAAAATTCACATGAAGCCCTTACCAGTTTTAAAATTTAATGGTCAGTAAATCTGTCTGTGGATGTGAGTAGTGCTGTACCTGAAAACTGCTAGCATATCAAAAGCTTCACAAGGATGCATGTACACATTTGATAAGAGCAAACACACCTAGGTGTCATATCAAATAAGGATCTAGGCATTTTTGCTCCTCTCAAATCTGTCCATGCGTTCTTGGAAAACTTCCAGTCTGCTTGATATACTAGCAATGTGTTGAGCTAGAACATTACTTACATCAAAGGACTGATGTACTGACCATTAACTTTCCTACTCACCATATACTTTCGAAACTAATGGAGAACTTGGTGTGAATTTTCCTGATACACTCTTTATTGTCTTCTACAAAGCTGATGTTCTTTTGTTCTTTTGTAAACAGGTGATAGAAAGGATAACCAAGACAAAACTGTCCATGTGCTCTGTACTTCTATATATTATATTCTTTGTTGTGCAGGGTCTAGTGCATCAGGTCAAAGCTTCTCTTGTAGCCTAATTTAGGATTTTGATTTTGAGTGATCACCAGGATACCAGTCTTTATAAAACAATGGTTTTTAGAATAGAGTTAATTCCTTCAGTATGTATAGAGTACCATTGATTAAATCCGTGGCATCATTTACAGTTTGAAATCCTTTGGCATATTACTCTAAATCACCAAGGTTTTCAAATTCGGCTAGTCTTGTTTGTCTGAGCATCACTTTGGTGACCATTTGCATTTGAGGGCTATCATTAGTATTGATAACAATAGGTGAATCTCCTGTTGATAACTATAGATCTGTAAATAATTGGTATACAAGTGAATGATCACTTTTAAACCAGTCATTTAGAGATCTCCAACTGAAGTCAACAAGGCAATTTGAGTTTGTAGTTGAAAGGTAATGCATGACAGTCCCAGTATGTATATGAAAATGTGTGGATTCATCAATGTTAAGTAACCCAGTATCTGGATTGTGTAAGTGATAAAGCTGAAAGATTTCTTCTCAGTTGGCTAAAGCATCTCCCTATAGGTGTTTGCTGCTCATGTCTAATCAGAAGGAAAGGTTAAGGAAACTGGTTTATCATTTCCACCATATCATCATATCTGAAAGAATCATTAGGTGTGTAAGTAGTGTGAGCATATGGTAAACCTTTTACAAAAGTTGAATTTGCACGGTTACTGCTTAGAGAGGGCTTTGCAAGCTTATTAGCTTCTGTGGAATGTCACGACTTTATCATGGCTCCCTATGTGTGGGTATTATGAAGTTGTGTACTTCATATACTCCCTTGGGTGGGGAGTATTGTTAAGCAAGGTTTCCTGTTCACACAAGGTCATAGGTGAATGTTCATTAATCAAAAGCTTCAGCTCTCAAATTCAGCCATAAGACTGGAGGATTAATTAAGAAGCCATTATTTCAAAAACAATCCAGACTTGATTTAATTTTATTAGAAGATCTTTAGATGTTCTTTGATGTTATACTGTACTTTATTCAGACTTTAAATTGATCTTGTGAAGTTTAGCGTATTTTTTCTTTGATATCTTTGTGTTCTGCTGGTTGAGGGGGATGGTGGGTATCAACCGTGGCCCTTTAAATCTAGCTTAATTGAGGTCAGCTGCACTTCTGACTTAGCAACATCTGTTTCATGCATCCAGCAGGAGGAGACTGAGAAGCAGCTCTTTTCTGATTATGGGAAGGCTTAATATGGTGATGTATTTTTCTGTGCTAGCTGCTTGTAATGGATCATCTTCACTGGAGTCTTCCCCATGTTCAGGCCTGACCTTTTACCAAGTTACTTCTAGTACTGAGGGAAGGTTAAACTGTAGGAAGCAGCAGGTCTTGCCTAAGTGAACAATGCCCTGGTGCATGTGGGGCTATGTCTGTACCAAGCAGTGTTTGCTTTCTCAGGTGTACATATGTTCAGGAGATGAACAAGTGGCACATTTTTGAAATATGTACTATCTCATTCTCTACAATTATGTATGAAGGTACAGCAGTATCCTATAAGTGTCCTATAGATTCAGGATAATCTTGGTGGTTTTTTGGTGCTGTGAGTAATTGATGTATATTTTATGGGCATGTATTCAATTATTCATCCTCAGGAAAATTGTAACTTACATCCCGTAGCAGGAATTTAAGTGACGTTTTATCACAGCCATCATCTCAGTGTTGACAGTCCTTATTTGTATGGTACCCACCTTTCCCTTCAAGATTTAGTCATTTTGAAATAAACATGTCCCTCCTCTTTTGTTGTTGCAACAAATATTATCTGGTCTTGGATGATCTCTTGGAAGTCATGTTCGTTGTCATTTATCTTGTACTAGTCAGCAGGTCGAATACATTCAGACCAGGAAGTTTTCCATGAGGTGCTCCATTTACTTCAAAATCATAAATTTTTGCATTTCCTATTGTAACAGTTGGCCTTTCATGTTGCTCTATACTTTTAGATTACATCCAGACATCCCACTTTTCACCTTCATTTTGCAGATTCATTCTTATTTCCTTTACCGACCTATAATATTATTAAATCTCACAGGAGTCCCATTATTTGTTTCCAGTGGGACATCTGTAATATGGAAGTCACTTTATGAATGTTGGCATGATTTACTAAGTCTTCTGTTTTATTGACTTGAAACTCCATGGAATTTTTCATCTTCAAACCATAGCAACAAAAATTATTTATTAAACAGGGAGTTTGATTTGCTGTTGTATCCATATTTGCCAGAGCTAGAGGTTGTCAACTGTCACTTCATCACAGGGTCCATGGTAACATTTACTATTATTAGTAATCGTGGAAAAACAGAATAAAAACAATTCCACAAGAAAGTTTTAAAAAAGCAAAATATACCACTATCCTTCCACCAATGACACCAGTAAGAGCTAACCCCCTAATCTATCCTAGAAGGATGGCACCAACATGATTAAGATGGCTGAAGTGTAGGCCAAATCTGCTTGATGGGATTGAGAGCATTACATGAGAGCATAATCCCCACCATAACCACCTTGGCAGAGAAACCAGACTGATTGTTGAGAATCCTATGCCTAGAAACCAGACCACCTTTCAGATACTGGCCCATCCCCCAAGACATATCAACTACCAGCGTATTTATACCTCTCAGGTCTAAACATTATCAGGTGATTGACGAGACCATCACTATTCCTATTGCTAGCCTCAAAAAAGAACTGCTATCCCAGCGAATGGTGTTAGAAAGCAAGATAATGAAGTACAGCAGAAGGATTTAAATACAGTAGTGTAACAGGGAAGCAGGGAACCCTGCAGATGAACTAAGAAGCTGTAGTTAAGAGAGATTGGACAGTCCAATGCCAGGTGAGACTCCTGCACATAGGGCAAACGGTCAAGCATCAGGGCCCCCCTCTAAACCACTCTGATAACAGTTAGTATGGTAGTATTTGTGATGGTGAAGGCAGAAGGATATTGCATTTAGTGATTTCATTAAATGGTATGATTTCTCTCTTGTCTGCATGAGTTATTTCTAAATACAGGGTTAGATACATTATCATTGCTTTCTTTTGAAGCTAATTCTTTGATAGTATGGAATTTGCAGATAGTGCTATTTTCATGTCGCAATGATAATTTATATAATGTTTTTCCAGGAGCCCTGTGATGGCAGGAGGTTTATTTGCTATCAGTACTAAATTCTTCTGGGAACTTGGTGGGTATGACCCAGGATTGGACATATGGGGAGGAGAACAGTATGAGCTGTCCTTCAAGGTAAGCTAGCTCCATGTGTATGTTTCATTTCAATTTGCTCTCTCTCTCTCTCTCTCTCTGGCTATAACCAGTGTTTTGGTGATGTCTTATGTCCTTAATACAGTAATTTAATTCTTCAGTTCCACTGTGGATGTCACAATTTTCTTAATGTTTTTTATCTAAATGTATAATTAGTTAATAGTAATATGGTTAGAATGAGAAAAATACATAATTAGTTAATAGTATTATGGTTAGAATGAGAAAAATATATGAGTCACCTTGTGAAAATCAATGTCATTTTCCAGGGGTGTTTAAGTCTTACAGTAATGTACTTTGGTATTGTCCAGGAAATGATTTTCATGTGTATTTTATTTGCAGATTTGGCAGTGTGGTGGCACAATGGTTGATGCTCCTTGTTCCCGAATTGGCCATATTTATCGCAAGTTTGCTCCATTTCCAAATCCAGGTGTGGGTGATTTTGTGGGAAGGGTAAGTCAGCTTTTATACCACATGATGAGGATCTGCAGTATAATCTAATGCAAGAAAAATAAACTTTGTACAGCACAAAAAGAAATATCACAACAGACTGGAAAAATGGTATCTAATCCAGGAGCTGGTAGATAAAACAAGGCATTTTGGCAGACCAAAGACAAAATTTAGATGCAAGTGTCAATACCTACATGCTTGTCTATGAGGATAGAAGGAATATGGACCAAGAAAGGTAGCGGTCTGATTAAGAAATAAATGAATGAGATGGAGGAGTGGTAGCTGTGTAAGTTACCTGCTTATCTGTCAGTAGCCAGAAGTGTTTCTAGGTGCTATAATAGTTCTTTCTGCAGCCAAGAAAAAAGGAGGTTGACTCTCCCTGCAAACTGCTGTTGTCTCCTGGCCACCTCAAGAGGCATGTTTAAAGGAAGTATAAGTGGTTTTGGCTCAAACCTTTTGCAAGTTTTAACGAAGGTATAAGTCACAGAGAGGAAAACAGGAAGTATCACATGTTTTATAGTAAATCAACAATTGACAGAACACAATGCTGTATAACAGGAGAAACAAAACATTCAAACCATTGTGTATGCTTACAGACCTACTTAGAATGAGGTATTGGGTTAAAGCTATTTTTGGATGATTAGCCATCCACATCACATGAAGCCACAACAACTTGGACAGCTTTTAACATATGTCCGTGTATTGGTGGTGGGTTTAAAAGGATGTGATAGCACAGATGAGCATTTCATTTTTCTCCAAGTTTTGACCAGACACATTCTTTAGTGTTATGGATAAACTGTTCAGTGATGAAAGTAATAATGATAACAGATTGATTTGCATACAACTGACGTTAAAGCAAAAACACCCATTAAATATTGGATCCATTGTAAATATTTTCTTCCATACATTTTACAGAATTACAAGCGTGTTGCTGAAGTGTGGATGGATGAATATAAAGAATATCTCTACAAACGCCGGCCTCACTATCGTAGCATTGATGCAGGAGACCTCACGGAACAGAAGGCAATTCGTGAGAAGCTGCATTGCAAGCCATTCAAATGGTTTATGACTGAAGTTGCTTTTGATTTAGTGAAAGTTTACCCACCCGTTGAGCCTCCAGATTTTGCAAGCGGAAAGGTTTGATTATAGATGTTCTGTTGTAATTGATTTTAGTATGCATGTAGTTGTATCAAGAGGTGAGAAGGTGAAGCAAACAATTTGAGTTGTTGGAATAAACTAAAGTAAACAATCTGAGTTGTTGGAATAAATTAAAGTTTAAAAAGTAAATTTTTCATGATGGTCAGGTAACTCTACAAGTGAAAGAGAATTGTTAAATGAGATAATGAAAAAAAAAAATAGTTCCTTAAATGCAGAAATGAGTTTCAACAGAAAGATAACTGTAAATTTACGTGGAGGCTTGCCTTACTATATGTTTTATATGCTGTTTGTGATAGATAGGAAATTTGGGCCACTGTTCTCCACACTTATTTTTTATGTAGTATATTACTATAATGTTCAGGATCGTCATCATAAAGAGTTTTATGTCCCCTTTCTCCATGTCCTTGGTCATTCTACAGGTCTGTCCTGCTACTTCTATATCTAATACTATATTATTCCTTATCTCTCCTCACCACATGTCCAAACCATCTCAGTCATTGAGGTCTGAGTCTCTTTTCTAGCTTATTGATACCACATCTTTCCACTAATCCATAATACTGTATAAGTTTCTCACTACCACTTAATCTTGTGTCATTCTATTGTCATACCTTTTCAAAATCTTCATTTTCCTTGTCAGTGCCCATGATTCTCCTATACAGTACAGTATATAGTAGTATAGGCCTTATGTACACACTCCATCTTTGTTTTCTCTACTAATATACAGAAATATTAATACAAATTAAGATGAGTTGTATGGCACTGGTAGGAGAAAGATTGATATTTTATATGGGATGAGGTTAAAGGATAATCTGAAAGTATGACAGTGTGCATAGATTATTGACAATCATATTACTGTAGTAATGATAATGTGAATTATTCTGTTACTCACAGATCCAGAGCGTAGCAAACCCAGACTTGTGTGTCGATTCTCGCTACAAGCGCCACGGAGAGAGGTTTGGCCTTCAGGAGTGCAGTAGGGGGGGAGAGCAGAGCTACCACTTAACATGGCACAAAGACATTCGTCCAGGGAAACGGCCGTTGTGCTGGGACGTTTCCAGTGGTGATACACAGTCTCCCGTTTTACTTTACAACTGTCACGGGATGGGTGGCAACCAGCTGTGGAGATATGATCCGGTAAGTTTAAACTGTTTGTATTGTAAATAAAGGTATGTGCTATTGCTTTCTGCTAATTTTTGATGGTTAGGTATTGGGCTTAGTCCAAAGCAAAGGGAATATAAAATAGGAAAATAATATAGAACCAGCAGTTTGCCCCTTAAGTAGCGTAGTAGCATGTTCAAGTTTTGATAAGTTTTAGTTGAAGCCATCTTCCTTTTTAAAAAAAAATGTTTAATAATGATTGACTTTAATAACGTTTCTTGATTAAATACATTTTCATCCTGCTATATACCAAAGGCTAGTCTCAAGGGGTGGTGAAACTTTTTGCAGTTTTTGGGGTTGTGCGTCACCTCCCAGCACCTACTGCGTAAGTCTCAGAACAAGTGTACTGTTTACCCTGATTCAGTGTTATTTTTTTTTTATTTTCCTACTTCATTTTGATGTTTTCCTGTTGGCAAACATATTGATGTTACTGATAAAAATTATTCTGCATTATATTTTTTTAACAGTTTGATTTGGAGAAAAAATGTGTTTTCATGATTTCTTTTTATAATTTTAAGTACTATATATATGTACAGTATTTCAAAACTTGACACACTGAAATCAGTGTGAATGGTTATCAGATACAGTACTGTACATCATACAGACACACAATGATTATTTTTGCACTTACAGCAACTACAGTTCCTTGAGAAGATTCGTAGAAACATTGCTTTATAAATCCTAATCTTTTACATGGATGATATAGAACTGAACTGAAGTCAGAGGCTGCAGTAATACTGCACATATATCCAAGTTGCAGTGCATGTTTGTAATGGAAAGTCTTGGGGATTAGATCATTGAAATTGATGCACAGTGACATGATCGTGTGGTGAAATCATTCTAACTTGGACAGAAAGTCTTAGGACAAATAAATTGAATTCATGTGTAAGCCTCTTATGTTTTGTCTTGTACATTTATAATGAGCAAGTATAAAATATGTCGCATGCATATGAAAACATTGGTGATCAACACGTATAAAATGCATTGCATGTACAGTAAATGAAAAAAGAAAAGATAGAATAAAGTACAAAATTGATAAAAAATGTAAAAAGAATTAACAAACAAATAGTTACACACAAAATTAGCAGTGTACAATATATCAGAAGGCAGTAAGCAGCTGTTGTTAGGAATATAATTCTAAATTGATTGTGTTAAAGTAGACTATTGTTGTTTGCAAGGACCTTAACTAGTGTTGTCAAAAGATTTTACTTCTATTTTTTTTTATCTACATTTTTAGACATAACTCATCTTTTGTATCAGTGGGGATAACAGACTTCATCCTGGAAATTTACAAGGTAGTTGCTCAGATGTTTAATATGTAGTTTAAGCAGAGAACTCATAGAATATAAGGATTTTAACTTGAGAACAGCCTTCAACTTTGTATCTGACGACCCTTTTCCATCACAATATTGCCTTTCATTATAGATCCTCTATCATATGCTTCATGGTGAATTTAGGTATATTAACTTATTGGATGCCCTTAGTATCACTGTAGTTTTGACACCTCCATTCAATTTTGAATTAATATTGAGTGCTGCCTTTTCCTTTCCTTTGCAAAATATCAAGAAGGCTCGTCTTTGAATATTTTCTTCTGATGTGTTTTAGAACCACTCTGAAGTCTGATACTGCTGCAGACTTATCATCTTTTCAGTGACTTGAATTAGGGTCTCTTTGTTATAATATTTTTTTCAGTGGGTTGTTTTTTGGTCAAGCTTTTTATGTCAAATTTAGTATGTCTTTTATAAATCACATTAGCACAAGCTATCTCAGATGCATTACCTCTTACATTCTCACTCAAGTAACTTGGGAATCTTTTTAGTGTAGCAAGGAGTTTCAGAGTTGGAGAAAGTAGAATGTGAAGGATAGATTATCCAAAATTAATAGCAGCATTTACATTACATGTATGTACACTGTAAACATGAAAAGGGAAGTATGTTTAAATATTGAGTTTCCAGTTTGATATTACCTTGAATGTCTTTTGCTCTTTATAGTCATAGCACGTGACTTATAAATATGTCTTATATGTTGGTTTTGATATCGTTATAAACTTATTCACTTGATTGCTGACTGTTGTTTATACAAAAGCGGCACATTGTTTTGTACACACACTTTACTTTGGAATGCAGGCAGAAAACAAGCCTAAGGTTAATACTGTAATTGTGGTGAAGTGGTGCAGTTGTGTACTGTACCTTGTTCATCTGCTTGTGCATAGGTTGACCGAGTTTGAAGTTATTTTTGGTTCTTTTTTTCTCTCCGAAGTTTCGCCATTTCATTTCCCTCATACTTGGCATATTTTACATCTCTTTCTCCGGATGAATGTCAGTGTTTTGTCTTTTATTACTGTCTGTAATGGATGGTCCCTTGAGTGTTCTCTATTTGTTTTGTATGTGGGGTAATGTAAATCTGGCTGGTAATGTTAAGATATACCTTTATATAATTAAGAAAACATTCCCTCTTTATGGTTGCCTGTCGTAGAAAAATTACAGAACGTGTCAAAACTGCTGCTGATTTGGATGGAAAAGTTATGCAAGTAGCAGCATGCTGGAAGAAATGGAAAAAGTATGTGTGTCTTAGACTTCTGGGAAAGGAAATTATCTTACATAATACAATGTCCTTATATTTTTTCTGTAACACGAGTAGTCTGTAAGTATTGAACTCCATGTTTAGGTTTAGGCTTTCATTTGTCTCACTTGGGCCTGTTTCTCTCACCCCTGGCCCCTATACAGGTATATGGAATTAAGCTAGACCTTGGACAGAGCTTCAGGACAGCAATGATGAACCTAGGGTTGGGGCTTGTCATCTTGACTTTCTATTATGTTACCATCTTTTTTGACAGAATGGGTACCAGTACTTGTAATAAAAGCAGAAATTTATAGCCAGCAGATACATATTTATGCACTTGAATGAATGGGAGAGTTTAGACAGGTGTGACTACAAAATGAGGAGAGTCATGGCAGAAGTGCATGGGGAAAATTATTTCACAGATGGCTGGATAATAGGTAGATATTTCTGAAATTTCGATGTTTTCATCAGAAAAGAAGTGAAACATATACAAACAAGAGTGTCCAAACCCTAGTAAAGTAAATTTATGACCGAGATCAAATTTGATTTGCGGAAAAAGTGTGGAAGGTGTTAAGAACTCATTACATGTCTAACCACATCACATTTGGGAGAAGAGAAATCTAGAGGAAAAATCTAATGGTGTTGAACCATGTAAATTAGTGCTGTGTGTGGAAAGACATCTAAATTTTTAGAACAATTTTTACTGACATTTGAAGGTTTGTATATTAGTACTTATAATTACTTATGCCTACCCCCACAAGTTGCAGTCGAAAGGCAAAATTGTATATTATATATGTGCCTAGGCAGCTAGACTCTTACAAAGAGTTGACAGGCAACATCTACTGGCATTGCCAGGAACAAATTACAGTCCTGAAAGCTTCTTTATTAGTTTTTTTTTTTAACCTGTCTCCAACGGTAAAGTGCTAATGTAAAACGGTGTTGCAAAACAAATACATTACTTTATGATAGCGAAAGTCTGCGCAGCCTCCAGACATCTCCCTAAAGCAGAAGAGCTCTGGCTTCCACCAGTCTGAGTATGCATCGGGGTCCCTTAGTACCTTTATTAGTGGAACTGGTTATGAACTGTAATGCAGAGATTAAGAACTTCCGAGGTACTAAGCACTGAAAAGATAATGGTAACCCCCTCCCATATATGTACTTGGTTGGAAAGGCAACTTTATCTCTTTTTGATATTTTGCAGGAAAAGAAATGGCTTATTCATGGTGGGAATCCACGATGTCTTGACTGCAACCCAGGGAATAAGGAGATTTATGTGTCTTCTTGTGATCCAGAGAAGAAATCACAGAAGTGGATCTTTGAAAAGTTTGATGCTGAACGTCTGGCAAACTGGGACTCTGCTGGGCCTAACCTATAAATTATGAAGTGGATTTTTTTCTAAAGCTGATTGGTCTTCAGACTAAAGTAACTCATGTCATTTACAATATGATTGTGATGATAAAATCATTGTAGGAAATTCTAAAAGTATTTGCATGGCAAGTTGTCAGAAATGCAGTAAGAAATGAAATATTTTTTTATTATTAAGATTTCACCACATTATAAACACAAGAACTAGCATGTAATGATGATGAATAACGTATTTTTATGTAGCTCATTCTACTGAACTACTAAAACCAAGTTGTGATTACTTTGACAGTCATTCAAAATATTTTCACGATAGGGCATAACTGCCATTCAGCTTAGTCCTTACATAAAATGCCCTCTAGTCGTCCTTCCTTTGTATAAGGTTGCAATTGATGAACATTTCATTTAGTCTTCAAATATCCTAATCATAATGTATATTGGAAGGTGCTTAAGTAACTGTTAGTTACGGTTCAGGCTTAAAAACTGTAAATTCCCTAGGGTGCACTATTCTAGGGTCACACCTCTGTAGAATAGATATAAAAGTTCAGTCTAAGTTGTTGTAGTTGTGTGTGCATTGTTGCAAAGTGATATAGTGGATTTAACTATTTATTTTGACCATTTCTACTTCAGTACTTGAAGTTAACTCTTCACATATATTTTATATCCTTTGTGGTAGCTAGCTCTTCAAAGATATTATCCTTTGTGGTAGCTATTTTCACAGTTTTTGTTATTGTAAATGTTAAATAGAAACTGCTAATATATATCCTCTTTGGGTATACATTTTAATGATTAAAGAACTATGATTTTGTCTTCAATTAGTACCAGAATATTTGGTGTTGTACTGAAGCAAGACCAAATATTGCTTTTTAGTAGATAAATGTGTAGGGTCTAACTGAAACAGTTGAAAATACTGTAGTTTTTAGAATGGTGCACAGTATATTTTTTAAATGATTTTGTATGGAATTTTCTTAATAATCAACCAGGATTTAGGATTGCCTAATAAAGTCAAGTTTTCCGGATATGTAGGATAGTAAAATCGTCATCATCATTGTCATTGCCTCCAATGCCGTGTGATGCAAAGGGCCTTTGTGAATTTGCAGACTTGGGATTGCATATTGAAATGCAATTTCTCCAGATATTAGATTGCATAATAGGGAGTTCCTTTCTTAGATATTCATATATACTGTATATATAGGACTGCATAATTGAATTTTCCCAGGCATTTACAAATGTCTGATCTAAACAGTTTCCTTATTTAGGATTGCATAATACACTAAATACTGTACTTTTCCTTTTTTAATGAATGACTCCCAAGAAATAATTGTGTGACCTTTGATACTGAATTCCAGGCGAGAAAGGTAATGTTTGACTTTTGATGTTGAATGACCACCCTGTGTGGAGTTTAGTATGTTGAATTAGTATCAGGGAAATAGCATAATGCAGTATTATTGCTGTACGGTTCAGTATTTGTAATTTTCCTCGAGGAAAATAGTGAGCATTCATTCAAATAAAATATTACAATACAGACAGGAGAAAAACCTGAACACATTTTTTTCCAATGGCTGCTCTTGTCTGTGGAATTTGTTCGTTAAGAAACATACATTCCTTATTGTATAAGCAGGATTTACACTCTTTTTACTGTATATAAGTTTTTTACCAGTTCTTTCATTCATGGCAATGGAGCTTTTTTACATATATTCCTCTAAACATTTTTCTCTGCATAATACATTGTTTAATATTTAACTCACCTGGCAGATCTTAGGGTCCTTTTCCTCTTTATACTAAAAACTTGATGGATTTATAGATACTATCGAGATCTCCGCAGAAATATGCTTCACGTTACTGCATCAGTAGTTTTCTGGGAGTTTTGCATATTTCAAACATTCCCTTAATTTAAAGTGCATGTGTTTTAGTCGCATTGAAGGCGAACTTTACATTACTCCTTGAAGCAAAATGAAGATCTCCTATAACCTTTAAACTGACCCTCCCCGTGGTATTAGGAATACACATAATCTGGAACCTTAAGGATGTCATGTACCAAGACTTTTCTGTCCTTTTGGAGAAGCGAGTGCATTTTAGTAGGCCTTTCAAGTCAATTTAATATGCTGCTACTTATGAAATGGCAAGTTAGTTGTGTGAATATGTAGATGTTTTACCCCAATTTCTGCATTTATGATTTCTCCAGTTGAAATTCCAATATCCATTTATTACTTTTAAGAGAGCGAGATGGAGCTTGACTTTTCCCATCAAATTTGTATAAGATACATGTCTGAAATATTTCTTTAGTGTGCTGCTCAGCTTTTTGCAGTACATGTATTCTTTTTTAAGATTTGGATTTCAGCTAAGTTAAACTTTGTTAAATTTGACAAGATTTATATGTTTTTACCAGGAGAGTTCGGACATTTTTTGATGCTAGGATTAACGAAATTACACAACAGGTACAGTTACATTCCTTTTGGTATACGGGTTGCCTGTGGCCATAAGTATTGCATTGTTACATAGGTCTTAGTGAAGCACAGATATGGCCTTAGCCTTAAGATAGTGGTACATGTACTATGTTAGCTATTTGCATAGCAGAAATGATCAATCATTCAGTTATAAGGCATGTTTATGATGATGAAGGCGTACTTATAACTTCTAATGCGAACCACACATGATGAAACCTAAATATAATTCCCAGTATGTCAGACAAAGATCCTTTATGTACACAATTATTGTGGGTTTAGAGAGAGATCTTTCAACACTATGGTATCCATAAATTAGTGAGGGAGTTACCTTTGAGTCTCCTTGAAGCATTTTGAACACATATCTTAAAGTAGAGCTTCATGAATGCCGAATTTGTGAGTGAGTGCGGTGTATCCAGATCAAAGGGCTTGGCATATTAGCCAGTTTGTTAACCACTTCAGATATATTTATATTTAGTGCTTAGTGAGGGAGAGACTAAGGTGTCATATATACTTTAAATAGGTCCATCTTACTCTGAAATAATATGGCAAGTGCCATGTTTAAGTTGACATTTTCCACGTGCAGTATTTTCCCATGACTTATATTTCCGTCTTTGTACCTGAAGCTTGTACTTGTAGATGCAGAGACATGATATATTTGTTTGCTCTTTAATGCTTTTGTGGTTGTAAATTAATTATGTAATAAATTATGTTTTTTTTTAGGGTTTCACTTGTGCTTTTATGATAGTGCACTGGGACTGGCTGATTTCTGTAATTAGCACATCTAATGTTCTGTATCATGGGTGCCATTTTATCTTGTCAAGGAGTATGTTTTATCAGTTGTCTGAAGCCAAGACATTCCAGTCATAAATGTAGTTTAGTTGTTGTAGTTCTGTTGTTGTTTTAAAGAAAACAAATGGTAAGTTTGTGAGATTGCAGTTGGTGCAGTTTCTGATTTTGTATTAGGCCTGATGTTTGAAAATCCTTTTAAATATGTTGGGGTATTATTACTTTGCTGTATATCTTTTGCTTCATTCAAATGGTGCTGATTCTAAACAATTCTTTGGTTGTATCACTTGCAGGTAATTTTATAGGTCAATAATTTTGTACATGCAGCGTAAATTTAGTATAATAGCTCTGTCAATAATACCAACCCTGAGTCATTGCAAGCTCTATGGGACCGATAAATTTTTTAAGTGCTCATAAAGCATGGTTATACGTACTAGTAGTAACTTGCAAAACCTGAAGTGTATGAGAAATAGATATTAAATTGGACGAACATTAGTGGAAATTTTTTGTCGTTGCTTTTAAGATGTTGGCGATGCGTTATGGGACAAGCCTTACATAATGAAAGGCAGAAAAGAATAAGTTGTTTTCTGTATCTGAATCTGCTTTCTGTAAACTTTGCATGGAGTCATCAAGTCTGGTTTTCTTTTTCTTCCATATTGTATAGTATGCCCACTGAAGGCTAAGGGTGAATGCTTTTATTTTTCATCCCTTCAAAAATGTGTTAGTTTAGAGTGTTGTGTGGATAATTTTGGAAGGAGGAAAGTATTCTATGTATTTACTTCAAGAGAAAGGTTGTCTATAAAATGGTTCCTTGGTTCTTTCAAGACCAGCTTGTTGAAATGAGTGGCATCCAATTCTACCTCATCGTTATGTTGTAGATAATGGAAATGGTGTAAAAAAAATCAATGTAAATGATTAGGAATTGAAAATTATTTTGAGGGAACATTCTCTGTAAGTTGTAATAAACCTCAAGGCAGTGAGAGCACAGAATTAAATTCATGATGGAAGATTTTTGTATCACCAGTAGTGGCAAAGTAAATTTTTGCTACTTATTAAGCCTGAAACTACTCAGTGGTTGTCACTTGCAGCGTGATCATAATTTGTATGTAAGACCTAAAAACAGCTGCTTAACGTAAAAATAAAGATCGACCTTATTTTTAGACGTGTTAAGTTTTTTATTTATGGAACAAAGGGAAACTTCAAATTAATTTTCATTAAAGGTATTACATCTATGTTGAATTCAGTTACTTTATTACAGAGCATTGGTTTTAAATTAATGAAGTTTAAATCAAATTTTGACTATATATATAACTGACTGACTGTGTCCTCAGTTTGAGAAATGTCTAGTCAGGTTAACTTTGAACATTTCTTTTGATCCTGGACATAAAATGGGAGGATTAATTTTCCTTCCTGTTGATTTATAGGATTTGTGACATTTTCCTTTTAAAGGAAAATGTTGATGAATATATCAAAACTTTTAGGCCGAAAAGGCAATTTTGCTTTTAGTATCATATTATATTTATTACAATATTTACCAGTGTGTGCACTCTGCACAGATGTATCTTCACTTTCACATATAGCATTTGTAATTTTTCTTCGTTATAGTTATGATATATGCATGTTGTTTTCACTTTCAAATATAGCTCTTGTGTAATAATTATTTATGTTTGAAAGATATTTTATGGTGATGTATTTTACATGGCCTAAAGTATTACCACTCTTTTGTCGAGTATGGTAATGTTTTGTTGTACTGTTAACTACTTGAAAAAGCTAATTTGATGGAAATTAATTCAGATAATGGAACATTTCATAATAGTAAAATACATATGGGAGTTTTTAAAATTTTGGGGCCAAATCTGTGAAAATTTAACTTTAAGTTTGTCCTGTTAGGATACATTAATATAATTTAGTACGAATATTGTAGTAGTTAAAGTGTCAAGAAACTAGCAAAATATAACATCTTCTAGCTAATTGTATTTGAGGTATGATATAGATTAAGTTTTTTGAGATGGCTTGGTTGACAGAATAATAATAAATATGGAAAGTACAGACAGTCCCCGGCTTACAACGTTCTGAGGTTGCGACGCTTTTCAAATATATTCATCTGAAATTATTTCCCAGTTTACGACACATGTTCCGGGGTTACGACGCATTGTACGCCTATCTGACGGAAGAAATATGGCTCCAAAACAGCAGAATAATCAAAATTTGGAGGTTTCTTTGATGAAAAACTCAATAAAAATGCAGTTTACATCGTTTTCAATGCACCCAAAGCATTAAAAGTAAGGTTTTCTTAGGATTTTTGACGATTTTCGACGATTTTTCGGTTTACGATGATTTTCAGTTTACGACTCGGTGTAAAAACGGAACCCCCGTCGTAAACCGGGGACTGCCTGTAGCAGGAAGAACACCTTTAGTAATGTTCAGAAAATAATGGAGAAAAGCTATAGAATAGTTGAGCAACTAGACCAGATAGGAATTCAGGTATAATGTACAAAGCACAGTAGAGCACTCATTTCACATCCAACACTGAGATGGAAAAAATCTTTTGTGAAAATATTGGTGATGAAAGATGAGTGACTGCAAACTCTACGAACTATGAGTATCTAACTTTGTTTCATACCAATCATGAGCAGACATTGTGCACAACTCTGTGCTTGATTAATTTGAAGACGCATGTCTGTTTCTGTGAGGAAAAAGTTTCTTTGCATAGCGGGGGGTAAAAGTTAAGAGTAATTGTTGTATGATATAATTGAAAATGATGCAAGATTCCTATAACGTGCATTCTTTCTTACATATAAGCCAGTAATTATTATTAGTATGAAATAATTTAATTAGACCACTGAGTCATTATACTGTACTCGTAGGGGTTGCCTGGAAGATTCTTAAATGATATATAAATTGAAGTAGGGTGGAGTTAAGAAGTTAAGTAGGGAAAGATTAAATTGAAAGGATGAAAAGTAAAGGACAAAAGTAGTGCAGCTTAGGATCAAAATGATGCTTCAGAGAAGCTTCAGCACCATTTAGAGTACGTACGGTATACAGGGCAGACTATGCAATACTTCCTCTGTTTTGTAATTAACCATTCCACATTCAAATTCATAATTTTGTAAAGGATTTCCATCAAATTGCTGAATATGGATTGTGAAGAGAAAACCTGTTGTTTCTCTTTTTCTCATATTTCCTTATCAAACTTTACTATTGGAATTTATTGTATGATTAAATAAATGATCAGATATACATTAATTAGATTCAGAAGTGTTTCAAGCTTCATATTCATTTGTTCAGTCACTGATTTTTGTGAAATTGCTTCAGCTCTAGTTGTGAGAGGAGCCCAAGCCACACTTTCACGTATTTGAATTAAGCCAGTACTGTACAGTATACCAAACTGGTTGGCTAGTTTAGGCTAAGCCAGACTTATACTAACATGGGCACACTCACAATAGTGTGGTATGGTGTTCAGAGGTGTGATGCATACCTCTGAACTTCGTTTAGCCAAGGCAAAAATTCACTGTAAACACGTTTCCATATGCCTTTACTTCCAGCAAGGCTGATTGAGACCACCTAAACACTGAAATTGCTCATTTAGTGATGTTTCACCTGGCATATGTGTTAACACGGATAAAATCTGGTCACCAGTTAAGGCAGTACTGTATTGTATACATCCAGCCTTGGACTTATGGCAGCGTAGCCCTGATACTCCTGAGTCTACTTAAGTTTTTATTTTACAGCTGTAGGGTGTCTATTTTAGATTTAACCTTGATATTCACGAGATAGTTGACTACTTAACATTTCTATAAATAATAGTTTTTAAATTATTTTTTTTCCAAAGGTGATTTTGGTCATACTGTATTTGTATTGCTGAACACACATGGTCACATTTTAGTTTGTGTCACTGATAACCACACGCTTTACAGTATCTATGACGCAATATTTTTCCATAAATTTCAGGTTTTCCATGAAAAATGTAATTTGAGCGAGAACATGAGGCTAGGTATCTTTGGATGGGACCTTGCACGAAGAAAAACTTTCATATTACTGTGAGGGATCCATTTCAGTTGTCAGTTGCAAGTAATTTTGTGTTCCATCTTCCTCTTAGAATCTAGATATTACAAGAGAGCAATGTCCCTGTATGTTAGGCAGTTTTTTGCAAGAGGTACACCATTAAAACACAAAGATGAAATGGTTTCACTTTGTCATGCAGTATTGGCTTTGGGCAATTCTCTCTCATTAAGCATGAGGTTTTTTCAAGTCTGCTAAGATATTGTCGGTGAAATTGATGGTCGAGATAATATTTGTGTGTCAAGACAGATGCTGCTTAGCAAGAGAGTAGCTGTAAGAGCACCAAGTAACTGTATGACGGTCACTAATTTTGGTATGGTGGCTTAGGATTTGACTGATTTGATTAGTTGCATTTAAAGTATGGTCATAAACACCAGTGGCTATGGAGATGAAAAGGAATAAGTGAGTAATTCAACACCAGAGGAATCTCATTGCCCATCAACTGTACACATCAGGCTTGATGG
Organism: Macrobrachium rosenbergii; assembly: GCA_039081455.1. Classification (NCBI taxonomy): domain Eukaryota; kingdom Metazoa; phylum Arthropoda; class Malacostraca; order Decapoda; family Palaemonidae; genus Macrobrachium; species Macrobrachium rosenbergii. The sequence goes on along the minus strand of JANJGK010000022.1, from coordinate 17,779,202 downwards.
TAGTTTGGGAAGCCAAATTTTTCATCTAACAAAAACCAAGCACGTAGGATTGAGAGACACTTGACTGCATTAGCCTTTATAGAAGTGCAGGCTGTCCTTAACATTTTTACCTCTGTTTTAGACTGAGTTTCTAATCTAGAAATCCATATTAACTCCTCAAGCAAATAATAGGGCATCTTGAGGGCATATAGGAGTTTCATATCAGGACCAAACAATTTCTGAAGGGAATCTCATCTCCATTTTCTTTATTTACTGTCTGGAAACAAGTTTACCAGCTCTAGTCTTCTTAGCACTTGGTAATTACACCACTTGGTGAGCAATTTCAGTTTGGAAGTGCCATAGCTTACTTCATTCTTCAATTTGAAGTTAATGCATATTGCAGCCATGGCTTGTGTTCCTAAGAGGATTAAAATAAGGCCTTGTTTTGTTTTGTCAGTATAGCAAGATACTGTATTATTGAATACTAAGAAGAAGTATGTCATGTTTAGTTGAACCCAACATGAGGAACTTTTGCTAACTTTAGTTATGGTAACTTTTCACTAACATACATAAGGTCATTTTGTCCATCAACAAGACAGGGTTTTGCAGGTAGGTTTCTGTGTGCATTAACACGTCATATCACATCGTTATAGAAACAGACGTTAGTAACTGTCCTGTGAACAAGTCCGTCCAGTGATCGTAAGATGCTAATGTTGTAGTCATGCTGTAATTAAGTGTTTAAGTGCTTTTTGGGATTTGATTTGTATATAAGTGAAAATATGCAAAAGCAGAAATGCAGTCTCGCATAGATGCTACTGTATAAGCTTTCATTTAGTATAGTTTAAATTTAGTGGAATGTACATGAATAAAGCGAAAGCATTGTTAAGAATTACAGTCCTCATGCTTATACCGTTATAGAATAGTTGCTAGCTAGATATTTCATCTTACTTACAGACACAAACATGACAGCAGGGTTCCTCAGTAAGTTATTGATGGATACAGTGATTAGATTTTGTAGATTGAATGGAAAAATGTGTTGTGAACTTGAATAAAGTTGATTTTCATTAATGGCTTTTTATTCCCTTTTATTGTCAAAAGCTTTCCAAGAAAAAGGTTCTGAAATTTTAATGATCATTGGTGAACAGCCTCTCGCTAGTGCTGTAACCTGTGCTTAAAATATTTATCCTTTCATTCAAGATGTGGACCTGTTAACAATGGGGGAATGTATTTTATATTCCAGAATTAGTAATTTCTCATTACTTGCTAATTTTTATTACTGTTACCGTGAAAACAATTTCTGTTTCAATAGCAATGAAAGTCAAGTTTTGGAAACATCAATTATAGACATTTTTTCAGAATCTTCATCTTCAATTAATCCAGTTATAAAACTTGTTAAAAGCTATAATTTAATAAACAGTTTAGCTGTTATTATTTTTTATTAAAAGTATGTCTTTATTAATTTCAGCTAAACTGATATTAATAAAGAAATACTTTAGGCCAACCCAGTGAGAGTTATATAAATTGGCTCAGTGGTCTCGTTAAAGTACTCTATATATAATAATAATAAACGGTACTTTATTCAGATTGCACAGCATACACCAGCAGAAGCCCCCCAAAGGGAGGCCCCTAGCTGCAACCCTTCCATTCCTTTTACTGTACCTCCGTTCATATTCTCTTTCTCCCATCTTGCTTTCCACCCTTAACTAACAATTCATTCATAGTGCAATTGTGAGGTTTTCCTCCTGTTACACCTTTCAAACCTTTTTACTCGATTTCCTTTTCAGTGCCGAATGACCTTATCGGTCCCAACGCTTGCCTTTGGTCTAAATTTTATGTTCCATTCCATTCATACAAACATTTACCTGCCGATGAAAAGAATGCAATAATGAAAACAGATTAGACTGCAAGCTGACTGCCCTTGTCAGAGTGACAGGCTTAAGCTAGTCTGGACTCGTATCAAGTAGTTAAGATTTAAGAGGGCATCGCAGGTACCACATCATTTCCAGTAGGCATTCTGGCTATCGGGAAGAAAGAGTTTTAAGGCAAAGTGATTTCCATCGCCGGGCATGGTGATCAGAGGTGCCAGTAAGCCCACAGGCGTTGGCCTCAACGATAAAATGGATCCAGTTCATTACCAGAAATATGAGTGAGGGTCTATCAGCTGAAGACTATCAGGAGATTGAGGCCATTCTTTGTTTAGGATTTGAGTAGAACAAAATAGAATTTAGGTCAAAGGCCAAGCGCTGGGACCTATGAGGTCATTTAGCGCTGAAATGGAAGCTGACAGTAAAAAGGTTTGAAAGGTGTAGCAAGAGGAAAGCCTCGCAGTGCACTATGAATCAATTGTTAGGAGAGGGTGGAAAGCAGGATGGAAGAAAGGGAATATGAATGGAGGTACAGTAAAAGAAATGAAAGAGGTTGCAGCTATGGGCTGAAGGGACGCTGCAAGAACCTTAAATAATGCCTAATGTGCATTGCACGAGATGCACTGATGCCCCCCCCCCCCAGAAACAAGTGACCTTAATAAAAAAAAAAAAGCAGTTCATAAGACTTTGAATATTAATGACCTCGCACCTTTGTACTGATATGTATGGTCAGGATTCAGTTCAATATTGCCAATGTATTGAAAGCATAAGAACGAACAGAAATAAAATATTCTTAGCAGGGTCAACAAAAAACGCAAGAACACTAAATTTAGCAACAATGTGTTCACTAACAGTTTCAGTATACAAACAAATATATATACGGGGATAATTTTACTAATAATTGTTCAGTTCACGGTGACAGTTCTTACATTAATTAATATATGGTTGCTTGCCAGAAACGCAGCTTGGATCTTTGTTACGCACTAACAATACACACCACTCATTTCATACATAACGCCTGCCAGTATTAAGTTTTCTCTTTGCTGGTAAGTACAACACATTCTCTCTCTCTCTCTCTCTCTCTCTCTCTCTCTCTCTCTCTCTCTCTCTCTCTCTCTCTCTCTCTCTCTCTCTCTCTCGTTACCCTATCTAGAGGCCATGACCTTTCGCCTTTCATAACTACTACTGATCGTTGCTGGAATGCAGAGCCCGAAAAAATATGAGTAACATCTACACAGAATAATCATAATATTATTAAGTCAATGGCGTTATTTGTCGAGATTATCTTTTTATTTAGACTTTGGATTAGTCTACACTTATTTCTCTTAAAGCCAGCTTCTCAGGAAAACTTTTCGCGTTTCTTCCCATTTCCTCTTTGTACTGTAGTCGATGGGACCGTTTCCTGGCATGTTTTTGGCGTCTTCAGAACTAAATTACATATTAACATTAACAATCTGTAATGCAGTCCTGACGACGCACCAGACAGCGTAAGAAATAGCCAGTCAACTGTAACGTGTAAATGGAAAGAAACGTGAATAATTTCTACATTTTCCTGAGAAGCTTGCCTGTAGATAAAAAGTGTAGACTGATTTTGAGTCTAAATAAAAAGATGGCTTCTACAAATAGTGCCATTGACTTAAAAGAAATTGCATAAGAAAGCCAGTATGCTCAAATAGCAAGCATTAATATAATAACGCTTCCAAGGAACAATCAGCATAAAGTACAAAATGGAAACTACTGTATTAGCCTAGTGTACAATTTCTGACTGTGGGGCGTATTGTGTATTTTAGGGGACCCGTAAACGCACAGCTGAACTAAACCGTTGGCCTGATAGTTATGTGAACTGTAGTCTATAGTTGCGCCCCCCGGCCTTCCCCCAAACACACAAACTCTGCTCAATTAAATGTACAAGCGCAGTTTCAGTTCTCCATGAAATTTTGTATGGGATGGCAGAGGCAATTTCTCTAGTACCCTAAGACATTGAACTATATTTATGCACCGTAGCTGTTTGCTTTCCAGTATTACGGGAAATACGTTGAGCTTACTGCCTTAGTTCTTGAACGAAAAGTAGTAGCTTCTTCCCATACCCTTTGAAACTATTTTATTTCATTTTTAATATATAAAAAAGATGGGTTCGCATAGTCCGAATGTATAAATATTGCAAATAAATATATGCTAACATATTTCAATACGTTAACGTTCCTGGTTATGTTAAATGTATGATAGATTCTGCCGTCATTCTGTTGTCAAACAATAGAAAATATGCTTTACTATAGCTAGCTTATGGGTGAAATGAAGTTATGTAGGCCTAGAAAAATAGTAGAACTATTAAAAAGACCTACTGTAATTCATGGCTAATACTTTCTGCAAGCCTAGCAAATCTACAGAAAATTAGCAATTATCTATTATTCTATGATATGGGAGTTAATACACATAGACAATCGGAAACGTAATGACAAAAGATGGCACCCACACTAAATAACAGGGGCGCGTGAACTGAAACATCGACTGTAGACTATTTATGCACTTGCACTTCACTTTGAAGCTCTCGAGAATTACAGGCCCACACATCATTAAACACTCCGTCAATCCAGCTCATTAACAACTATGCAAAGCGAGGCAGAACTGCAGTTAACATAACTGTCATTCCAACTGACAGTTTGACTGAGCGTGCAATCGAGTCCTTTTAACTTCACGACGGCCAAAAGGGCATTCTACATTAACACCTACCCGAGGCGCGTTACACCTCATTATCTGTCATACACCGTAGCATATGTCCAAAGGGCGTTGTGTCTCAATATCTGTCTCGGGGGCGTTCACAGTTAACTACCTGCCAAGTGTCATTGTAACTTTATAGCTGTCATAATTGCTCTGTAACCAATACCTATCGGAGTGGTTTTATAGATACCATTGGTCTAGGCTTACCCACCGGTCGATGTGGCTTTATAACGTAACATGTACTAACGGTCACTGTACTTTAATACTTTAATACCTGCTTATGAGCATAACACGTACCTATCAAAGAGACATCGACCTGCAACTGTGGTGCACTACATAATCAAATGTCTTTCTCTCGTCATATCTAATTGCAATTGAAAATTATTCAGTGGCACGTACGCTACATACACTACATGTAAAATTCGCACTGACTTTACCTTCGACGAATCCCGAAAAAGATGAGATACGGGAGTATAGCGTATTGGGGTTTCCTACCAACGGCTGGATTGCAGCTTGTCCCAAAAGTCGTTCACTATTCAAACAGCGGCAGGTAAACTGACCAGGTTCAATCATTCAAAACACAAGTTACCACGACTGAGCGTTAAAAGACTGCTTTCGTCCATTCTTTTAGTTGCGCTAGTTTTCCATTAACTTTCATCTACTTTCTACTCTTTTTGCCAAACTAGTTAACTGCAGTACTTTACTACGGCATATTAGATCTAATTTCTATCTTTCTCTCTCTTTGCACTGTGACTGCTTTTACGCACTACTTTGCCAATTCTCATACATAATGCATCTTTGGATGGCTTACCTAACTGCTCACCAGATTCAGCCCTCGCTAAATAATGTCCCATGCTAACTTATGCTTACTATAGTAGGTTTCTAAACTGCGCATGTATCTTTACAAGGTTAAAATTTTGCAGATAAGACGTGTGTATATAACTTACCATGCATCTCATTTGATTCAGCCCTAATTGTATAATCTCCTGTAACAACCTATACTTAAGCTCGAACCTCACAGTTTGAATGTTATATGGCTACGATCCAGCTGATAGTACATTAGTAAATAGAAGACCATACACATCTTTAATATGGATAAGGTTCAGTAGATAATACTTCCACTGCATATTGATAAAAGAAGTCCCTTGTAACTTCAAGTAATGGAAATTATTTTCAACTTCATTACCCAGTTTTGGACTGTTTACTTCCAACTACCTTTTATTACTTTTTTCATTATAATATATCTTCTTTTATTTATGTTTGTTCTTTAAACCATTTGCATCTGAGAGAGGGAGGGATTTATGTTTGCTCTTTAAACCATTTGCATCTGAGAGAGGGAGGGGAATGTTCCCTTGCGAAAGAAAATATAATTAATTCCATCTGAGTTTTTGGTGGGCTTCCTTTGTTTTTATAAAAAAAAACATGAGACGTGTGTTGATCATCTATATATATATATATATATATATATATATATATATATATATATATATATATATATATATATATATAGTAAATAAAATATTGTATATCATATGCACACACACACACACACACACACACACACATATATATATATATATATATATATATATATATATATATATATATATATATATATATATATATATATATAATATACACATATAAATAAATAAATAAATATATATATGTATATATATATATATATATATATATATATATATATATATATATATATATAAGTAAAAGGCCTGGAAACTACAAAAAATGTCGGAAAACCATTAGATGCTGTAGGTAATGGGACTTAATGAAATAATATTAAGAGGAAGGTGTATTTCAAAGCAATATCTTAGTAACTTTGCCAGCCTCATCCTCCGTCGAAAAACCGAAGGGAAAAGGAGAGAGGAACAGGGAATAATATTCTCGGAAACATAACCGAAAAGAATCTGTTTCTCTTTCCAGTTCAAGTCTCTAGGGCGGGTCAACAACAGCTGAACAAACGAGCAGTGAATCCGCGCGGCCTGGAACGTATACTCGGCCTAAAGGCAATTTCTTTTCTCCGACTGTGACAGTTAATATAATAACAGAACTGAGGTGGTCTCTGAACTCCGACACATACACTATATATATATACAGGTACAGTATATATATATATATATATATATATATATATATATATATATATATATATATATATATATATATATATATATATATATATATATATATATATATATATATATATATATATATATATATATATATACACATACACACACGTGTGTGTGTGTGTATAACACAGGGTGCATTATTCGCTGCTGAAGTCGATCGAGGCACATTGGATTTTTTTGTTGTTGAAAACGAACCTAACTCGCTTTCCTCAACACGGGATTGATCTCGGGTCTTTCGTTGGTGAGGCACGACTGGTGTGTGTGTGTGTGTTTTTCTGTGTGTATATTTACGTGTGTTTGTGTGCGTGTGTGTGCAGTATTCGTCAAAAGTTCAAGCCGTTTTCTGCGCATGTGCTACAAGTATCATAAAACAGCTGGAAGCAAAGTTCTCATATTTAAAATTGGAAACTTTACGTAGATCATCTCAGACTAACGTAAGCCCCATTACAAAGCTAAACGCATGAATACAAAAGGTGTATGGCTGTGCATGAAATACAACCTGTCAGTCGTGCATGTACAGTATACCATCCACAAACATAGGACTAAAATTTTCCTTCTTAAAACTTTCCTTAGATTTTTTCCAAGTATTTGAAAGCACCGATCTGTTGTGCATGAAAGCGCATGCTTGTAAATATTTAGATGCGTTTTAGTGGTTTTGTATACATCGGGATTTTTCCTTTCAATAGAGACCTCACCCATTTCTTTTCTTCTAGAAAGTTTGGTTGTCAAGGCAACTGACCCGCACATTGTGGAATCAAGCAGACGTTCTTTCTCAAAGAATAATCTCCACACTGTTTAGTTGAAAAGTTAAAGCCCTCCTGGGCCTCTGTAGGCTCATAGGACAGGCGCTGATCTCCTGTTTTTTAGGCCGAGAGCCAGTGGGGGACAGGTCCCAATGCCTATGCCACGTGGCCAGTTTGTCGCTAATCCCATTATTTAACTCTCCAGTCCAAGGGCCGGTATACCCATTCTCCATTGTTTGTAAAAGAACAATGTCCAATGATCTTTCTCAAACTAAGAATATAATCTCCATTGTTAGCAAAAGTTACCTGAAACCTTGGAAATAAAAAAAAATAAATAAATCCGTGAGTTACAGCAACGGGGAAAATAGTACAATACTAAGCCATTATCATCTGGTTCTCCGCGAAGAGATAAGGATATTTTTTAAGCCCCAGTTCTCGTCAAATGAAAGATTTTTTTTTTTATCCGAAATGATTGCAAGTTGATGAAAGCTCTCCAGTGAAAAAGGACTGGCTGATTACAGGTCTGTTTGCGCAATGATTTTTCTTAAAAGTTCTCTTGTTACGCCTAATTATCGCTCGGGATTGTTTGACAAGGGTTTGTGCTAAAATGGTTTTGTTGGGGAATAGCGTTCCGGTAATCGGTAAAAAATATCTTATGTATTTATTTGTTTGCGCAAGATGGGAAATAAGAACTGGCTGCATGATTTCTTTTCTTGAAGATTAACACACGTGCGCTGAGTTTTTCTTGAAATTAACACACGTGAGCTGAATTTTTCTTGAAAATCAACGCACATGTGCTGAATTTTTCTTGAAAATGAACACGTGTGCTGAATTTTTCTTGAAAATCAACACACATGCAATGAATTTTTCTTGAAAATGAACACGTGCAATGAATTTTTCTTGAAAATTAACACACACGCATTGAGTTTTTCCTGAAAATCAACACATGTAAGCTGAATATTTCTTGAAAATCAACACACATGCACTGAATTTTTCTTGAAAATGAACACACGCTCACTGAATTTTTCTTGAAAATGAACACACATGCATTGAATTTTTCTTGAAAATGAACACACGTGCGCTGAATTTTTCTTGAAAATGAACACACGTGCGCTGAATTTTTCTTGAAAATGAACACGCATGCAATGAATTTTTCTTGAAAATGAACGTGCGTGCACTGAATTTTTCTTGAAAACCAACACACGTACAATTAATTTTTCTTGAAAATCAACACACATGCACTAAATTTTTCTTGAAAATTAACGCACGTGCGCTGAATTTTTCTTGAAAATTAAAACACATGCGCTGAATTTTTCTTGAAAGTTAACACGTGCACTGAATAAAGAAATACGTAGCCTCTTTCATGCAGAAATCACATACGTTGGCTGCAGTGTTGAATTCTCCACAAAGGTGCGCAAGCGCCCTACAGATCATAACCTCCTTTACTCAAAGCCTCACTAACTGGCTACGGGGGGGGAGGGGAAATCGGTTTCCATTCTCCTAAAATCTTCTTTAATAAAGCCACATTAACAGGGTTTATACGCCCAACAGATCCACGCATGCGCACAACAGTAAAAATACTATTATAACTGGTTAAAGGACTTCCTCTCTTCATACAGAATTATGCTCTTTTGAACATGAAGTGACCTTTCTTATTCAGAAGCCGCATTAAATGGCAACATTGTTTCACTAAATGGCTGAGGGTTTCACGTAATAATAAGAGATTTAATGAAAATGATTTTGTTAGCACACAACGGATAACTGAAAAAATCACGTAATTTTACAAGAAATTCAATTAAAATTACTTTGTTATCACGCGACAGGAAAAAAAATTACGTAATTTTACAAGAAATTCAATTAAAATTACTTTGTTATTACGCACCAGAAAAAAAGAATTACGTAATTTTACAAGAAATACAACTAAAATTACTTAATCACGCACCAGGAAAAAATAATTCCGCAATTAAAAAAGAAATTAAGTGAAAATTACTTTATTAACAGTATTACACACCGGGAAAAGAAGAAACGTAATTATAAAAGAAATTCAATGAAAATTACTTTGTTATCCCATACCAGGTAAAAAAGAATTACGTAATTTTACAAGAAATTCAATTACCTTACTTTGTTATCACACACCAGGAAAAAAGAATAACGTAATTATAAAAGAAATTAAATCAAAATTACTTTATTAACAGTATCACACACCGGGAAAAAAAGAAACGTAATTATAAAAGAAATTCAATGAAAATTACTTTGTTATCCCACACCAGGAAAAAAAGAATTGCGTAATTTTACAAGAAATTTAATTAAATTACTTTGTTATCACGCACCAGGAAAAAAAAGAATAACGTAATTATAAAAGAAATTTACTGAGAATTACTTTATTATCTAACACTGGAAAAAAGAATAATGTAATTATAAAAGAAATTTAATGAAAATTACTTTATTATTACACACCGGGAAAAAAATTTAATAAGAATTACGTTGTTATTACGCAACTCATGACTGATAAAAAAATCACGCAATTTTCAGTCGCAAGATGACTGAGTCAAAGTCACATTTCTTGAATAAGTGCCTATCTATTTCGCAAATCATGGCGTTGGAATAAAAATTGCTTAGCAATTGCAGAACGGCAATCCACTTTACACTCGCTTCCGGGACAATCATTAAACTTTGAGTCCTAATTGATCATTTGAGAAACAAGTAAAAAATGCGCCGAAGTTTTTTCGCTGCAATCGAGTTTTCTGTACACCGTGTGATCAAGGCCACCTAAAATAGATCTATCTTTCGGTGGTCTTGGTATAATGCCGTATGAGCAGCAGGCCCATGAAACTTTAACCACGGGCCGGGTGGCCTGGCTTATATCGTTGCCAGACGCACGATTATGGCTAACTTTAACCTTAAATAAAATAAAAACTACTGAGGAGGCTAGAGGGCTGCAATTTGGTATGCTTGATGATTGGAGGGTGGATGATCGACATACCAATTTGCAGCACTCTAGCCTCAAGAGTTTTTAAGATCTGAGGGCGGACAGAAAGAAGTGCCGACAGAAAAAGTGCAGACAGAACAAAGTGCGGACGGATAGACAAAGTCGTCACAATAGTTTTCTTTTCCGGAAAACTAAAAATAAAAGTTTCATGCCCAAAAATTATCGAAGACACATAAAATGACTTTAAATTACATCAAAGCGGAAGTTGGTAATATACCCTTCGCATGAAGATATCGATGATGCCATCTTCTGACCCCTGAATTTCTTGAGTTTCTTAACTGCCGAGTTGGGAAACTGGATCACTGTCGTTTGCAAAACGCTTGAAATGTTTTACGTTAATGATTTTTACTGATGTTATTATTTGCTTTAATTACATAACTTTTTTACTTGAATTTTATTATTATTATTATTATTATTATTATTATTATTATTATTATTATTATTATTATTATTATCTGCAATAAATACAGTGCTGAGTTATAATAATATTAAAATTTTTTTTATTGTTATCGATGTTATTATTTGCTTTAATTATATAACTGTTTTACTTGAACTTTGTTATTATTATTAGTACTTGCAATACATATATATAGAGCTGAATCATTAAAATAATAATAATAATAATAATAATAATAATAATAATAATAACAACAATAATAATAATAATAATAATAATAATAATAATAATAATAATAATAATTATTATTATTATTATTATTATTATTATTATTATTATTATTATTATTACTTGCAATAAATACAACGCTGAATTATAATAACATTAAAAATTATTATCATTATTATTATTATTATTATTATTATTATTATTATTATTATTATTATTATTATTATTATTATAAACCTACGATTTTCATTAACAGTCCAGTCCAATAGCACTGTATACAAGATTCCACAAACCAGGATGAGGACGTGTGGAAAACCCGAAGCAAAAATGGGAGTGAAACACACACAAAACTAACACTAATAAGTGATAAGTAAAACGAAAAAATGTTATCTACGACATCAGTATGCATGTATGTATATGTATACATATTGTGGTCTCCCATATAATTTCGACAAACGTCACCTTGATACATATACATTTCCCAACACAAAAAAATGCATATTCTTTATTATCAAACGTGTAATTCATAAGGGAATGAATTACCTCATAAAGCTTTGCTCACGTATGTATGTATGTATGTATGTATGTATGTATGTATGTATGTATGTATGTATGTATGTATTTATGTATGTATATATATAGTGGTCTTCCATATAATTTCGACCAACGGTACATTGGTACATATACATTTCCAAATACATAAAATAGATTATTATCCAACGCTTAGTTTATAAGAAAACGAATCACCTCATTAAACTGCACTGCATAACGATTGTCTAAGCAACATCAACATAAACAACATCTACAGCACAGCTATGTAGGCTATGTAGGTCTTTCGACCCAGAGAACCAGATCGCTCCTCAAGAGAAATTCTGTAGTATCTACATAGCTGGAGAATTGCTGAGCACTGGTAATTTTAGCGTCTTGTCTCAGCCTGTAAATTTAGCCTGGCGAACGTCGCATATAGCTACTGAGACCACCACCTCGCACGTATAGTGTACACCAGGACCCACTGTGCGCGTACAAGTGTGCACGTTTCTGTCGTACTTATTTTTGAGACGAGTCAAAGTCTAATATTGTTGTTTTCAATCGGGTTCGAGGAAAAAGGACGGTTTCGGTATGTGAATTTTACGGAGGATTTTTTCATTGCTGAGGTTATGCTGTTTTCCTGTGAGAGAGAGAGAGAGAGAGAGAGAGAGAGAGAGAGAGAGAGAGAGAGAGAGAGAGAGAGAGAGAGAGAGAATGCTTACAATGGAATGAATAAAACTTCATCAAATATCTTGTGATAGCAGACGAGAGAGAGAGAGAGAGAGAGAGAGAGAGAGAGAGAGAGAGAGAGAGAGAGAGAGAGAGAGAGAGAGAGAGAGAGAAAATGGTTACCATGGAGTGAATAAAACTTCATTAAATATCTTGTAACAGGAAATTTTAAAGTATTATGCTTTAAAATAGACATTCAGGTAAGACTGGTATTTTTCAGCTGTAATGAACACCCGAAAAGATCTTTCCCTGCTAAGTACTGCTCAAGCAAATTGCGGAAAACTACTCAGCGGATGTCAAACGTGTTGAACTGAATACAGAATTCAGGCCAAAGGCCAAGCACTGGGACCTAAGAGGCCATTCAGCGCTGATATGGAAATCGAGGGTAAAAGGTCTGAAAGGTGTAGCAGTTGCACTATGAATCAATTGTTAGGAGAGGGCTGAGGAGAGTAAGATGGAAGAAAGAGAATATGAAAGGAGGTACAGTAAAAGGAACAAAAGGGGTTGCAGCTATGGGGCCGAAGGCACGCTGCAAAGAACCTTAAGTGATGCCTACAGTGCACCACATGAGATGCACTGACGGCACTACCCACCTAAGGGGGTCAAACGTATTTGAATGCATAATTCAGCTGTTTGGTTTTCACGAGGTCAATAAACAGGCTAATATTGATTAACATGAAAAACAACAGATTACTGCGTGTTCAGTAAACCCTATGACTCTAGCTAATAAAATGTATCATAACAGGAATCCTGTATAAAAAGCAAGGTGCATCAGTATTTTTTAAGTGTGGCACATGTGATCAATGTGTAATAACTCCACTTTCTTTACTATCACAAAATCTTAAACAAGAAAATGTAAAGCAACATAGCTTAATTCATGAAAGCACGATGCAATTACAAAATCAAACCGAATGTTGCAGTCATTTTTGACGGTTCAGGAACACTACGGGTGAAACCCAACAAGCATTTGAGATTCAGGCGTCATATACCCATGTCTCAAACATACCTTTTCACACTGACAGATGCATGTGTGCCCCCTGCTTATCTCCCGAGGTGCAACCTTGTTGCAGGAGGCATCAATTGCATGATTCATAGCCTGACATAATGCAGCAGCCACGCGAGAACTTGCCAAATGCTTCTTCTTCTTCTTCTTCTTTTTCTTCTTCTTCTTCTGGCAGATTTCCCTCGGGGGCCACACAAAACAAACGCTGTGATTTATTTGGACCAAAAGAGCTTACATAGTCAGTGGTCCATATTTAAACGTGAGTCACGCCCCCTTTGATAGCCTGCCGACGCGACGGAGTGAAATTGTAAACAAGAAGAGGGTCTGTTGAATTTATTGTTTCTCAGATTCTGGAGTCTAGAGAATTCCAAAGGGCTTGCAACTTGCGTCATGGTTTTGTCTGTCTATCTGTACTGTCTGCACAATTGCAAATGCAAGGTGAGGGACTATAACATTCTTCTCTGTCCGTCAGTCTGTGTCAGAGCTAGGGCTACTAGCTCTGACAAAGATGGCAGTCTGTCTCACCATACAGTGGAATCTATCAACAATGCAAGCTACTTGGCAGAAGATACGGCCCCTTAACTACTCCTTAAACTAACTAGCTAAAGCTTGAATTCAAATTCAGAAAAAATAACAGGAAATTCACAAGAAAAAACTGCGAACCTCCGAAGTTTCATGACAACATTTTAATCGGCTTTCATGACCTCTGCTCAGATCATCAACAGACCTTGAGATTGCTTGGCTCGATGTAACATTTCACTGATCGCGTCCTGAATCATGACGACTCTGGACAAAATTCAAAATGAATGACGACTCTAAGCTATCATTAAACTCCGTTTTCTCAGGGACTTCCTCGTAAATGATCATCTTTC
>JANJGK010000022.1:17752501-17760001 GCA_039081455.1 Macrobrachium rosenbergii | reverse complement strand
CTCTCTCTCTCTCTCTCTCTCTCTCTCTCAGTTTATCCAGTCACATCATTTTTTGACAAGTCAAACTGAAGTCATATTCATATGTTCAAGTCTGACGACAAGAACCATCAGGCGTAGAAAGAAATCGGGAAGTTATATCACACCAAGGAAATGAAATTCGATACGGAATAAAAAGTCATATTTTTATTTCGCATGTTTTCATGGCGGGATCAGGGGCGCGCGCGTACTCGCACATCTGTATGTATGTATGTATGTATGTATGTATGTATGTATGTATGTATGTATGTATGTATGTATGCATATGTATAACTGTATATATATATAAAATATAAATATAAATATATATATATATATATATATATATATATATATATATATATATATGTGTGTACATATATATAATATATATATATATATATATATATATATATATATATATATATAAACATATATATGCAGTATATATATACATACATACATACAATGGCTTGGAAATAAAGTCGAAACCGGTCAGGACCTACACCCCGTTTCTTATTTTTCACCTGTGGTAATGTGTGATAAATGAATCACGTACAAAAGTGATAACAATCAGATATATATATATATATATATATATATATATATATATATATATATATATATATATATATATATATATATATATGTTGAGGACTGACTGTTGAAAATCATAGCTTTCAAGTTTCTTTGGGAGTAATCTACCAGCCTACACCCTCCTCCAGACTAGTCTGCGACCCACCTAAGTCGCCAAGCCATTATTAGAGGAATAAGGCACAACTTAGGTCAACAAAGGTCAATTAGATTTTTCAGCAATGAGCCCAAATTGTCTTTCCAAGTGCATTTGTGCGTGCGTGTACGTGCAGGCGTCGGGAATTATGAAAACAATAGTCAATATTACATTAATTTGTTTGGACGCTTAAAAAAACTCGGTTGGTAGGAATTATTATTATTATTATTATTATTATTATTATTATTATTATTATTATTATTATTATTATTCAGAAGATAAACCCCATTCCTATTGAACAAGCCTATAGGGTCATTGACTTGAAATTCAATCTTCCAAAGAATATGATGTTTATTAGAAAGAAGTCACAGAAGATAATAGGATATACAGAGAGAACAGTTGAGTTATTAGAAAAAATCTAAATTAATAAATAAACATGTAAAAATCTAAATAAATTATTTAAATACAAAGTGAACCTTCGCCTGAACTTTCGAGGTTCAAACTGAGCAGCATCCCCAGGGAGGGCAACGAATTCTGAACCGCATGAAGTGAAAACTTTTATAATTTTCCATTCGCATCAAAAATATCTTTCCTGAAATCGTCACGGCTTAATCTATTTCCATTGCCTCTGATGAATTCGTAGGCGTCCACGACGGAACTCCATCGAGGAAACGAAAAGCTTCTTTCACAAGATTAGTCTTATTCACAATTTCAGGAGTCTCTCAAAAATTGAATGTTCTGGGGAGAGGAAGTCTTTTGCGTCTCATGGGTACTTACGGTATTGCGGGGCCTCGTAGATATTTCTCGGTGTTTCGTATTATTTGAGGTATTGTGTGGGCATCTGTATTTAATGCCTTCGATATAAACAGATGGAGGTTGGACATCTGTGTTTAATGCCTTCAATCTAAACAGATGGAGGTTGGACATCTGTGTTTAGTGCCTTCAATATAAACAGATGGAGGTTGGACATCTGTGTTTAGTGCCTTCAATATAAACAGATGGAGGTTGGACATCTGTGTTTAATGACTCCAATATAAACAGATGGAGGTTGGGCATCTGTGTTTAATGCCTTCAATATAAACAGATGGAGGCTGGACATCTGTGTTTAATGGCTTCAATATAAACAGGTGGAGGTTGGACGGTGTTTAATGCCTTCAATATAAACAGATGGAGGTTGGACATCTGTGTTTGATGCCTTCAATGTAAATAGATGGATGTTGGACATCTGTATTTAATGCCTTCAATATAAACAGATGGAGGTTGGACATCTGTGTTTAATGCTTTCAACGTAAATAGGTGGATGTTGGACATCTGTATTTGCTGCCTTCAATATAAACAGATGGAGGTTGGACATCTGTGTTTAGTGCCTACAATGTAAATAGATGGATGCTTGACATCTGTATTTAATGCCTTCAATATAATCAGATGGAGGTTGGACATCTGTATTTGATGACTTCAATATAAACAGATGGAGGTTGGACATCTGTGTTTAATGCCTTCAATATAAACAGATGGAGGTTGGACACCTGTGTTTAATGCCTTCAATATAAATAGATGGAGGTTGGACACCTGTGTTTAATGCCTTCAATATAAACAGATGGAGGTTGGACATCTGTGTTTAATGCCTTCAATATAAACAGATGGAGGTTGGACACCTGTGTTTAATGCCTTCAATATAAATAGATGGAGGTTGGACACCTGTGTTTAATGCCTTCAATATAAACAGATGGAGGTTGGACATCTGTGTTTAATGCCTTCAATATAAACAGATGGAGGTTGAACACCTGTGTTTAATGCCTTCAATATAAATAGATGGAGATTGGAATCGTACAAACACTCACATGTTTTAGTAGCATTACATCTCTTTTAAATAGTTTATAATGACAGTTTGTCATCTTTTAGTAAGCTTAATAATAACTTAGACTAAACTTCCCCTACAATAGCTTCAACGATACCATCTTAAATTAAATAATGGTCAACGCAGGATATTAAGAAAATAAAAACTTGAGGTAACAAAGTAACCAGAAGCTGAATACCCAGCAAGTGACGACAAATAAACGCTCATTCACATTATAACATCACGTCAACAACACGTCACGTCACGTCAAAGTGCATGAGAATTTCTTACATGCAATCAAATGGCCTTGTTCACACCATCACGTCACGTCACCATCAAGCACACGGCATCCACCGTCACATCACGATACGTTCTCTTGGAAAGAATATTTTGACGTGACGTGACGGTGCTTAGCCTATGCAAGTTTCTTACCGCCAAATCTGTGAGTCGCTGAGGTTGGATTGTGATGGATAGTGTGAATACGAGGAACGGCTGATGGGACGGTGACGTGATGGTATAATGTGAATCAGCCTTAAATGTATGCGGGGGGCGCTGGTATGCGCAGCCCTTTAGGTCAGGGAGAGGGATAAAGGTAGCTGGTATGCATAGCCTTATGTCCAGGTCAGGGGGAGGGAGGGGTAAGTTTGGTCGGTAAGCAAAATAGCAAACCCACCGAGAAACGAAAATAAAATTGTAGTATGATAACTGAAAAATACGAACAAGACGGATTTTTATTAGAATTCTGAACTCAAAAAAAAAAAAAAAAAGAGAACCTTTCCATCTGGTCAACAATAAAGAATGAATATATGTTAGGTTTTTGTCCATTCATGTTAAATATCAGATTGTCCTTTCGAATGAATAAGATTTTAATCGAGTATTTTTTTTTTTTTTACAGCCGATGCTGCGCAGTATCCGCCATTTTTCAAAACTCATCGATGATTATCCTCTTTTGGTTCTATTTTATATTTACTTTTTCACTGAATTTTTCACAAAAGAAAAAATGAGAGAGAGAGAGAGAGAGAGAGAGAGAGAGAGAGAGAGAGAGAGAGAGAGAGAGAGAGAGAGAGAGAGAGAGAGAGAGGCGCCACAACTACCGTTCTGGTGAAATACCGAAATCATTTTGCCGCTGTTAATGCAATTTCTCAACGAGCAAGGAAATTTGATTGTTTAATCTGATAAATAAGTTTATCATTTAACATATGTTACACATTTTAGTAAATACAATGAGAAATAACTGTAGTTTGTAAAATGAAGCTTTTTTATTATTATTATTATTATTTTTTTTTTTTTTTTTTTTTGTAAATGGGAGTGTGGTCCAGTCAGCTAGGGAAACTTCACAACAGACCTTTTCAACCCTTCAATAGTTTATCATATCTTTTAGGCAGGTGCCCGTGCTGACATAAGCAGACCAAACCTAATAATAATAATAATAATAATAATAATAATAATTTAACCATAAAATAATTGTTGTCATTTGCACAACCAAATTTCCCAGAAGGAAAAAAAAAGCAGGATACCCCAAACTATTCATTTCCGTCGTCTATGACCATAGTTATTGTCACGCCACTTTCCGGAAATTAGTCAGTCAATTCCAAGCAACATTATACTCTTACCTAGGTTTTTGTCGTCATTAAAATGTGATTTTTTAAAATCAATATACTATCATTCTTTTAATTTTTGATGTATAGTACCGTGTAAATATTGCTATAGAAACGAGATCATTCCACAATTCTTCACTATTTATGGATTTCTATCGAAACAGCTATAGGTAATATCTTCAATAAGTACAATATTCATAAAAGCCTCCTGTTCTGAATGAACCTGCCCATTGTCATTTGTAAATAATACAGGCATTATGCGCAAAAATGAAAAAAAAAAAATTCTTTACACAAAAATTCTTTACAAACATTGCTTGCTTTTATTTCCACAAATATGCCCTTCTTTTTCAGAATCATTTTTTCATATTCAGTTTGTAATCCCACTATATTTTGTTATTTTATAATTTTTCTGTATTTTCTCATTTATTTTAATTTTTTATCTATTTTCTTATTTTTTGCTCCGTAGCTCACAAGTGGCATAAAATGCTGAAATATTCTCTTTTTAGAGAGCAAAGATAAAGTGATACAACACAATAACCCGAAAAGTATAAACCTGGTTTTTCGTTTTGAAACTCCCTTCCCACCCACCCACCCCCCCCACCTCTCTCTCTCTCTCTCTCTCTCTCTCTCTCTCTCTCTCTCTCTCTCTCTCTCTCTCTCTCTCTCTCTCTCTCCCCTTTTATATTTTGAGGTCAGAAAAAAAAAAAACAGATTTCTGCCTCCGAACTAGATTTTTTCATTCCGACGTAAATCCACACTTATCTCTTCAGTAGGTTTTTTGGCTGTCGATAAAAACCAAAAAATTTTCTCTTTTGGATATTTCTTATTTACTCTTTAAAAAAAAGAGGTTATGTATTTCAAAAAGAAAATGTAAAAGATAAAAAAAAATACACATCCCTCAGTAGTTGCAGTAACATTGCAGTTTAATCAATCGTTTTATGATAAAGAAAAATTCTGTGATTCTATTATTATTATTATTATTCACAATGAGCATATATGCTTATGGAAGAACGTCAAAAGATCATGAATTTACATTGATGCTTCCGTAGAACAGACAGTTTATAAGTTAAAAATTAAAAAGGAGTATTATTATTATTATTATTATTATTAATTATTATTATTATTATTATTCATAACGAGCATAGAAGAACGTCAAAAGATCACGAACTTACACTGATACTTCCGTAGAACAGACAGCAGTCCACTGATTAGAAAAAATATGCAAGGGGAGCAGCATAAATAACTAGAGACTAGTCTTCCCCCTTTTATCATTCATTACTGGTCTTGAAAAGGATTAGTTATCTTCAGTTATCTTTAGTTATCTTTCGCAGGAAGGAGACCTGTATGGGTGAACAGGGATTAAGACTCTCGACTCGGCGATAAAGGAAGTTGACGGAAATGTCGGAGAAGAGCCAAGGCTCCTTGGACCTCGTCACGGTACTTTTCTTCTTCTTCTTCTTCTTCTTCTTCTTCTTCTTCTTCTTCTTCTTCTTCTTCTTCTTCTCGGCCACCTGTAGGAGATCGCGAGGACCCCGACTCAGAGACCATTGTTTTTCTAGCGGTGTTTGTGGTCGCGTCGCTAGACCGAGCGTTCTTCTTCTTCCCGTAGGTTTGACTCGCCGAGAAGGAGGAGGAGTTTACTGTAAGGCTTGAGGCGTCGGGGAGCTACAGCTATAGTACTAGCATGCACTAATAGCAGCCAAGAGTTGTTCCAAAAAAAAAAAAAAAAAAGGGGCGGATAAATAGGGGACCCACTCGTGCCCCCAAACCGCGTGTGCAGATGATTAATGTTGACACTGACAGAGTGCCAGTGAGTGGATTGGTGTCCTTTGAGTGACTCGTGTTGGAATTTGGCGATTACTGCCTCATATAAAGAGGATTATCCTACCATTCTGGCAACAAGAGACTCCCGAGGGCTCATAAAAGCACAGACTAAACAACCCCCGCCTCCTTTGTGGACCTGAAGTATCCATAAACAAGCTTACTCAAAAGCTTGTGGTGGTGTTACATCATGACCACCGCCTACCCATCACGGTTGGAGGTTCTTGGCCGCTTAACCGTAAACTCCCACCCACGCTAGTGAGTGCAGTGCTCCCCCACCCCAAAAAGGGTCGCAGTTCGGTAGTTGTGCGACACTTTCGCGGCATCAACTTCTCGACCCTTCTCGATTACCGATTAATACAAAATCATAGAACCTTCAGAAGGGGGGAAAAGGTATTCGAGTCAGAGGCAAAACGCCCCCCAAATCAGTGTGCGCATCTGTCCTGGCTGAAACCTTTGCCAGGAGGGAACGAACAGTCAAGTTTGCTCCAGAAAGATCAGAGCCTCTTGAGGGGGGAGGGTATCGCCTTTAAAGCAGAGCAATTTCGCTCTGCCGTGTGACAGCTACTAGGCTCGTTTCTCCGTCTCTTTTTCGCGGCGTGTCAGCAAAAATCCTTGGAAAGTAAACAACCAGCAGTCTTGATCGAGAGCCTCCGCAGTGACAGTCTATAATCCCAAGAGCTCGCGGTTTCCCCTCTGGTCTCGCCTTAAGGGATAAGCTACTCGACTTTAACCACCTTTCACGGCCACAGCCCAAACGGCCCCGACTCTCGCGGTGGATTTCTGAAGGAGGAAAGAGACCCGAATAAAGGATTACTCTCTTATTTCTCCCTTTGCGGCCCTCTCCATAATTCAAAATGCAGGGCGCAAACACAGGAAGGTGAGTCACTCTCGTTCGCTCCTTCTTCTCCCTTAATTGATTCAAGACGTCCAACAACAAAGTCTCGCCCATTCTATTAATGAGCCAGAAATATAAGACTGTTTCCTCTTAAATCATTTTTGTGCTCTCTGGTGCTGAATGGAGTGAGGCCAACTTTCATTCACTTCAGGAAATCTCAGACGACCCTAAATGATTCTTTGAACTAGGAGACGCGATTTAAAATTTTCAAGAGACGCGTCATTCATAATTCAAACGCAGACGCCCCTTGTAGGAATTCTAGAAAAGAGAGGGAATGGTGTGTCGTGTTTACTGTTTCAGCCTTAAATTAAATATTCAGAACCTTGTTTCTTATGTACGAGATCCATCTCAATTTTCCAGGCGCTCTCCCAACTAAAATATTTTAAACACACCAGAAACACGTAAGAAGAGCTCATCTGTCAGCAGCAAGAACAATGAGAATAATTTGAAGTGATAAATGTGTAAGAAATAATAAAGATGATAAACAGAAACGCAGAGATATCTAAAGGCCATTTTCAGCAATAACAACTACATAAGCACCAGACAAAAATAATAATAATGAGCGAGACTCGACCTCGTTTTTAATCAGTTTATTTCCCTT
>JANJGK010000022.1:17742501-17747501 GCA_039081455.1 Macrobrachium rosenbergii | reverse complement strand
TAAGCGAGTCTAGTTGAATGGCGTGAATGCTGATGACAAAATGTAGAGGTTTTTCTAGCAAGTGGAGCAACTGGCCGTCTTTGCGAAGCCATTGCTTAAAACAAAATAATGAAGGGGACGAGGGGATAAATAAGAAAATGGGGAGTTTGAACCTAGAAAGCTCTGCAAGAAGCAGGAAGGAACAGCCTGATTCTCAAACCTTTTCGAGTGCAGAAGTATCGACTAATTTTTCAGAAGCGTCATGGAGTCAATGCTTATTGACATAATTATAGTTAGTCTTACAAATACTTCTTTTTATGGCCGAGAACTATAATCAATAAACTGACTTACATAAAAAAAGAAACCATCATATTTTTCCTATAATAGTTACGTCTTTGTCTTAACGATTAGATAATATTTCTAGTCCTGATCTTGCTCACTATACAAGAAATTGTTATCTATGTTTCCATTTCAAGGCAAAATATACAAAGCAAACTGCATGATGTACAATAATGAATTCCCTCATTTACGCTTTCCTTCGCAAGATTAATCAGAGCTTTGTATTATGCATTTTCAGTAAAATACATCTCATCATCACAGAGTGATATATATCGGGATTTCAACGCAAATTCTACGGCGGTCCTTCTGATGGCGACTTTGTTCGAAATCATGTAACGAAAAACTGTTTCTCTCTCATGTTCCTTTGTTCGTAACCACTTGTCCTCAATTCCCTCATTCAGTATCAGGCAATACTCCGCCTATTTCTCTCTTCCAATTCCTTTGGACGCTTTGAATTACGAGCGTAGCTTTTTGTATTTTTCTTTTATTCACCCCTCCCCCCCCTCCCGAATATCTAATCACTTTAGCAAAGCAGATATTTTCCCTGATTTATGATCTTGAATTTTTGGACCTTATAATTATCTGGGTCATTGGCAGGATTCTGGGAAATCCTCATGGTAGATTAACGATGGCCTGAAGGCCAGCCGGGTAAAATCCGACGGTAATTTATTTTCTGAAGAAGCGACCCAGCGCAAAGCATGTCCAAATTGAAGCCGATTACTGCACCAGAGTGATTTTTGTGGACGTAATGAAAACCAGGATTACTAAATGGAATGGAATGGAATGTAGAATTTAGGCCATAGGCCAATCGCTGGGACGCATGAGGTCATTCAGCGCTGAAACGGAAATTGGGAGTAGAAAGGTTTGAAAGGTGTAACAGGAGTTAAACCTGGCAGTTACGCTATGAAACAAATGTTAAGAGAGGTTGGAGAGCAAGATGGAAGAAAGAGAATACGAAAGGAGGTACAGTAAAAGGAGTGAAAGGGGTTGCAGCTAGGGACCGAAGGAACGCTTCAGTGAACCTTAAGTAATGCCTACAGTGCACCGCGTGGGGTTCATTGACAACACTAACCCCCTAAGGGGAATCTTTTAAATGTTCGGGAAATACAGAGGAATGCAGAGTATGCAGGAACGCGTAGGTTTGTAAGGGAAATATTTTCAAGGTCACACGAGCTGCAGAAATCTCTGAGATTTCTGATAAAATAAAATTAACTGATTTCCCTGTTTTTGCTCCTAGAATTAATCCGTAATTTCTATCACATCTCATAGGTCCCAGCGCTTGGTCTTTGGCCTAAATTCTATATCCCATTCCATTCCATTTAATGAACTTGGTTTCCAGTAAGTCACAATAAACAAGGAAAAAAGTCGATGGCAGCATTATAAAACTATTCGTTTATACAACTTTTTTTTTTTCAAAACTGGACCTGATAAAATCACATTTAATGATTTTTCTCTATAACTTCTAACTTTCTTGAAAGTATTATACAAAGTTTTTCAAACATTCTTGTCCAGAAACACCGTCGCCTATCTGTAAAGAGTTGTTTTCAGATGAAAGCTTCACAACTACAAGGCTATTAAGTTCTCTCTCTCTCTCTCTCTCTCTCTCTTCTCTCTCTCTCTCTCTCCTACTCTCTCTCTCTCTCTCTCTCTCCTCTCTCTCTCGTCTGTGTGTGTCTTTTCGCTCAGTGCATATATTTACGTTTTTTTCTTTCTATCACACGTAATCATCTGTAAAGAGCTGATGGGGGCTTAATGAAGACCTTGGAGATTGCAAAGTTACACAATTTTCCTGTTTAACTTCTCGAATTCATCCAACAATTTGTGACCTTCCTAAAAAAAACGTCCACTCTTACTGCAGTGGGCTGAACGCCCGACGCTACCTATTTGGTGTAGGACTTTTAGAACTGAGAAAATGGAAGTCTCACTTTCCTGTTTCAGCTCTTCGAATTAATCCATCAATTTGGTGACCTTCGCTACAAAAACCTTCCGTCTTACTGCAATCAGCTGTAGGACTGACGCTATAAGATTTGGTGTAAGACTTTAGAACATTGTAGAAAATCCAAGCCATGGATTTCAATTTTCTGACCCAGAAGTAATCCCTGATTTAACGCCCCCCCCCGCCGCCCGGCCCCCGCCTCTCCCCGCCCCCCAGACATTTCCCGAAAACCCAATAATCCATTGGAAATGACTTTTTTAAAAAAATCCCTCGCCAGATTTGGCGCGGGACGAAAAAAGGAGACTCTGTTTCTCTTCCAGTCTAATCTAATTCCATTCGGTGCCTCCGCTTCTTTTGAAGCAACGCTGCAGCACGTCAATTTTCCGAAGCAAAGGAAACCCCCCCTTTCGAGGCACCTTTGATGTCGTAATCTGTTTAATACCTGCGCGAATATAATGGGGAGCGCATTATGCCTTTTCCTATTTCTCAAAAGGACTCTTTCGTGGAGGCATGAGTGTTTGTGAAAGACTCGGGGCTTAAGGAAATTAATCGGGCGCGTACACACATTACAATATATATTTAATATATATATATATATATTTATATAATATAGTATATATTAGTATTATATATATATAATATTATATTATATATATATATATATATAGTTAGTTATGATATATATAGATATAAAATGACTTGAGAATAAAGTCGAAACCGGTCAGGAGTTACATACATCTCTTTCTTATTAAATTTTAACTTGTGGTGATGTGTGATACATATATATATATATATATATATATATATTATATATATATATATATATATAGTATATATATATATTATATACATATATATATATAAATAAAGACAAAATCCACACGAAGGAAAGAGAAACAATGGAGTACTGCAAGGCCTTTCGACTTCTTGTCCTTTACTTAATGTAGCAGACTCACTTCGTGGATTTTGTCTTCATTTGTATATATTCATCACAGTTCCATATTTTCCTGATTCAGTTATACACACACACACACACGATATATATATATATATATATAATATATATATAAGATATAATATATAATATTATATATATATATATAGAGAGAGAGAGTGAGAGAGAGAGAGAGAGAGAGAGAGAGAGAGAGAGAGAGAGAGAGAGAGAGAGAGAGAGAGAGAGCGCATGTGTGTGTGTATATTGCCATTTCCCTCTAGGAAAACTGAAGACTAATAACTGACTTCCATGAATCATGTTTCAATACCAATGACAAATTAACCGTCTGGATAAAAGCTGACTTACCAATCATTCATAATAAATAAGCTTTATCAGATCCATTATAAGAAGCTTCAGAACTGCATACGTTTGATTCTCAATAATTAACGAACCCCGGATGGTTAGTGGAAAATAAAGAGAGAGCTTCAGAGTATATAAAAATATTCCATAAAATGGTAAGAAAATAAAATGTTCTAACATCGGAAGTATAATGTCGCAGCAAGCGCCGTAAATGCAAACATTGACATATATTACATATATGAATAACCTCTTGTTTGCGTGGGAGAAATGAGTAAATATATATATGTATGTATGTATACATATATACATACAATATACAAATTTATATATATATACATATACATATACGAGTATATAAATACATATGTGTGTGGTTATATATATTATTATATATATAATATAATCATATATATATATATATATATATATAATATATTATATACATTATATATGAAAAATCTGGACGAAAATCCGGGGGGGCGGGGGCCAATTGGGGTAGCGCTCCTAAAATACCAGAAATTTGTTTAGAAAAAAAAATGTTTGGTTGAGTGAAGTATTTTGTCATCAGCTCCGGCTCAAAGACTTGATATACTGAGAATTAAAAATAAAAGGAAAAATAATTTGACAAACATTTGAATTTGGAACGCACGGCGCTCAGAATTTTTAGGAAATCGCCCGCCAACGTAAAAATAAGCGGAGATTCCGAGACACTGAAGAAGAAGAAGAAGAAGAAGAAGAAGAAGAAGAAGAAGAAGAAGAAGAAGAAGAAGAAGAAGGGAAAGGTTGTAAACATGTCTACCTATAAACAGTTTTGATGTGGGAAAAGTGGTGATTCATGAAATTTACAGACTTTAAAAGGCAAATGAAAGGTGGGCATCCAAAAATCATGATGATGATGATGATGATGATGATGATAGATGGAATGGAATATAAAAATTTAGGCAATGGCCAAGCGCTGGGACCCTACGAGGTCATTCAGCGCTGAAAGGGATATTGAGAGTAAAAGTGTTATAAAGGCGTAACAGGAGGAAAATCTGTCAGCTGCATCGGGAAAAATTGTTGAGGAGCGGGTGGAAAGGAAGATGGAAGGGAGAGGTTACGAACGGAGGTACAGTAAAAAAGAATGAACAGGGGTTGCAGCTAGGAGCCGAAGGGGACGCTGCGAAGAACCTAAAGCAATGTCTAAAGTGCACTATGTGAGGAGGTTAAAATTATTCAAGACTTTTTAAATTTAAAAGAAATAAAAGCCGAAAATAAACCTTATATCAGTCCCCATGAAACAGAGAAAAAATATCTAATTAAAAAATGTAAAAATATCTAATTAAAAAAATGCATCATTTCAATCTTCACCTTCTGATGACAAGGCTTACGTTTGGCCCCTACTAAACAAAAAAATTTAATCCGTATACTTTCCAAATTCAAAACATCTAAAAGGTGCAAAACGCTCTTTCC
>JANJGK010000022.1:17721168-17726168 GCA_039081455.1 Macrobrachium rosenbergii | reverse complement strand
GGTTTACCCTCACTGTAGCCTCCGTAGGTGACGGTTTGTCCTGAATTGCACCGTCTAACGCGAGAATACGGCCATAAATAGAAGTGTATCTGCCTTTTATCTCCGTTATTCTGTACTATGTATCAGTAATTATAATGTACAGAACACCTGTGAGTGTATGTCTGTCTCGCCGTAATTCTTATTATACAAGGTATCAATAGACCGATACAAGCAATCAGTGTTTGTGTGTGTCCGTTACGCAGTTTTTATTCTTATTTTCTCTACTATGTCAGTGCCCATTATGAAAAATTATATTTACATGATGACATACATTCAAATCATCATAAATGATTAATCCTTTGTGCTTTGGGAGCAAATAATGCTGTTAACTTGAAGGTGCTTGAAGGAATTGAAACGCCTAATTTATAACTCAAGGAGGTAACGGTTACTAACAGCGGTCTGAATTTATCCCTCACAATTTAAGAGAGAGAGAGAGAGAGAGAGAGAGAGAACCACTCAGTAGTACTGACGAAACTTAATAGACACGTTGACCTCAATATAGTACTTTATAATAGCAACCATTAACGCCTTTGTATTGCTGCCAAATGGCAATCACACCCAGAGTTGAAACTACCGAGAATGCATGCTTCACATACCCACATGCCCACCCACCAACTGAGTCAGACAGGCAGATAAACAGACATATACACGCGTTATAAAGATTGGGAACAATCACCGCAAATTCTGGGATCTGTCTGGTGCATGGTAACCTGGCCCAGATAATGACGTCATTTCTAAAAGGGGAGAGAAATGGAAGCTTCTAGCAACTCGTCTGGGAGGGATTTCTCTGGGAGTTACATATGTCTCTCGTTCGAGACGTCTCTTTACAGAGAGAGAGAGAGAGGGGCATTCCACCTGTTCCGGCTGTCTCTCACCTGTGTAGGAAGAGCGTGCGCGCGCGTGTAAGTCTGCGGCATATTTGTGCATGCGAAGTTTAGTCTCACCTGTGCCTTTTTAAAAACCTCAGGTCTTTGGCAGCGACGCAAGTAGGAAGAAAGATTTCGGGAAGGGCCTGAATTGAGACTTCAGCTCGTAGCCTCTGTTGGTTGATTGAGTCTAGCGGTCCATAACATGCCAGTGACTGGCTCCTTTTGACACCTAAGCCAATAAGGGTGCTTGATGGCTTAGGACCGGCTTAATGCACAGGCTTAAGCTCATGCAACCAATGCAGTGATTTGTCTTTTATGACAATGCACGAAATTTCATTACCTTGTTTTGCAAGTTTCCAACTTTCACTTGTTTCCAGAATGTCTTTTGTACCTCTCTGTAACATGACAAACCCCCCCCCCCCTTTCTCTCTCTCTCTCTCTCTCTCTCTCTCTCTCTCTCTCTCTCTCTCTCTCTCTCTCTCTCTCTCTCTCTCTCTCTCTCAAATGGATATATAAACTTGGCAGTTCTAAATGCTTCAAAGAAACTGCTCTCCACTGTTTGTGTCTGTGACTGCTAGGCTGCATTCACCTTACAGTAGTTTTACAGGAGTTCAGAATGTTTACGATTCTTACAGATAAGAACATTGCAGCCACAAACTACACATGAATGAGCATAGAAGACAGTCGTTAAATGCATAGTACGAACCAGATATAGCAACGAAGACCTACATTAGCAGTACGGAAGTGACAAAGTTAGAAAATATATTGCATGGCCCAGTTTTACTGCGCTAGTACTACCTCGCCAGTAATGACGGTAATATTAAAGTAATTTTGCAAATGTGTCGTGCTTATGCTAATTACGACAATTACATGAAAATGAATTTATTGACTTAAGATTTTGTGATTTTTAAATATGGAATTCACTACCCGAGACTGTTACACACAGAAAAAATATAAAAAGTAGCTGTTCAAGTAGCCAGTGATAGTAACTATTGAATAGTTCTACTAGCTGTTATTTTTCCAGAAGCAGAGGCCAATGGGGCTGGCAACCAGAAGCCCGTATGTAGCCCAGGACTAAAGCTGAAAACTGAAAACATTTATGGGAAAACAGAAG
This sequence comes from Macrobrachium rosenbergii, assembly GCA_039081455.1. NCBI lineage: Eukaryota > Metazoa > Arthropoda > Malacostraca > Decapoda > Palaemonidae > Macrobrachium > Macrobrachium rosenbergii. The sequence goes on along the minus strand of JANJGK010000022.1, from coordinate 17,724,146 downwards.
CAGGAGGATAATTCCGAAGTTTGTAAGTTAGCAGATGGAAATAAACACTTGCCAAAGCGTGCAAGTTGAGGATCACTGACCTCCACAGAATAAATGTGGGAAATAGTGGCCTGACGGGTGCTACAGACCCACCTGAGAGGTGGGACACTTGTTTAGCTCATCAAAATACTGGCTGGAATAGAACTATTACATTGATAATAGTATTACAATACTATTTGACTATTACATTAGCCATATTAGTAAAGTAATACCTGACTATTACATTGATAACAGTACCATCATTTGAACATTACTCAGATTATAGTAATATAATACATGATTGTTGTACCAGTAATAGCCTTACAGTACTATGCTATTTGACATTCACACTAATAATATTACTTTATTACAATATGAATATTACTCTAATTATAGTAATATAATAATATTTCACTATTGCACTAGTACTAGTACTATGATACTATTTTACTACTGCACTCGTGATAGTCTTAGAATACTAATGTTACTATTACAATGATAACTGTAGAAAATAGTACTATGGTACTATAATACTATTCCATGAATGGTAGCACCTTTACTCCTTCTCACAAGGAACTAGTTATGAAGTCTCAGCCGCGAACATAATTGTCCTGCACATCAAAGACTCCACGCGTACCATACGGACCCTCATTAAGACTTAATGACACTACTAACTCTTTGAAAGCAGAATCGTAATATAAATAATATAATAAGCTTGGAAATTGTATGTATATACATACATACATATATATATGTGTGTCTTATATGAACCATCTCCCAGTGCGAAGAATCTTCTAATTGAACTGAAAAAATTGGAAGGTATAATTGGAGATTGTTTCAGTGTCGTATTCTGTGATAAGAAAGTCGCAATTAGACTTATATTCTGTGGTAAGAAAGTCCCAATTAGACTTATATTCTGTGGTAAGAAAGTTCCAATTAGGCTCGTACACTGTGACAAGAAAGTTTCAATTAGGCTCGTACACTGTGACAAGAAAGTCCCAATTAGTCTCGTACTCTGTGACAAAAAAGTCCCAATAAGGCTCGTACCCTGTGACGAGAAAGTCCTTAGTCTCGTACTCTGTGACAAGAAAGTTCCAATTAGACTCACATTCTGTGGCAATAAAGTCCCAATTAGACTTACATTCTGTAGCAAGAAAGCCCCAATTAGACTTAGATTCTGTCGCAAGAAAGTCCCAATTAGACATATATTCTGTGGCAATAAAGTCCCAATTAGACTACATTCTGTGGCAAGAAAGTCCCAATTAGACTTACATTCTGTCGCAAGAAAATCCCAATCAGACTTATATTCTGTGGCAAGAATGTCCCAATTAGACTTATATTCTATGGCAAGAATTCCCAATCAGACTTATATTCTGTAGCAAGAAAGTCCCAATCAGACTTATATTCTGTAGCAAGAAAGTCCCAATTAGACCGAAGGGCTGGTGGGTACGTAAAGCAGTGGTAAGACCTGCTTTGTCGTATGGTCTAGACGCGACACCACTGAAGAAAACAACTAAATAATTCAGATTTGCAGAAATGATGAGATAAGTTAAGAAATGAACACAACAGGGGTTCAGCAATAGAGAAAGAAGAGATAAGTTGTTAGAAAAGAAAAAAAATTACAAATTAATAAATAAATGGATAAAAATGTAAGTAAAATAAGAAACTTGGTAAACTAAATTATTAGCAGGGGCATTCAACATCTGGCAACATCAAAGCTAAACTGTGGTTACAAGAGCATATAAAAATATCACTACAAAGAGAAGGTACAAAAGACAATTCCTCTGATAAAAAAGCCCCCCAAAAAACTTCTTTAAATAAAACAGGTGTAGCTACAAAACCGTCAGCTCATTCGTCGTATTTTGGACATTTAAACCCACATACAATAATACTAGCTTTCCTCTGCCACCCTTTTTTTTTTTTTTTTTTTTTTGCAAAAGAAAACCATTGTGCCGACTTTGTCTGTCCGTCCGCACTTTTTTCTGTCCGCATTTTTCCTGTCCGCCCTCAGACCTTGAAAACCACTGAGGCTAGAGGGCTGCAAATTGGTATGTTGATCATCCACCCTCCAATCATCAAACATTCCAAATTGCAGCCCTCTAGCCTCAGTAGTTTTTATTTTATTTAAGGTTAAAGTTAGCCATAATCGTGCTTCCGGCAACGATATAGGATAGGCCACCACCAGGCCGTGGTTAAAGATTCACGGGCCACGGCTCATACAGCATTATACCGAGACCACCGAAAGATAGATCTATTTTCGGTGGCCTTGATTATACGCTGTAGCGGCTGTACAGAAAACTCGATTGCGCCGAAGAAACTTCGGCGCATTTTTTTTTCCTTGTTTTTCTTTACACCAACACAGGCTTGACACTTTTCCGAATTTGCTCTTTCGCTAAACTTTTCATTTTCTGGAGTTCAAAGATTCAGGAAGGCTCTAAAACAATTTTTCTTGGACTATTTTCTGTACATTTTTTTATTTTACAATCGGTTGTAATTCCCCTGGGAAGCTTTTAATCCCTTTTTTTGCGCGCGAATGTTCAATAATCCCGTTGGAAGGACTTGGAATTGGAACTGGAATATAGAATTTAGGCCAAAGGGCCAATCTCTGGGACCCATAAGGCCATGCAGCCCTGAAAGGAAAATTGAGATTAAAAGGCTTGAAAGGTGTAACAGGAGGAAAACCTCAAAGCAGTTGCACCATGAAACAATTGTTAGGAGAAGGTGGATAGCATGATGGAAGAAAGAGAATATGAACGGAGGTACAGTAAAAGGAATGAAAGGGGTTGCAGGTAGGGGCCGAGAGGAAACTGCAAAAGCCCTTAAGTGATGCCTACGGTACACCGCATGAGGTGCCCTGATAGCACTACTCCCCTACGGATACAGAAGGGACTTGCTGTAAGTTTAATTCTTTCTGTATTTGCTGCATTTTACAGCATTTTTACAGCAGCAGTAATTTTTCC
>JANJGK010000022.1:17713668-17716168 GCA_039081455.1 Macrobrachium rosenbergii | reverse complement strand
CCAACTGCAAAGCGCGGCTAGAGCAAGGAAAGATATTTTTCCTTAGCCCTGATGTCAACTGGAAATGAAAATAGTTTATATTAAAGTGACAGGGAAGTTTATGAAAATAAAACATGAAGGTCGAATTTTTTAAGTTATAAATAACATTCTGAAGGGGAAAGAGACAACGCCAGCAGAATTACATAGCAAGAGAAAGGTAAGTTCTGCGGACTTTCATATACCGGTATAGGCCTACTGTATTAAAGTAACGGTCCAGTAATAGAATGCACTTAACCTTTTTATCGATTTATATTATTTCACGTTTTCAAATATGTTTCTTTACTATTTATACAGCTAAATTTTGTAAACGGCACGTGCTTAATGACGGTTAGACAGAACTAGAGTTGCCATTTAGTGATTATGGTCGAAAATCGTTGACAACCGGTGGGAAGTATCTTGTCCGATTTCAATCGCTCGATTGACGTCAGGTGATTTATGGCGCGTCAGTCACTAGCCATCGCTACTCGGACGCGTAATTGATGGCTTGCCAAAGACATATTTCAGTATTTTAAAACAATCTGACGTTCCAATTCTACAGTACATTAAAAACGTCACCCAGCGTTGCCAGATTCACATCTTCGTCAGCCCTGCGACTCTCCGTGGAACTAGACCGTGTCTCGCTCCTCTTAAACATCAGACTTCCGCTATAAAATGTAAAAATTTTCTTATATTTCAGATTATAACACCTTTTGGGTAATACGAAAGAATACCTGCGCAAACGTCGTTTAAAATAAGTCACTAGATAACGTGTTTTCTTTTGAATGCGCCTACATTTTGGTGTTATGCTCATTGCTCTAGTTTTCAACCAAAGTCTTAACCCTCTTATTGGTATTTATTAATATCGTCATGGATATCGTTTCCATATTTTGCAAACTAACGTTTTTCCGCATTTTGCAAACTAATGCTGAATGACCAAAACCATTCTGCTAACCCTCACCGTAATTTTTGCCATATAATGTAAGCCAAGATACAATAAATGAATATCTTTGTGCAACGTACAAAATTCTATGAAAATACTTTTTAATATAAAGTATCTGCAGTATGAAACTATTTGGCAAACACAAATTCTCCTCAAACAACAATATCCGTGGAATATACAGACATGAATAAATGTCTGTCCATTCTGATTAGGCCTATGTACACGAAATTACTACATTTTGTATTAAAATCCTTCATTAATGAATACAAACCATGCTTATTCTAGACAAAATCAATCATGACTGCCCTGATAAGCAGCGAAAATAAGTCATTTAACATGAACCCTGTCACTTACCGTGAATGTAAGTACTGTCAGTTGTTCCCAGTACTGTGCGTTTTTGAAACTTGGTCTCCGGCATTAGACGTAATATACCTTTAACCTTTGCACAATTCAGTTTCTCGTTATATCTTCCTTCTATATGGCATTTAGCGGGGTTACATCATTAGCTTGATACATTGTTAGCCGTCAACGTAGCTTTGAAGGGACTAGTAGTGTTGCACTGCTCGATATGAAGTGTTTCACACGTACTGAAGTTCCGAGATAGATTTGTAAATTATCATTTTAGAGTTATTTTCAGAAAGGTGTCTGTGATTTGGCAAAATAGCTAATTGGCGAGACTACCTGCACCAAAGGATTATGTTTTCTTGTACATTTAGTCGATTTCAAGCCAGTTTTCCCAAACTTAGGTGTTACGAAAAATGTGTACCCTCAGCCAAAGACAGTAGAAACACCTGACATGAGTTTGTGGGCGGGGACGAGAGAGGAGGGTGGGGGGAGGTAATTTGTGTCAGTTTAAATGTGCGTGAGAGAATAGGTAGTAGGTTAAGTTAAAGCAATGACGTGCACCTGAGTAAAGGAATGAAATAGTATGTACCTCCTTCGGTGCAGAATCCTTCAACTCGCCCCCCGAACCCCCTCCGGATCATAGGTCTGGGCTTGCCACATCCTCTCTCTCTCTCTCTCTCTCTCTCTCTCTCTCTCTCTCTCTCTCTCTCTCTCTCTCTCTCTCTCAGTAGACTTCATATTTTCCTGAAACCCCTAAACGAGAAAATTACACACACACACATATATGTATGTATATACTCTGGACGTTAAGAGTTAGCTATATATTTTACTCGCGAAGATAAAAATAGCGTTCCTGTCCCTTTCTGAAGAGATGAGCTTAGCTAAATAATTGATAAAAGCCATGAAAATTTCCCCTTAAAACTGAAGGCAAGGTGTCCCAAAATTTCGAAAGATATGCAAGGAAGAAGAATGATCAGACTTAATGACTTTCAATTTCAGCACTAATAAAATAATAAAAAAAAAAGATCGCCTGGCGTGTGGCAAGTGGATATGCAAGAGCAGAGAGCTTGCATTCTTAAAGCACTTAGGAATATCAAATGCACAACCCACGTAAAAGTAAATGGACGCTTTGAATAGTACGGTGATGTATGAATTATCCAGAGTGCTGCATCAGTTACCAGGCGACAGCGCTGAAGT
>JANJGK010000022.1:17683668-17711168 GCA_039081455.1 Macrobrachium rosenbergii | reverse complement strand
CATATTATTACCATTACAAAAACAGTTCCGCTTTTTGTAACATTTGTTCGGTAATTTTTCTCCCAAGCAACTCGTGACATTACAACCCCCTTCCCCCCCCCCCCCAATCACTTTCATCCCCACCCGGGATGTTTTTTTTCATAATAGTCCTTTTTCATATATTCATTAATATTCTCTCCAAAGAAATATGTCCATGCTTCTTTCTTGAAAACACCATCTTACTGCTCTTCAGCCAAAAGACCTATCACAGCTCTATATTTCAAACAAAATATATTCATCAAGTCTCTGTTTAATCTCAAGTTAATGTCTGTAACAAATCAAACTTTATTTAGCGGCCAGACAGAAAGTTTGTTAGGTTCTCATCCAAGGTTTCTGCTTAATTATAACGAGACAATTTAAACAAACTAGATCACCGTTTGTTTGGGATCTATGGTACAAACAGCACTTTCGGGTTGAATGCACAAACAAAGTCTCAAACGCTCAGAGTGGAAAAGAACGCGATGAATATAGTGTTTCCGAACACGCTGAATATGGTATTTGAGGGTAAAAAAGGTATGGTGATCAGGGTAACTGGAAAAAGAGTATGGTGTTCAAAAGCTGTAAGGAACAAAATATGGTGTTCAAAAACTGTAATGGCAAGAGTATGGTGCTCAAAAGCTGTAAGGACCAGAGTATGGTGTTCAAAAAACAGTAAGAAACAAAGTATGGTGTTCAGAAACTGTAAGGACCAGAATATGGTGATCAAAAACTGTAAGAAACAAAGTTTGGTGTTCACGAACTGTAAGGACCATTAAGAACCACTCAGGCATTCTTCAAGGTCGTAACAATATCACGCACCTTCGACCAGAAACCATATAGACGTGTAACAAGACGCGAGTATAAAAACCAAAGCTTAATTCTAGTCAGAGGCAAAACTAAAACATCGTTGATCTGCGAAAGGTCAATTTTAAGCAGAGCTCCATTGTTTTCCAAGGAAATGCCATTACTTGAGGTTCTTTGCGGCGTCCCCTAGGCCTCTAGCTGCAACCCCTTTCATTTCTTTTACTGTGCCCCCATTCATATTCTCTTTCTTCCATCTTACTTTCCTTAACCCTCTCCTAACAATTGATTCATAGTGCAACTTCGAGGTTTTCCTTCTGTTACACACCTTTCAAACCTATTTACTCTCAATTCCCCTTTCAGCGCTGAATGACCTCATAGATCCCAGCCCTTGGCCTAAATTCTATATCTTATTCTATTCTTTGACTGAACCTCCGTTCACATTCTCTTGCTTCCATCATACTTTCCACCCTCTCCTAACAACTGTTTCAACATTATTTTAAGCGCTGAAGGTCCTTATAGGTCCCAGCGCTTGGACTTAGGCCGAAATTTTATATTCCAGTTCCAGTTCCATGAAAATACCCAAGACGCTCAACGAGTTCCAGATTCCCGAAGGGTTCTCGGAATCTTGGAAGAGGGACTGTTACCTCTTGTGAGCGAGAGTGAAAGGTAAATTCCTTAGGAAAAGCAGCAATGCTGAATTCTGGGACATTCCAATTACCGAAGGTAAACTCTTCCCGGTGCTCACAGAATTTACCTTCACTCGAGGTACATTTGGCCGGACTGACGAAAACCAGATGAGATTTTTGGGAGTGATATTCAGGTAAATACATAGAAAGTTGCAATGTAGTAGGTTCAAAATTTTAGGACACAGATTGAAATGCAAACTGGCCTCCGAAGCACTTTTCAGACTATAAGCAATAACAAATATTTTTCCAGTGTATTCAAATCCCTTGACTATGGTCCAAAACACTAGCGGGTCCAGAAAAATTTTTTTTTGGGGGGGGCCACCAATTTTCATATTATATATACGCACACACACATATATATATATATATATATATATATATATATATATATATATATGTATATATATAAATATAAATATACATATATATATTGTTTATTATTATTATTATTATTATTATTATTATTATTATTATTATTATTATTATTATTATTATTATTATTATTATTATTATATCAAAATTTCATCATTTCTACAATAGATTTTTTATTTTTTTCCATTTTTATATTTCACATTTATGTTATTACCTAAATCTTGAGTATCATTATTTTGTCATTATTTTGCATGGGGGGGCACGTGCCCAGGTGACCCCCCACCCACCTCTGGATCCACTAGTGGTCCAAAACATGGCAGATAACTCAGAAAACCTGTCTGTAATACCTCAATAAACCCATACAAGTGTAACAGGGGCATTTCAGCCAATATAAAGACACTAATATCAATACAAATCACTGAAATAACAGAATAACAGTCACCAGAATAACAGTCACCGGAATAACATGTCGCCAGTGCTTACGGTGTGAAGAGAGGAGCTTTAAGGTTGGAAATGATATCCGAGGGAGAATTATTATTATGTTGAGACGGCAGGCTGCTCTGATCTAATTGCGAGGCAGGTATGAACTATCCGTTGTTCCATTATCAAGACCTGACACTCACCTGTTCGTATAACTTTCTCTCTCTCTCTCTCTCTCTCTCTCTCTCTCTCTCTCTCTCTCTCTCTCTCTCTCTCTTTAAAATTAACCATTGTTCCATTATGAAGCCTTGACTCTCTCTCTCTCTCTCTCTCTCTCTCTCTCTCTCTCTCTCTCTCTCTCTCTCTCTCTCTCTCTCTTAAATTAACCATTGTTCCATTATGAAGCGTTGACATTCACCAGTTCTCTCTCTCTCTCTCTCTCTCTCTCTCTCTCTCTCTCTCTCTCTCTCTCTCTCTCTCTCTCTCTCTCTTAAATTAACCATTGTTCCATTATGAAGCGTTGACATTCACCAGTTCTCTCTCTCTCTCTCTCTCTCTCTCTCTCTCTCTCTCTCTCTCTCTCTCTCTACTGATTTTCTATGTTCATGAGAGATTCAGTCTCTCTCTCTCTCTCTCTCTCTCTCTCTCTCTCTCTCTCTCTCTCTCGTCGTGTTTTCTCAGTCTTAAAATAACTTTTCATTTAAATACATGAAGCTGTTTGCCCTCTCTCTCTCTCTCTCTCTCCATTGCTTTTCTTGCTCCACTTCTTCTTCTTCTTCTTCTTCTTCCCTAGTTCTTGTATTTCTTCACCTGAATAAATCCACTGGCAAAAAGGTTTCCATTAGTTTCATATTCCGTTTTCCCTTTTATGCCCATTCTTTATTCCTTACTAAATTCTTCGCTGACCTCTCTCCCTTTTATTACTCTCTCTCTCTCTCTCTCTCTCTCTCCCTCTCTCTTTCCATCCATTTCTCTAATCTGTTTTCGACCTTCTCTTCCCCCACTTACTTCTGCAAACAAATAGGTTAAAAAAATTTTATTAGTTTAACACACACGAGTGTCAAAGCCTGTATTTGTCTATGTGCTAACCCCGTTCCTTTCTCAGTTCCTTTCTTCGCCTTCTACTCTCTCTCCTCCTCGTCCTCCTCGTCCTTCTCCTCCTCCTTTCACTCCCCTTACTCTCTCCCACGCATTAATCTTCTCTGCGTCTCTCTGTTCACCGGCACTTCGCCAAAAGTTGCAGTAACCCCTTTTATTTATCGACCTTTCGCTTGTTCTTTCTCTGAGCGACGTGTTTTCTTTCCATTTCGCTTCGTTTTCGAGGGAAAGTGCGTTGAATTGAATTGAATAGAGAATTTAGACCAAAGGCCAAGCACTGGGACCTGTGAGGTCATTCAGCGCTGAAGCGGGAATTGACGGTAAAAGGTTTGACAGGTGTAACAGGAGGAAAACCTCGCGGTCGCACTGTGAATCAGTTGTTAGGAGAAGGTGGAAAGCAAGATGGAAGATAGAGACTATGAAAGGAGGTACGGTAAAAAGAACGAAAGGGGTTGGAGCTAGGGGCCTAAGAAAGGCCACGCTGCAAAGAACGTTAAAAGTAATGCCTACAGTGCGCCGCATGAGGTGCACTGACGACACCAACCTCCTACAGGGAAGAGATAGAGTGTGTGTAATGAACGCTCTTCATCCCTCGTCCGAACCCACTTCGGTGACTTCGGCAGAGCTTTACTAATTTCCTCCCTTCCTCTCCTTCGTTATTGGCAAATAAAATGAGTTCGTCAAGAAATGTGTTTGCTTTGGCTCTGTCCACAGGCGTCGTTGACTGACGCCCTCTCTCGTGGATGGCCCAGAGGAGAAAAAAAAAAAAAAAAAAAAAAACTCGAAGGGGGTTAGAGATCGTCAGTGCGTGAGGACATTACTTAAGGTTCTTTGCAGCGTTCCTTCGGTCCCTAGCTGCAACCTCTTTCATTCCTTTTACTGTACCTCCGCTCATATCTCTTTCTTCCATCTGACTTCCCACCCCCCCCCCCCCGGCACCCCCAACAGCTGTTTCATAGTGCAGCTGCGAGGTTTTCCTCTCGCTAAGCCTTTCAAACCTTCTTACTGTCAATTTCCCCTTCAGCGCTGAATGACCTCATAGGTACCAGCCCTTGGCCTCAGGCCTAAACTCTATATTCTATTCTATTCTAAAAACTTCGTGGAAAAAAACCCCGCAGGGGGGGTACCGCAACCAGTACACCTCACGCTCGGTGCACTGTAGGCATAACTTGAGGATTCTCGCAGCGTGCCTTCGGCAACTAGCTGCAACCCCTTTCGTTCCTTTTACTGTGCCTCCGTTCATATTCTCTTCTTCCATCTGACTCTCCACCCTCTCCTAACAACTGATTCATAGTGCAACTGCGAGTTTTCCTCCTGTTACAACTTTCAAACCTTTAGCTATCAATTTCCGTTTCAGCGCTGAATGACCTCATAGGTCCCATCGCTTGGCCTTTGGCCTAAATTCCATATTGAAGTCAAGCTAACAATCATTGCAGCAAGCGCGGTGTGCCCGGGTTAGTACTATGTATGCTTTAGATCAATATTACAACAGTAACTTTACATTAATGAACGATAATTACGTTGGAGTTGCTTACCACATATGAGCATTATTAGGCTAATGATGTTTCAAGATCAAAGCGGCGTTTTCATTTTTAAATTCCAAATGAATACGAACATGGAATGTAATGAGTTACGTGGTTATTTCGTATTTCTTGTAAGAGAGGAAAATGGAAAATATATAACAATCGCATTAAAAATTATATAGGCTATATATATATATATATATATATATATATATATATATATATATATATATATGTATATATTACTGTATATATATATATATATATATATATATATATATATATATATATATATATATATATATATATATATATATTTATATACTTATGTATGTATATGTGTATATATATATATATATATATATATATATATATATTATATATATATATATATATATATATTATTATATATATATATATATATATATATATATATATATATATATAAATATACATCTGTTTGTTTCTTAGTTTTTATAGGGAGACATGTGTCACAACTTTACTATAATAAAAACGTCTCGCTGGTAACAAATGTCATGGTGGCTGCCCCTATGACAAAACTGCCTCATGGCCTGAATGCGGAATTCCCGCATACCTCTGTTCATTAGGGTGCTTCCACACAGCAGTAAGGCATGTCATAAACAGGTTGGCAACTTATCGCATACACATCACAAGTAGGTTATAAATACAAGTGAACGATTTGCTGATAATCTTTATCAGCGCCTCGTATGATTACTCATCAATGCCGAAGATTTGTTCTTCATTTTCAGTCGTTGACTTGTTTTCAACATGTATGTGATATGTACGGCATAAGTTGCCGACTTGTTTATGACGTTTTTTACTGTAGTTTAGACACCCTATAGCCATTCGGAGTGATTGACAAATGTCTCGGTGTTGCTAATGATTCGTTCTCCATTTACAGTCGTTGACTTGTTGTCAACATGTTCGTGACATGTATGTGATATGTTAGAAACGTGTTAGTGGCATGTTTTGCCATAATGCAGACATAGCCTTAGTTATCTAAAGCCATACGAGGATTGACAAATGTGTCCCCCACCTGTAGTTTTGGAAGAGTACATGATGCGTTGGTAAATGTGGCTCCCCCAATATGGCACTGAAGCATTTCACGACTTCAAACTGGATTTCAAGTTGCAAGATTGCAAAACAGAAATGAAACAGATGTACAAAAGATTACAATTTTCATTACCGCGCCGTTTTGCATAAACTCTCCCATTTTGGATCCAAAGATAATTTCTTTTAAAGTTTGAATTTTTTAATCTGGCAATACTTTGATGTTGCCATGGTGGCGCAGTGGTAAGGTTCTCGCCTACCAGTCGAGAACCTTACCACTGCGCCACCACAGTCGAGAGGACTGGGTTCAAATCCCGCCACCCACTGGTGGCTTGGGGATGGTGCTATTGCATAAACCTGGTAGCCCGCCAACCTAGCGGTCTGAAAACTCGAGAGTTTGTTAGTAAGAAAATAGGTACCAGTCCTCGGGCTTGGGGGTTAAACAGTAAGCCTAGCAACACACTGGCCACGTTTCTTAGGCAATGGGACTTCTCCCCCACTGGCTGTAGGCCTAAGAAACCAGAGTTCAGCGCTGGCCCCATGAACCTTGCAAGGCCCCGGAGGACTTTAACCTTTTTTAACCTAATATTTTGATAGGAATGTAAATCAAAACAACAGAATGCTTAACAGCTATATGCCTAGGAAATTACCCAATTTACTAACTTTCTCCTAATACCACTAGGACTTTCTGCCTTTCGCAGGTCACCACAGAACACTTTAATTTCGTTCTAAGAAATCTAAACGTTCTACACCTGGCGCCAACTACTCTGAGGGCTTCATTATCATGCCTGGCAACTCACGGGTCAACAGTGCGTCCGATTTCTTAACAGTAGGTTGTCAGGACACGATAATAAAACCTTCAGAATTTATCACTGTGGGGTTTAATGTTATGAAAACTAATAGTTTACCAGTGATAAACATAGCAATTACTGAGGCCTAGTTAGAGAATGTTTTGTAAATTATTATAATCTTTATTCATTTATTCCTTGGCGAAATAATAAGACCACAAAATTGCATTGTTTACAGATATATATTAAATAAACGTCAAAGACTTATTTGGCCGGCAAAATCATTTCTGGTGAATCCTAAACCAAAAATGGAAATATTATGTCGGATTTTTATAGCTCATAAAAAAACTTGCCCCTACTTTTTTTTTTACTGTAAATGAATAGTTCGTACAGTGGTTTATTTGCCCGGAAAAAATCATTTCTTCTAAATCATATACAAAAAATTTGAAATATCACGTCGTATTTTTATTCATAAAAGAGACAAATATTCTGCTCCTACTTTTCACTGTAAATGAGTAGTTTGTATAATGGATGACGAGAGATTAAAAAACAAAGCCAAAATATCCAGTCCATGAAATGTCTCGTTATATTTCGGCGCCAGTGGAAAAGATCAATCGCTTTTGGTCTAGCGATTCTGAATTTTGTTATGCTTCCCGTATCAACACCATTTTGAGTATAATTACGTGTAACACACACAACCAGGATTTAATATACATATATATATATATATATATATATATATATTATACTGTATATATATATATATATATATATATATATATATATATATATATATATATATATATTATACTGTATATATATATATATATATATATATATATATATATATATATATATATATATATATATATATTATATGAATACATATACAGATATGTATCATGGTACAGATATGTATTATATGGTTGCAGCGTGCCTTCGGCCCCTAGCTGCAACCCCTTTCGTTCCTTTTACTGTACCTCCGTTCATATTCTCTTATTTCTATCTTACTTTCCACCCTCTCCTAACAACTGAATCACAGTGCAACTGCGAGATTTTCTTCCTGTTACACCTTTCAAACCTTTTACCGTCAATTTCCGTTTCAGCGCTGAATGACCTTATTGGTCCCAGCGCTTGGCCTTTGACCTAAATTCTATATTCCATTCCATCCATTGCAGAATGTATCTAAATATAATAAAATGTAATAAAAAATATATAATAAAAAAATAAAAAGCATAATAAAAAATACTAAATCCACTAGTACTATCATTCGCGTGTAAGCGCTACAGAATTCCCCAGGGGGATTTATTGGCAGTTTTCCGTGACCTTTCACCTTTCCGCGAACCTCCCATTTTGCCAGATTACCGTAATGTCGCACTGCGCTTTCAAAAGAGCTCCGTACTTATAGTACAAAACATTTCCGAGTTTTAAACGGCTCTACTTCTGGGTGGGATTACAGTACGGTTTCTGGTTAACTGTATTTGAAGCTACAGCCGTTATTGTAAAAAAAAAAAAAAGTCTCTTTGAAAATAACTTTATTTTTTGAGACTCAAAGTCTTCCCCTTTCGTTGTGTGACATTTTACGTGGGGGATAAAGTTTTAATGTTGACCTTTAGCTCACATTACTTGCATACTCAAGAAATGTGTATGTATGTAAATGGCTGTTGACACTGACACACCCACACATACATATATACATATATACACACACACATATATATATATTTATATATATATATATATTATATATATATATATATATATATATATATATATATATATATATATATATATATATATATATATGCATACGTACAATACACACACACACGCACATATATATATATATATATATATATATATATATATATATATATATAACGCATTACTCGTAAACGATTTTAAGCGATGCAAATGTAATCTTTTTACATCAGTCTGACAAATTTAACTTTAATATAAAAACCCTGCCTCAAAAATGCAATGTAACATAAAATTCGCTTTAATGAAAAAAAAATAAGAACAAATCGAGGTTGTTAAGAATTAAAATTAAAAATGTGTTTCCGGAATCAGTGACCATATCTGCTGCGACGTCAATTTGCAGAACTAACTCAATCATACCTTAGTCTATCATTTAGCATTACCTTTGAATGTAAATATTTCTTAACGAAAAAAGTTAGCGAGACAGACTAAATAAGAATTTTAAAAAAAGGTTTAAAAATTAGGCAAAACTTACCTCCTGTTGCCTTTGAATAAAAATATCTCCTTAATAAATAATTGCGCAAAACAGACAAACGAAAAAAAAAAAATTTTAAATTGGGCAAAACTCACCTCCTGGCCCCCGGCTGACTTTGGTCATGAACCCCATGGGTCTGTTGGACTGGCCGTGCCCGGGGGGTGGCCAAGACCCGAATTGGACGGGCACTGACCCGATGTGGTTTTCACCTTCCTCCTCGTGCAGCATTTTCAAAACAGCCGAATTGTGCAGATGCGCTGCTATGGGAGGCCGAATCAAGATGGCGTCTGACCTGTCGGTTGGAAAGGAAATTTAAATTAATATATGAGGTTAGAACGAGGTGAAAAGGATGCGGGTTTACATATTATAGACCTTGACATATCCCAAGGTCTAAAGCTTTAACCTTGACCTACCCCAATGTCTAAAAACCTTGACATACCCCAAGGTTTAGCTAAAGACCTTGACATACTCCAAGGTCTAAAGGCCTTGACATACCCCAAGGTTTAGCTAAAGACCTTGACATACCCCAAGGTCTAAAAACCTTGACATACCCCAAGGTCTAAGGACCTTGTCATACCCCAAGTTCTAAAGACCTTGACATGCCCCAAGTCTAAGGACCTTGACATACCCCAAGGTCTGAAGACCTTGATGTACCCCAAATTCTAAAGACCTTGACATGCCCCAAGTCTAAGGACCTTGACATACACCAAGGACTAAAGACCTTGACATACCCCAAGGTCTAAAGACCTCGACATACCCCAGGGTCTACAGACCTTGACATATCCAAGTTACAAAGACCTTGACATATCCCAAGGTCTAAGGACCTGGACATACCCCAAGGTCTAGACCTTGACATATCATAAGGCCTAAAGACCTTGACATACACCAAGTTCTAAAGAGTTTGACATACCCAAAGTTCTAAAGACATTGATATACCCCAAGGTCTAGACCTTGACATATCATAAGGCCTAAAGACCTTGACATACCCCAAGTTCTAAAAACCTTGACATAACCCAAGATCTAAAAACCTTGGCATATCCCAAGATCTAAAAACCTTGACATACCCATTGCCATTCACGCTCTGGAATGCTGGGCATATGTGATGTCCTCTATTATAGGAGAGTAGTATATTGCATTTTCTCTTGAAGGTGAATTTCTGTTTATTTTTATTCCTTTGGTAATAGTTCATATTTAGATGTTTGTGTGTGCGAATGCGTGTTTTTTACCTTTTTTTGGAGGGGGGTCATAGATAGAATTATAACGGTTAATATCTTAAGTATTGATGCAACACTTTTTTCTCCCAATAATTAAAAAGCAGAATCAGTTTTCTAAAAGTAATAATTCCTTATCATATGAGAAAATAAGTAACCTGAATAGTGGTACTACACTACCAGGTAATTAGCGTTATCTCGTTCTGATACCCCGGACGCGAGTTCGAATCTCGGCCAGGCATCAGAATATCTTCGTTTCTTTCTTCATTTGGATGTAGGTTTAGTAGCGACAAGTATTTCCAATTTGTGAAGACATCGAGGAGTTAAGAGGGCATTGTGGTTATTAAAAATTACGTACGTATCTGGTAAAAAGTGACGAGGAGAATCTAAATATACACACAAATATACTCGTGTGTGTATATATATATATATATATATATATATATATATATATATATATATATATATATATATATATATATATATATATATATGTATGTATATATATATATATATATTGACAAAAGTTTGGTATAACTCCTGCTCTTAGTATAATGGTAAAGTATCAAAAAGTATTAACATTCCTTTGTTTTTCGGGCACAGTAAACCTTAAAATGGCGATGCAAGCATTAGTGTGTGTGTGTGTCTGTGAGTGTGTGTGTGTGTGTGTGTGTGTGTGTGTGTGTGTGTGTGTGCGTCTGCGTAAAAGGTAAGTCCTGCAGTGACGTAAGTGGTACTTTGGAACTTTCCCTTCTCCATCAGTGCTATATTTCGTCTCAACTTTCGAATCTCTGTGTACAAACTTGTCGAAGTTCTTCGACGCCAAAATTCGACTAAGACTCAGAATAAGAGGGAAAAAATAAAATTCCACGTTGCGCTAGAAGTTATAAAACAAGACGGGAATTTATTCAGTACATCCCCACGGAGTTATAATAAGTCTATGAAATCCTGGGCTCCATCCATAGCTACGATGCTCAAAATATCAGTCCGCGTTTGTCACAAAGTAAACAGTTTTCTATATAAAACATCAGAAACTTACGATATTCGAACATACCATTTAAAAAAAAAATAAAAATTATCCATCGCGCCTTCGGTTAACAACCTTTGAAATACCCTGGAAATATTTACGATTTAAAAAAAAAAAAAAAAAGGAAAATCGCGGAAGCACGCATTCCTTTGACATCGCTCAAACGGACCGATCAAACAAGAGGCATGAAAGAAAATGTATCAAAAACTATCTTCGCGCTATTTCAGCAGAGCTCAGGCCGTGAACAAACGCGTTTGAATTTATTCCGAGAAGTAAGTCTATCTCGCAAATTCACTCGCGGGGAATTCTGTGCAAAGCCATAAATGAATTCACCCCATCGACGGGCGTGGGTTGGCGAGGGAAAGCCGACCTTGTGGTCGAAGGCCACAAGGTATATAATGGCTCAATCGACAGCGAGTCACTCGGAGTCAAAGCTGCATCACTGCGAAAAGAACCCTTATGCTCTGGTGTCACAAGGTCGAGAATACCTCAAGCCTTCTTTTGCACGTTACAGTGACCAAGTTTGCCATTTGTGATTTTATTTTTAAAAGAGAGAGAGAGAGAGATGGAGAGTGCCTTTGAGGAGGTTATAAGGCAGCGCCATGCCCACTTGGCACCCGATTGGCACGGTGCCACGGTGGGTGAATCACGCATGTGAATCATGACTCGCCCGAGACTCATTCGCCTTCGTGAACCCTCCGGATAATTCGTTCATTTTCGGGCCTGGTCTATTGGAAGTCGAGTGGGAAATAACGAGGTGTGAAATAAAGTTACATGTAGGCTATGTACGTATTTATGTATGTGTATATATACACACATATATGTATACATATCACACATTACCACAGGTGAAAAATAAGAGACGGGGTGTAGGTCCTGACCGGTTTCGACTTTATTTCCAAGCCAGGTCAGGACCTTATTTGGCTTGGAAATGAAGTCGAAACCGGTCAGGACCTACACCCCGTCTCTTATTTTTCACCTGTGGTAGTGTGTGATAAATGAATCACGTACAAAAGTGATGATAATCATGTATATATATATACATATATTTATAGAGAAAGAGAGAGAGAGAGAGAGAGAGAGAGAGAGAGAGAGAGAGAGAGAGAGAGAGAGAGAGAGAGAGAGAATGTGATGCATGTAAATCTAGTGTTGAAACTAAAAAATAGAAAAGGGCAAATAAAATGAAAATAAATAAAAAATAAATAACTGAAAATTAAGAACAATTATGATATAAGCAAAATTTTTGATAATTATATTTACTCAAGTAGATATTTAATTACGCATTATCAATACCTATTACATAATACTACAAGGGCGTATATTCATGTTCCACTGTGGCGCACACAAACATTCCACACACACACACACACACACATACGCATATATATATATATATATATATATATATATATGTGTGTGTGTGTGTGTGTCTGTTACTGCGTACATATTTACACATGTAGGTGGTAGCCTTCCAGTTGTCATCTACATGTGTACTCTCCACAGTAGCTACAGTACAAGGCATTCACTACAGTACATCCAAAATAAATAGCTTTACGAAAAACAAGTTCCATTGAATAGATTTACTTCTTCCAATAAAGCATAAAACTCAGTCCTGCAAATTAAACAATAACTTCGATTCAGGGGCGAAATCATTTCACACATTGATGACAGACATCGCCTTCGATTCAGGGGCGAAATCATTTCACACATTGATAACAAGATGTCATGACGGCACTGAATAGATGTCGCCCCCGTCCAGTGAACCTACAATGAAGGCCTTTCATGCGAATTGATTTCATGTCATTGTCACTCGGAAGAAAAGGTTTAATCAGGTGTTCATTGTCAGTCGTCTGACGGAAGCATTATCATAATGAGATGAGATGTGACGTGACCCGCTTTTGTGACATATTTGAATGTGATATTATAACACTTCAATTAAATGGCACTGCGCTTTTTAATTTATCGTCCAGCTGCTCAGAATTAATGCCTGGTCCTGTTTAATGATATGAGAAAGGATTATGATGTAGAATTTATTTTAATACATCGGAGAATTCAGATGGCATGTGAACTTTCTGTCTCAAAGATTCTAGTGGTAAATTATATATATATATATATATATATATATATATATATATATATATATATATATATATATATATATATATATATATATATATATATATATATATATATATATATATATATAGCAATAAAAACGATTGCCCACTTGGCTACGATGGTGAGGATGGGTCT
This sequence comes from Macrobrachium rosenbergii, assembly GCA_039081455.1. NCBI lineage: Eukaryota > Metazoa > Arthropoda > Malacostraca > Decapoda > Palaemonidae > Macrobrachium > Macrobrachium rosenbergii. Next base: position 17,697,664 of record JANJGK010000022.1, on the reverse strand, counting down.
ATTCCAGCTCTAACAAAATATATCTGAAAACGACAGGTATATGTATGTACGAGAGGCGATAGACTTTTATCCTTCTCGTAGCCAGGTCGGCAACGTGACCTCCTTGTGAATATGGTAACGCGGGTTCGATTCTCGCGACCGCTATTCACAGGCTCTTCAATTTCTTCCGTCTGGATATTTTCGGCTTCGTAGTTACAAGCATATCCAAAAAAGCGCGAAGAATTCGAGAAGTTAAGAGGGCATTGTGGCTATTAGAATTACATATATATATATATATATATATATATATATATATATATATATATATATATATATATATATATATATATATATATATATATATATATATATACGCACACATATACATTCATGAAGCTACAAATGTCGTTTAGTATCCAATTCACGCTACTTAGGGAGTATCCACGATTGTGAATTATCACCGAAGGGGAATTTTTTAAGTGATAAATGGATCGGTGCCGCCGGGTCTCGATCCCTCGACACAGTAGCTTCCAACGACTCCATTCAACGGTCAAAACATTGTGATAAAAATTTCATATATATATATATATATATATATATATATATATATATATATATATATATATATATATATATATATATATATATATATATATATATATATACATACACGAATGCCTATTTTGCTGTCATCTGTGTTCTATAAATGCAATATAAACACTGCGATTGACAGTACTTCAATCTTGTTCACTGGCGAATATGGGCAACTGGAAAATGACCAGCGCATTTATAAGGAATATGCAAAGTGTGGAATGACGACGCCAATAGGGATTGTAAATGATGGTTGTCCCGAGATGAAACGGGTCAGTCCGTTATTTTTTCCAGTCCCCATTAGCTCTCGCTTGTGATTTTGTCTGGTGGGCGTGTCCGCAGGAACAAGGTCTAAAGGACACTTTGCGTAGGAACACTCATTTAAGAATGGGTCTGAAATGAATTGAACTAAACTGAATTGAGTATAGAATTAAGCCAAAGGCCAAGCACTGGGACCTATGAGGTCATTCAGCGCAGAAACGGAAAATGAGAGTAGAAAGGTCTGGAACGTGTAACAGGAGGAAAACCTCACAGCAGTTGCACTATGAATCAACTGTTAGGAGAGGGTTAAGGAAAGTAAGATGGAAGAAAGAAAAAGTGAAAGGAGGTACAGAAAAAAGGAACAAAAGGGGTTGCAGCTAGAGGCCGAAGGCACGCTGCTAAGAACCTTAAGTAATGGCTACAGTGCACCGCATGAGGTGCACTGACGGCACTAACCCCGCCCCTCACGGGGGTCCTGTGATGAAGGGGGTCAGTCCGTTATTTTTTCTAGTTCTCATTAGCTCTCTCTTGTGATTTGGTCTGGTGGGCGTGTCCGTGGGAACAAAGTCTACTCTAGAGAATACTGTTGTGGTGTAGAATAGATAGGGAAATTAGATAGAAAAGAGAGAGAGAGAGAGATAGAAAAGAGAAAAAGTTAGGAGAGAGGAGAGAGAAATAAGAATAAAGAGAGAGGCAAAGAACACAGTGATAATGCCCAAAAGCTGTTGTTGTATCGTGTTATCAGTATATCGTGTTGAAGCCATAAAAACAGTCGTAAAAGTGAGAAATAATGGCCTCGTGATTAAGCTAACCAATTCATGAGTCAGCACAGCCTAAATGCTTACAGCAGCTGGTTCTATAGCCCCGCCTTCTCAGGGAGGCGTTTTCGTGGAAGTTCCAGGAATTTGGGGGTTGGCCCAAGTGATGTACTTCTTCGACCTCCAATCAATTATACTTGGGAGGGGTCTTTCACACACCCTCCTAAGATCACCTCCAATCAAGTCCTCCAAGGAGAGATTTGAATCACACCCACTACAGTCCTTCCAATCAGCTACTGGAAGGGGAGGCCTTGTTGATTAATCCTTCCAATAAGGCTAGAAGGAGGTGGAGATTGCAGATAACAAGTTTTCTAGGGGTTCAACAAGCTAGAGAACGACGAGGAGAGGGAGTTCAGAACTGTGTCCTTCAAGGGAGAGTGCGTCTCCCCTCGCTTCAGTGTTCCCCATAGAGACTGAGTCAAGAGTGATTCGTTTTCTATCATTGTAACTTGTTAATTTTGTACTGATCCTTATAATACTTTATACTAATTAAAGTGAAGAAATTACCGATCTCGTCTCTATACGCCTTTCTGAGAGATATCAACACTTAAAATAACTCAATAAAGAAGATAGCACATCATCCGTAAAGCGGTCTGAAGGACACATCGAAAAGAAACCAAGGTAAGAAGAGAAAGACTAAAAAGTCATACAAAACAGAAAGAGGAAAAGAGATAATCCTTACAATACCTTGCGTGGGAACACTTATTTAAGAGTGGGTCACGATGTTAATTCCCAGTGAAATCTAATCTTCAGTGAGGGGGAAGGGGTTACTTTTGAACAACAGCTCACACCAAATCCAATTTATGGTATGACCAAGGTCTTACCAATATCTCCCCTACGTACGAAATGCCCTGAGCTGTCTGAAACACCGTGATGATCGTTTATGCCCAGTTTATCTTTGTAAGGTGGTTTTACTGGTCTCCTGCACGAAAATTCCTTTACAATTACTGCATGGGATTTTGTAAATGCCGGCGTCTGCTTTTGATTTATAACAAGCATTATTAATAAGTGAGCTACCGTTGGATTTGGGATAGTGATAAATGAACAGGTTGTCACGTATGAGATGACCACTTACTTTTTAGTTTTCTGTAAAAGAAAACTATTGTGCCTGCTTTTTCTGTCCGCCCTCGGATCTTAAAAACTACTGAGGCTAGAGGGCTGCAAATTGGTACGTTGATCATCCACCCTTCCAAGCATCAAACATACCAAATTGCATCCCTATAGCCTCCTCAGTAGTTTTTATTTTATTTAAGGTTAAGTTAGCCATAATCGTGCTTATGGCAATGATCATGGACAGACCACCACCGGGCCGTGGTTAAAGTTTCATGGGCCGCGGCTCATACAGCATCATACCAAGACCACCGAAAGATAGATCTATTTTCGGTGGCCTTGATTATACGCTGTACAGAAAACTGTGGGGGTTCATTTATGTAGAAACTTTCCAAATGGCTGGCAGATTTATGATCCTCTTCTTAGCAACCTTCACATCCTCCCACGTAAGACACTCAGAAGACTTCATACATAAATTTAAATACTTAAACGTCCTCCTGAACATCATCAAAATGCTTAATCTGGACGTGGAATCGTTATTTATTAGTCCCGACAGAGATCTGCCTCCTCTAGGTAGGAGACTACAACCATATGGAGAACATTTTCCCATTGGCACTGTTAAAACGTCGAGATTAATTAAGCGATACGTAACCAACAACATTTTTTCTTTCAGTGGCAGCTTTTAAAATGGTATCTTTTAAAAATTCGTTCCCAGTACAAATTTTGCTATCCCACCTCGCGACATGATCTTGCTCAGATACGCAAAGCCCTCGTAGGGGGAGTTAGTGTCGTCAGTGCACCTCACAGGGTGCACTGTAGGCATTACTTGAGGTTCTTTGCGGCGTGCCATCGGCCCCCTAGCTGCAACCCCTTTCATTCCTTTTACTGTACCTCCGTTGTTATTCATTTCCAAATCTTTTTGACGTCATTTTCCGTTCCAGCGCTGAATGACTTCATAGGTGCCAGCGCTTGGCCTTTGGACTAAATTCTATATTCTTAAATACTTAGACGCTATCTTGACATTCTGGGATAAAAGCCGAGGAGATTTCGATCAATTTTTTGACGAACTAGGCTAAATACTCAAGTGCCACCCATTAAACTTAAAACTGAAAAGGGAAAAAGACGGTAAACTGCCTTTCCCAAATGTTTTACACGAAAGAGAGCAGGCAAAATAAGTCTTCACCGAATAGAAAGCCTATTTTCGCTGTTTTCTACACCCACTAACTCAATCATGATGTCTCAGTGAAGGTCAAGGTTGGCTGCACTCTAATTCCTTATGCCCACACGGTTAGGCAGTGAAAAGAATTTGACACACTTCGTCAACATCTGACCTAATTACTCTGCGCAGCATACATTACCGAGAAGGCTATCAACAAGGTAAGCAAAATAATATCACAAATGACAAACAAATTACTAACGATAAAAGACAAAGAGTTTGTCATTACGATGTTTTCATTCAAATCTAAGTGGTTTTGTTCTTTATCTTTACCTTTAAATTTGTAAAACTGTAAACAAACAGGGAAAGGGAATGTTGTCAAAAAACAGCACTGGAACGAGTCCGAATTCTTCTCCGTTTTCCGACGCCTTTGTCCAATAAAATGCAGTCGCGCCTGTGACTCCCTAATGAGATTTCGGCATCACCCGTGTCTGAAGAAAAAAAAAAGACAAAATGACTCCTGCAGTAAAGCTGATTAAAGTCTGCGACAAACAATTTTATCGTCTGCCCATTTTTTTTTTGTCAGCCATCTCCCCCCCCCCCTTTTTTTTATTTGGTGCAAAAGTGCGACGATCCGCTGAGGGTAACGAGGTGACAATTTAGCCTTCATTGCGAGGATTCATGAACACTGTCATACATAAGTTATGTATCGATTTATTCAACTGTTTGATACAGGACGGGTACGCATATATATACCTTCCAGATCCGAGTTCGAGTCTGGCTTGTTTACACTGCAGTTAAACATGTCAACATGTCGGTAACATATTGCAGACTTCACAACGAGTTGAATACAAGTCAGCGACTCATTGGTAGTCGTAACTGGCGCTTCGTACGATTATCAAACGTTTGCCAAAAATACGTTTTCCATTTACGGTTGCTGACTTGTTTTCAACATGTTGGTGAGATGTATGAGGTAGGTTTCTAACCTGTGTTTACGACAGGTTAAATACAAGTCAACGACTTACTGCTATTCCTCACAAGAGCATCGTACGATTATCCAACATTTGCCAAAGATTCGCTCTCCGCTTACCACGGTTGCTGACTTGTTTTCAACCTGTTGGTGAGATGTATGCGATAAGCTGTCAACGTGTGTTGCTGACATGTTTTTCTGTAGCTCTGATATGCCTTTAGGGTAGCAGAGATTCATTGACATACCTTGAGGAATGAGGGACCACTGCACACACACACACACTATACATACATATATATATATATATATATATATATATATATATATATATATATATATATATATATATATATATATTATATGTGTGTGTGTGTGTATGTATTAATTCCATATCATCTTTGATGTCCTTAATTAAAATACGAGACATTAAAACGTTCCAGGTCTCTAACTTGTGGGAATGATACCTGTTTAGATCTAGACATGTGTTAAACGAATGAGTTCGCACTGGCCTCTAATACTTTCCTTTCCTATTTCAACTCTGATTTTATCTTTCCTCCCGAGTGCATTTTGCGTGCAAGCAACTTCACATTTCCGTTCCTTCCGGGTGCGTTCTGATTGCAAAAGAACTTTGAACTTCACAAATGCGTGTGCTAACACGACGCCCTAATCCATCCCGCGCAAGCAACTTCACAAATCCGCGGGCTGACACGACGCCGCCCTAATTCGTCCCATGAAAGGGGTCTTTCATCTCGAAATACTTTGAGAAACGCTTTTATATCTATTTTCCTTTTCTTCGAGAGTGGCGCTTTTAAAACACCCCACTTGCCTCGCAAGCAGAACCAAAGGGACATCATCAAAGCAGAGTCTTTCACTTATCGTGCTTTCAGCGGAATAAATCGCTGGAAATGCGTGTGTTCCGCCTTGCCGGGATAAAGTGGTTTTTAAACTTTGTCTTGTAATGCGTTTGGTTTTCAAGGGACCTGTTGAGTTCTGCTTCTTCTCCTTCTTCTTCTTCTTCTTCTTCTTCTTCTTCTTCTTCTTCTTCTTCTTCTTCTTCGCTCGGTTATTCCGTTTAGTCACATCATGGTTTTCGCTCATTATAATAATAATAATAATAATAATAATAACAATAATAATAATAATAATAATAATAATAATAATAATAATAATAATGATGATGGTGAGAACATTCACCATGATGCCAGTGTAGCCTAAATATGTATTAAAAAAAGTATATATATATATATATATATATATATATATATATATATATATATATATATATATATATATAATAATTAATATATAATTACACTGACATCATTGTGGATTTCTTCATAATAGTTGTAACTCGTGAGATTATGAGATTTGTATAATAATAATAATAATAATAATAATAATAATAATAATAATAATAATAATATCAAAGAAACTTTCAACTGACGGAAGTATAAGCTACAGAACATGAAACGATTGAACATTCTCTCTCTCTCTCTCTCTCTCTCTCTCTCTCTCTCTCTCTCTCTCTCTCTCTCAAAGCTGCAAACTTGAATTTTGATGACAGTTGTCCAGCAGGCTTCAAATCGGCTGAAATTCACAGGCGCTGGGTTTAGCTTCCGTATTCGTAGCTAGTCCATTGCCATATTATTAAATGGCCTCCCCAGGCATGTACGTTTATAAACCGGCTCACTTCTACAAAGTAGACGAGAGCACAGGGAAAGATTAATATTATATATATATATATATATATATATATATATATATATATATATATATATATATATATATATATATATATATATATAATGTAATGTAATGTATGTATAAATTATATACATTTTATATATATATATAAAATAATGTATACATACATATAGATCTATATATGTGTATATATATAAATAAATAGATTGATATATATAATTTATGTACATATATAAAGCATATATATATATATATATATATATATATATATATATATATATATATATATATATATATATATATATATATATATATATATATGTGTGTGTGTGTGTGTGTGTGTGTGTGTACATACATATATACGTACATTCTCTCTCTCTCTCTCTCTCTCTCTCTCTCTCTCTCTCTCTCTCTCTCTCTCTCTCTCTCTCTCTTCTCTCTCTCTCTCTCTCTCTCTCTCTCTCTCAGGAATCGACAGAGACATATTTTCCCCTTCTGCGACGTAGGACGAACGGCAAAACTTTCACGACTTATACACGACTTTTGCCTGTAGGGAAAAAAAAGGGCTTCGAAGATCCTTCACCATAAAGAGAAAAACGTACGGGAGGAAATATTCTGAAGACGAGGGCGTCAAGAAACGATTTTTATTCATTTGCAAGAAAGGTTTAAAAAAACATGAATTCAAATACGGAACGTAAAACTGGAAGTTATAAATGAGGCCACGTAATGAGGTCTGTGGACTTCGAACATGGAGTTACTGATTTCTTGTGCAAAGAAGGAACGTTTGAGTCAGTTTTTAAGACGAAGATCTCATGTGAAATCGCATGGAAATCACATTAATATATATATATATATATATATATATATATATATATATATATATATATATATATATATACATGCATACATACTAATACACATACATATATTTATTACTATATGTATCTGTATCTATATAGGTATGTTTGTGTGTAAACCCCAAAAGAAAAATGAATAATACTGCGACAAATACACTCCATCCACACGCAAATAAAACCAGGTAACGACATGCCTAAAATGTAAGAAAAGCATACACAAATCATACACTGTATCCCTGTCAGGAATAATCTATACTTCGGCGCAAGAATCTCCAAACTACGGCCCGCCCGTAGAGATTTGCATCCGGCCCCGCAGCAGCTGGTAATATTTACGAACAGCGGAACTATTTCCCTTCGTTTTCCATCCCTAACAGGGCACTCGACCGGGTAATACTTTCACGTCTCCCCCTAACAATGCACTCGACCAGATAATACTTGCAGTTCTGCCCGCGGCGTTCCGTCAGTTCCTTACATTTCGCCCCAGAACTTCCCGATTCGTTGGTTACGGCTCGAGATTCCCTTTGCCGGAATTGTATACAGAGGTGAATTGGATATTAGAATTTAGGTCAAAGGCCAAGCGCTGGGGACTATGTGGGTCATTCAGCGCCGGAACGGCAATTGACAGTAAAAGGTTTGGAAGGTGTAACGGGAGGAAAACCTCAAAGCAGTTGCACTATGAATCCATTGTTAGGAGGGGGTGGGAAGGAAGGTGGAAGAGAGAGAATATGAAAGGAGGTACTGTAAAAGGAACGAAAGGGATTGCAGCTAGGGGCCTAAGGAAGGCACGCTGCAAAGAACTTTAAGTGGTGCCCACAGTGCGCCGCATGAGGTATACGAAAGTGAAGAGTGAATTAATGTTAGTCCGACCTTCGCTGGCATCGGAGATCAACTCTTTAATCTATTTGAAGGCCTTTCTTTCGGCGTATTTCTTTTTCATATCGTGCTTCAGTCGAATTCTCATTTCCCGCAGACATTTGTAAAGTTTTAGTTATATAATAATCGTAAATAAAAAAAAAATATTTCTTTTGAAACGTTTCTTTTTTGTTCTCATTCACATTATGCCGATTTAAAAAAAAATATTCATACCAAGTATGCTTTTACTTGAATTTTATTCTCGTTAAAAAAAAAAAAAAAACCCCTTGTTTCTCCCACAAAAAAAACTTTAAATTACGTAATATGGCCCTCGTGCTGAAATAATACGGAACCCGCTGCCTTCGGGTCTGTTGGAGAGAGAGAGAGAGAGAGAGAGAGAGAGAGAGAGAGAGAGAGAGAGAGAGAGAGAGAGAGAGAGAGAGAGTTTTCACTTGTCTCTCTCCCGACTAATTTCCCCTGTTCTACCTCTTTCTAAAAAAAGAAAAAGAAAGAAACTTTCTCGCTGTAGGCGAGAGAGAGAGAGAGAGAGAGAGAGAGAGAGAGAGAGAGAGAGAGAGAGAGAGAGAGAGAGAGAGAGAGAGAGAGAAAGTTTTCACTTGTCTCTCTCCCGACTAATTTCCCTTGTTCTCCCTCTTTCTAAAAAAAGAAAAAGAAAGAAACCTTCTCGCTGTAGGCGAGAGAGAGAGAGAGAGAGAGAGAGAGAGAGAGAGAGAGAGAGAGAGAGAGAGAGATCCCTCATTCCCACACTCTAAAAGCTCACAAATTAAGAACCGCTTCCTTTTTATGCGACTAACACATACGCTCATTAAAACATTCACCCTTATCCTCATTAAGTAAGCCTATTACAAACTAGGAAGTATTCCATCACAGCGCTAAAAAGAAGAAGTCCTTGAGGGAGAAAAGTAGAGGATCAAAACTTTACATCCTTAAAAACACTTCCCTTATATTCCTCTTTAGCAATTTTGTAACAGAGCAGGATGCGGCCTTATTATAAAGTAAAAAATATGAGTATTGGAAGTTCCTCGTTGGGTGAGTCGGTGGAGTTCTCGGCTAGCACTCTGCTAGGCCGGAGTTCGAGTCTCCGGCCGGCCAATGAAGAATTAGAGGAATTTATTTCTGGTGATAGAAATTCATTTCCTCTGTATAATGTGGTTCGGATTCCACAAGAAGCTGTAGGTCCCGTTGCTAGGTAAACAGTTGGTTCTTAGCCACGTAAAATAAGTCTAATCCTTCGGGCCAGCCCTAGGAGAGCTGTTAATCAGCTCAGTGGTCTGGTTAAATTAAGGTATGCTTAACTTATGAGTAATGGAAAAAATTCGGTTATCAAAGGAGCCTGTTCCCGTGGGGGTGGTGAGGGGGTAGTGTCATCAGTGCACCTCGCGCATTGCACCGTTGGCATTACTTAAGGTCCTTCGAAGCGTCCCTTCGGTCCCTAGCTGCTACAACCCCTTCCATTCCTTTTGCTATACCTCCGCTTATATTCTTTTTCATTCTTTCATCTTACTTTCCCATCCTCTCCTAACAATTGTTTCCTAGAACAACTACGAGGTTTTCTTCCTGTTACGCCTTTCAACCCTTTTTTTACTCTCAATTTCTCATTTCGGCGCTGAATGGCCTCATAGGTACCAGCTCGTGGCCTACGGTCAAAATTTTATATCCCTTTCCATTTCATTCCATCGTTGGTAATATAATACAGAAAGCATTATCTTTATTATTAAGTAATTTTAATGAAAACCTAAAGGTAATTCTATTCAGTCACAATATCTGTTTCCCATGGAATGAAAAAGGTCATCAAATATGCCCTTACATTTTTAATTTCCTTGAATGAATTCGCTGGTTCCCATTACTCAGCAAATGAACATAACAAATTACTTATTTCCGGCCGCTGACATTAATGATTCGTCTAACCACTGGGAGAAATACATTCTGATTCGTCAAACCACTGGGAGAGGTAAAAACCTGATTCGTCTAACCACTAGGAGAAGTAAAAACCTGATTCGTCTAACCACTGGGAGAAGTTAAAACCTGATTCGTCTAACCACTGGGAGAAGTTAAAACCTGATTCATCTAGCCACTGGGAGAAGTAAAACCTGATTCGTCTAACCACTGGGAGAGGTAAAAACCTGATTCGTCTAACCACTGGGAGAAGTAAAAACCTGATTTGTCTAACCACTGGGAGAAGTAAAAACCTGATTTGTCTAACCACTGGGAGAAGTAAAAACCTGAATTGTCTAAGCACTGGGAGAAGTAAAAACCTGATTCGTCTAACCACTGGGAGAAGTTAAAACCTGATTCGTCTAACCACTGGGAGAGGTAAAACCTGATTCACCTAACCACTGGGAGAAGAAAAACCTGATTTGTCTAACCACTGGGAGAAGTAAAAACCTGATTCGTCTAACCACTGGGAGAAGTTAAAACCTGAATTGACTAACCACTGGGAGAAGTAAAACCTGATTCATCTAACCACTGGGAGAAGTAAAACCTGATTCGGCTAACCACTGGGAGAAGTAAAAACCTGATTTGTCTAACCACTGGGAGAAGTAAAACCTGATTCGTCTAACCACCGGGAGAAGTAAAACCTGATTCATCTAACCACCGGGAGAAGTAAAAACATGACTCATCTAACCATTGGGAGAAGTAAAAACCTGATTCATCTAACCAGTGGGAGAAGTAAAAACCTGATTCGTCTAACCACTTGGAGAAGTAAAACCTGATTCGTCTAACCACTGGGAGAAGTAAAACCTGATTCTTCTAACCACTGGGAGAGGTAAAAACCTGATTCGTCTAACCACTGGGAGAGGTAAAAACCTGATTCGTCTAACCACTGGGAGAAATAAAAACCTGATTCGTCTAACCACTGGGAGAAGTAAAAACCTGATTCGTCTAACCACTGGGAGAGGTAAAATCCTGATTCCTCTAACCACTGGGAGAAGTAAAAACCTGATTTGTGTAAACACTGGGAGAGGCAAAAACCTGATAACCACTGGGAGAAGTAAAAACCTGATTTGTCTAACCACTGGGAGAAGTAAAAACCTGATTCATCTAACCACTGGAAGAAGTTAAAACCTGATTCATCTAACCACTGGGAGAGGTAAAATCCTGATTCCTCTAACCACTGGGAGAAGTAAAAACCTGATTTGTCTAAACACTGGGAGAGGCAAAAACCTGATAACCACTGGGAGAAGTAAAAACCTGATTTGTCTAACCACTGGGAGAAGTAAAAACCTGATTCATCTAACCACTGGAAGAAGTTAAAACCTGATTCGTCTAACCACTGGGAGAAGTAAAACCTGATTCATCTAACCACTGGGAGAAGTAAAACCTGATTCATCTAACCACTGGGAGAAGTAAAAACCTGATTTGTCTAACCACTGGGAGAAGTAAAACCTGATTCGTCTAACCACCGGGAGAAGTAAAACCTGATTCATCTAACCACCAGGAGAAGTAAAAACGTGATTCATCTAACCACTGGGAGAAGTAAAAACCTGATTCATCTAACCAGTGGGAGAAGTAAAAACCTGATTCGTCTAACCACTTGGAGAAGTAAAACCTGATTCGTCTAACCACTCGGAGAGGTAAAAACCTGATTTGTCTAACCACTGGGAGAAATAAAAACCTGATTCGTCTAACCACTGGAGAAGTAAAAACCTGATTCGTCCAACCACTGGGAGAAGTGAAAACCTGATTCGTCTAACCACTGGGAGAAGTGAAAACCTGATTCGTCTAACCGCTGGGAGAAGTAAAAACCTGATTCGTCTAACCACTGGGAGAAGTGAAAACCTGATTTGTCTAACCACTGGGAGAAGTGAAAACCTGATTCGTCTAACCACTGGGAGAAGTAAAACCTGATTCATCTAACCACTGGGAGAAGTAAAAACCTGATTCGTCTAACCACTGGGTGAAGTAAAACCTGATTCATCTAACCACTGGGAGAAGTAAAAATCTGATTCGTCTAACCACCGGGAGAAGTAAAACCTGATTTTTCTAACCACTGGGAGAAGTAAAACCTGATTCATCTAACCACTGGGAGAAGTAAAAACCTGATTCATCTAACCACTGGGAGAAGTAAAAACCTGATTCATCTAACTACTTGGAGAAATAAAACCTGATTCGTCTAACCACTGGGAGAAGTAAAACCTGAATTGTCTAACCACTGGGAGAAGTAAAACCTGATTCGTCTAACCACTGGGAGAAGTAAAACCTGATTCGTCTAACCACTGGGAGAAGTAAAACCTGATTCATCTAACCACTGGGAGAAGTAAAAACCTGATTCGTCTAACCACTGGGTGAAGTAAAACCTGATTCATCTAACAACTGGGAGAAGTAAAAATCTGATTCGTCTAACCACCGGGAGAAGTAAAACCTGATTTTTCTAACCACTGGGAGAAGTAAAACCTGATTCATCTAACCGCTGGGAGAAGTAAAAACCTGATTCATCTAACCACTGGGAGAAGTAAAAACCTGATTCATCTAACTACTTGGAGAAATAAAACCTGATTCGTCTAACCACTGGGAGAAGTAAAACCTGAATTGACTAACCACTGGGAGAAGTAAAACCTGATTCGTCTAACCACTGGGAGAAGTAAAAACCTGATTCGTCTAACCACTGGGTGAAGTAAAATCTGATTCATCTAACCACTGGGAGAAGTAAAAACCTGATTCGTCTAACCACTGGGTGAAGTAAAACCTGATTCATCTAACCACTGGGAGAAGTAAAAATCTGATTCGTCTAACCACCGGGAGAAGTAAAACCTGATTTTTCTAACCACTGGGAGAAGTAAAACCTGATTCATCTAATCGCTGGGAGAAGTAAAAACCTGATTCATCTAACCACTGGGAGAAGTAAAAACCTGATTCATCTAACTACTTGGAGAAATAAAACCTGATTCGTCTAACCACTGGGAGAAGTAAAACCTGAATTGACTAACCACTGGGAGAAGTAAAACCTGATTCATCTAACCACTGGGAGAAGTAAAAACCTGATTCGTCTAACCACTGGGTGAAGTAAAACCTGATTCATCTAACCACTGGGAGAAGTAAAAATCTGATTCGTCTAACCACCGGGAGAAGTAAAACCTGATTTTTCTAACCACTGGGAGAAGTAAAACCTGATTCATCTAACCGCTGGGAGAAGTAAAAAACCTGATTCATCTAACCACTGGGAGAAGTAAAAACATGATTCATCTAACTACTTGGAGAAATAAAACCTGATTCGTCCAACCACTGGGAGAAGTAAAACCTGAATTGCCTAACAACCAGGAGAAGTAAAACCTGATTCGTCTAACCACTGGGAGAAGTAAAAACCTGATTCATCTAACCACTGGGAGAAGTAATAACCTGGTTCGTCTAATCGCTGGAAGGAGTAAAAACCTGATTCATCTAACCAACGGGAGAATTAAAACCTGATTCATCTAACCACTGGGAGAAGTAAAAACCTGATTCATCTAACCACTGGAGAAGTAATAACCTGGTTCGTCTAATCACTGGAAGGAGTAAAAACCTGATTCGTCTAACCACTGGGAGACGTAAAAATCTGATTCGTCTAACCACTGGGAGAAATAAAACCTGATTCCTCTAACCACTGGGAGAGGTAAAAACCTGATTCGTCTAACTACTGGGAGAAGTAAAACCTGATTACTTCTTTCACGAAAAAGTCTTTTGAGTTGGAGCAAGATTTTTCAGTTTAAGCAAGAGCTGACAGAGACCAAAGAACTAATCATTATCAATTGCAGTCTGC
>JANJGK010000022.1:17681165-17683568 GCA_039081455.1 Macrobrachium rosenbergii | reverse complement strand
TTCCCTAGAGTACCATTAGCTAGTAGATATTGGACGCTGGACAACGAGTACGCCTGATTGATTAATTAACATAAATGCTAATCTCTCTAAAGCGTCATTAGTGAGACACTGAACATTATAATACGATTCTAATCTAGAACTCTGATTGATTGATTTAGTCGAACAGGTATCATAATGCTTATTAGGTAATCTAGGGTGCACCACTATGCTCTGACCAGAAATGATAAGTAAAAAAAAATAATAAGCAAAAATCCAATATTATGTCTATGAGGAAGGCTGAATTTTTCAGAATACAAAAAATGATTAAGAATGATTTTTTCAATCATTTTTTGAATTTTGAAAAATACAGCCTTGCTCATATAGGCTACACGATTGCGGGTTTTTACTTATTAATGTTTGTCATAACGAATAAAGACATTGAAGTTAAGAACTTTTATGAGATCGAGGACTTTTATAGAATAAAGTCTGCTGAATTGAAAACGATGTATATAACCATTCTTAAAAATGCTTGATATCTCCCGAGGGCACAACTGCAAACAACCCCTTACCTCCACAGACCGACAGCACATCATCAGCAATTGCCTGACAAGAAAGAACTCGCGCACAATCTTGCGCGCACGCGCGCACATATCTCGCAGAGTTTGACGTAAAAGCTCTCCACCTTCTAACTCACACCATCTGTGCATTCCTGATGCTCCCCCCCACCCTCACCTCTCTCTCTCTCTCTCTCTCTCTCTCTCTCTCTCCTCTCTCTCTCTCTCTCCTCTCTCTCTCTCTCTCTCTCAGCTACCTCCACCACCACCCACCCCCTCCTGCTCACTTTATAGACATCGGTAGGGAAAGGTGACGAGGAAAGGAGGAATGAGGGGAAATTCTTTCCTCTCCTCACCGAGTCTTCTTCGTTTGACCTTGATGTTTCGTCGCCAATGTCGTTTCCCTTTGGCTTGGTCTAATATTAATTCATTAAGAAATTTATTTATTTATTTATTTATTATTTTTGGGGGGGGGGGTTTAGTGAGTGAGAAAAGGGGAAATTCAAATTCAATTATGGTACAAAAATGACAGACAAAACCACTGGCGTATGTGCATGCACATACCGACCCCCTCCCACACAGAGGCGAACACAAACACACATACACATATATATACATACATATGTATATGTATGTATGTATGTATATATATATATATATATATATATATATATATATATAAAAATATATATATATATGCATATACATTATCGATACCAAGGTTATAAGCGAGCATAAATTCACTCTCTCAACGAAATACTTTATCTCTCTCTCTCTCTCTCTCTCTCTCTCTCTCTCTCTCTCTCTCTCTCTCTCTCTCTCTCTCTCTTCCACCTACACTGTGGAAAGATAATAACTTCAAATTCAAATCTGTCTGCAATAACGACTCAGGGTAATTAAACTGATACCAAGAAAAGACCCACATAACAGAATAAATGAAAAAGTAGGCTATCAGGGAAGTACGAAGCATAGAAAATAAAAATAATCAGGTTATACAGAATATGACAAAAAACAATAAAATGATACAAAATACATAAATACTAAGAAAGTGAGGTATGTAGATAACTCTCAGTGAAGTTTGAAGCATAGAAAATAAACGTACACAGGTTAAAAAGAATATGAAAAACAACCAGTAAAATAATAAAATCAGAAATAAAAATAAATTAAGACAAAGATTACTCTCATTAACCCAAAACAAACAAGTAAAAAACCGCGCCGAAGTTTCTTTGGCGCAATCGAGTTTTCTGTGCACCGAAAATAGATCTATCTTTCGGTGGTCTCGGATGATGCTGCATGGGCCGCGGCCCATGAAACTTTAACCTAGGCCCGGTGGTAGCCTATCCGATACCGTTGCTAGAAGCACGATTACGGCTAACTTTAACCTTAAATAAAATAAAAAGTACCGAGGCTAGAGGGCTGCAGTTTGGTGTGTTTGATGACTGGAGGGTGGATGATCCACGTACCAATTTGCAGCCCTCTAGCCTCAGTAATTTTTAAGATCTGAGGGCGGACAGAAAAAAGAGCTGTCAGAATAAAGTGCGGACGGACAGACAAAGCCGGCACAATAGTTTTCCTTTACAGAAAACTAAAACTGAAATATTAATTAAACAAATTACAAGGGAAAATATAATTAGCCATGGCTTATATGAGGCATCGGTCGAAGGCTCGTTGGAACGACTGAAATGTCAAAATGAAAAACTTCAATAAATTCTATTTATAATCAGACTTTCGCGGGGCCTCCTGATCAGAGCCGTGTGTGGGAATAAGGAAGACATGAAAACCAGAGCGAGGAATGAGTTTTTTTTTTTTTTTTTTTGTTAAAGGGAGTTAAATTGAATTCTGAGAACCAGACGATTTCAGAGAGAGGAAT
>JANJGK010000022.1:17666165-17671165 GCA_039081455.1 Macrobrachium rosenbergii | reverse complement strand
ACACACACACACACACATATATATATATATATATATATATATATATATATATGTGTGTGTGTGTGTATGTATATGTGTGTAGATAAATATAGAGAAGCGTACCGACAAATCATGATTCTCCGCTGTCAGAGTTACCGGGGCGTGAGTTCGTGAAGTTCACGGTCAATTTAGGCGACCAAACCCGCATTAGTCAGGCCTAGAATGAAAAGAAACGAAGAGCAGTTTCTTCATTTCGCGTCTAGGCAAGAAAAGATACTTATTGGGTTACCTGTTTCCCAATGCTCCTAAAATAATCGGTATTTCTTGCGATGGTGCGGTAGAATGGGATTGAGTTTAATATATAAATGACGGGAATTGGGCGGTTCTCCAGTCGCCATATAACTCTCCGTGAATTTCCTTGTGCTCATGGGTAAAGTTATTGTAAACACAAATATTATATATATTTATATATAAGTATGTGTGTGAGGGGGGAGAGAGAGAGAGAGAGAGAGAGAGAGAGAGAGAGAGAGAGAGAGAGAGAGAGAGAGAGAGAGTTTTCATATTTGAGGCATTATTCACCTTGGTATTTCAATAAACCTTTGACATTCAAGTCTTCAGATGCAGAGATAGTTCTATAATTAAATTTTACTGACTAGGCATACCCAATTTTGAAACTGATTTTTTTTCCTTTTTTATTATTATTTTTCCATCTTATTTGACATACCTAGTCTTATTTGTTTGTTTTTCTTTATTTCTCTTTAAAATGATTTTTCCATTTTATTTGATATACCTAAAGTTTTGTTTGTTGTTATTTATTTTGTGCGTGTATTTCCTCGTTTTCCTTGGTGTGGGACAAAAACGGACTTGAGAATGATATTGTAATTAGAGAATACTCAGGTTAATTCCCTTTCTATGTTTACTATGCGACTGATTGATCGATTTATGATGAATAAGAATTTTAAACAGTTTACACGTCTAGGCAACTAGTTAAAGACCTACTGATTGACGTGAAACCTGAATTACCAGCTTTGATGCTTAAATCATCTAACATTCCAACCTCCCAGGTGACCAGGTTACAACCCAACCCCACCAGAACCCAGACCCAAGTCCCAACACGTCGGCCAACAAAGCGGTTTTTATTTGAATTTGCTCCTAAGGAAAGAAAAATCTCTCTCTCTCTCTCTCTCTCTCTCTCTCTCTCCTCTCTTCTCTCTCTCTCTCTCTCTCTCTCTCTCTCTCTCTCTCTCTTCCCCCCCAAAAATTATAGACCTCTCCTGAAGTAAAAAAAAAACATTCACTCACTTTCTTGTGTCATATTGTAAGTACTCGTATATTATATTACACAAAATCAGAATAACACTTATACTGATCCTAGCCGTCTTGTTGTAGTTCCTCGTTGGGGGAGTCGGCAGAGTTGTAGGCTAGCACTCGCTAGGCCCGAGTTCGAGTCTCCGGCCGGCTAATGAAGAATTAGAGGAATTTATTTCTGGTGATAGAAATTCATTTCTCGCTATAATGTGGTTCGGATTCCACAATAAGCTGTAGGTCCCGTTGCTAAGTAACCAATTGGTTCTTAGCCACGTAAAATAAGTCTAATCCTTCGGGCCAGCCCTAGGAGAGCTGTTAATCAGCTCAGTGGTCTGGTAAAACTAGGGTATACTTAACTTAACCTAGCCATCTTGTTCCAGCTAGTTCCTGTGTTTTATTTGGAATAAATAAATCGAATTTTACTGTTAGACTTGATTCGCTCATTAATCCAAAACGGCCATTGAATTGGCTCGAGTCGTGCTTCACTGATCCATAGAAAAAAAAAAAAAAAAAAAAAAGTAAAAATTGCGCCGAAATTTCTTCGTCGCAAACGAGTTTTCTGTACAGCCGTAAAATTGTATGAAAGTAGATCTATCTTTCGTTGGTCTCAGTATAATGCTGTATGAGCCGCGGCCCATGAAACTGTAACCACGGCCCGGTGGTGGCCTGTCCTATATCGTTGCCAGAAGCACGATTATGGCTAACTTTAACCTTAAATGAAATAAAAACTACAGAGGCTCGAGGGCTGCAATTTGATTTGTATGATAACTGGAGGGTGGATGATCAACATACCAATTTGCAGCCCTCTAGCCTCAGTAGTTTTTAAGATCTGAGGGCGGACAGAAAAAGTGCGGACAGAAAAAAGTGAGGACAGGAAAAAGTGCCGCCGGACAGACAAAGCCGACACAGTACAGTTTTCTTTTCCAGAAAACTAAAAATTCTTACATGAATGAGATACGAATAACGCGTAAAAAAAAAAGTTTTCATCAACTTTTGATAAATCCACATTGCAATAAGCCTCTGAATATCATGGGGGGGGAAATGAATGCGAATTTTATGCCTGGCAAATTCGTAAACATACTTCCTGTTTGTGCCGGGCAATTTTCGAAAGCTATTTGCCGTCGTATGTTCGCGGCCCCGTTCAATTATTCATCATGCATTATCATAAACAGATTTGGCTATGAGGGCATGGTTCACAATATTATTATTATTATATTATTCAGCAGATGAATCCTATTCATAATGGAACAAGCCCAGTATAGGGGCCATTGACTTGAAATTCATGCTTCCAAAGAATATGGCGTTCGTCAGGTGGATGCTGGGTATGAGGCATGGTTCACATTATTATTATTATTATTATTCAGTAGATGAAACCCATTCGTATGGAACAAGCCCACCATAGGGACCACTGACTTGAAATTCAAGCTTCCAAAGAATATTAAGGTGTTCATTAGGAAGAAGTAAGAGAAAGTAAAGGGATATACATAAAGAAGAGATCCCACTTATCAAAAAATAAATAAATAAATAATAGAAATATAAATAAATAAAAAAATATTAAAATTCAAGGAGAAGAGTATTCGGGCAGTACTGCACTGCATCACGTGTTTTGCATAGGAAGGCAATTTCTATTAATGAGCTGAATCCGCTCCCAGGTGACGCATTTTACTTGTAGCCGTTGTAATTAACCTGGTGTACCTCCTAGGGTCGCAGTGCCGTCAGTGCGCCTCAGGTGGTGCACTGTAGGCTTTGCCTAAGGTTCTTCGCAGCGTCCCTTCCTTAGGCCCCTAGCTGCAACCTCTTTGATTCCTTTTTACCTTACCTCCGTTCATATTCTCTTTCTTCCGCCTGACTTTCCACCCTCTCCTAACAACCGATTCATAGTGCAACTGCTTTGAGGTTTTCCTCCTGTTACACCTCTCAAACCTTTGACTGCCAATTTCCGGTTCAGCGCTGAATGACCTCATAGGTCCCAGCGCTTGGCCTTTGGCCTAAATTTTATATTCCGTCTGTCTGTCTTGAGAAGGAAATCCCATTAACACTTTCTTAACGCTTTGTCGACGGAGCGTGAAGTACCGGACTTTTTAATCCGCTTGTACAGATGAGATCTTCCGTTTGACGCTTAACACTTGCTGTGGCTTCACTAACAAGCAAATCATCGCTGTTTGTTCGCTTCAAAATCGCCTTTGTTTCTTTCCCCCAATTATCAATTGTTTCTGGGTCCTTTTCGGTGCTTGTCTGTTCTTTATAATTATTAAGAATGATTGTTATTTTGTTTTTTTTTTTTTTTTGCTTTTTCAATTGGGAGTTGTCTTTGTGTCGTTTTTAGTGCTCGGGTAATTTTGTTAGTATTTTTACAAGTTATTTTGTCTGTGTCGTTCTCAATGCCTGTCTGTTAGTTTTCCGTAAAAGGAAACTAATGTGCCGGCTTTTTCAGTCCGTCTGCACTTTATTCTGTCCGCCCTCAGATCTTAAAAACTACTGAGGCTAGAGGGCTGCAAATTGCCATGTTGATCATCCACCCTCCAATCATCAAACATACCAAATTGCTTCCCTCTAGCCTCGATAGTTTTGATTTTTATTTAAGGTTAAAGTTAGCCATAATCGTGCTTCTGGCAACGATATAGGCTAGACCACCACCGGGCCGTGGTTAAAGTTTCATGGACCACGGCTCATACAGCGTTATACCGAGACCACCGAAGGATAGATCTGTTTTCGATGGCCGTGATTATAAGCTGTACAGAAAACTCGATTGCACCGAAGAAACTTCGGCGCATTTTTTACTTGTTTCGATTGGGAATTGTCTTTGTGTCGTTTTCAGTGCTCGGTTAATTTCGTTAGTTTTTTTTACAATTATTTTGCGTGCGTCGTTCTCAATATATGTCTATTCTTTCCAATTATTAGTTTATCTTTTTGTCGGTTCTAACAATCAAATGATATCGAGTTGTTCGCAGTGCCACATAATTTTGTTCCTTTGTTCCTTCTGTTTTCTTACAATCATTCGTGTTATCGTTCCATTCTCCTCTACCTTTGAGACGTTTTTATAATCTGTAAATTGGTTATTATTGCTTTTTTTTTTCTCCCGTTCTTCATTACTAAGAACAGACCGTTCTCCCATTCCACGTTTATTACATATTAATCTCTCGGTGCCATTACCTTATTAACATTGCAGTAAAAATTCTTCTTATCAGTATTCTGCTTCGTCAAATTATTTTCCGTTTTCCTCACAAAGCGATTTCACATTCCTGCTATCTCTCATGAATAATGTTGGTTGTTTAGTTTATTTTATTTTTTATTTATGAATTTCTAACATACTGTTAATTTTCTTAATGACTTCTCACTTAATACAAGCATTCATAAACGCATAACACGCTGTGTTACTTTTTCGTAAGTTAATTAATTAGCTAGTCATGATTCTCCATTATATTTCATTTTCATTTAACTTTTTTTTAATCATTCACGTCGTTCTCATTATCTAAGTAGCTCTTTAAATCACATAAATCGTCAGTTTTTCTTTGTAATCGGCCTTACATTATTATTTTAAATCATCAACGCTGATAAAATTTGGCAAAAATAAAATAAAATAAAAAATTCGCCGAAGTGTCTTCGGTGCAGTCTAGCTTTCTGTGCAGCGTCACCGAAAATAGATCTATCTTTCGGTGGTCTCGGTATAATGCTGTATGAGCCGCGGCCCATGAAACTCTCAGCCGGCCGGG
>JANJGK010000022.1:17632268-17661065 GCA_039081455.1 Macrobrachium rosenbergii | reverse complement strand
TCCTATCTCGTTGTAGAATAATGGCACAGAGGAAAAACTAAAGATAGAAAGAACTAAAGCTAAAAAAAAAAAAAAATTATATTCACATTTCTATAAAGAATTTAATCTGCCTTGAAAAAATGTCGGGATAAATTTCCAACAAGTAAATAATGAGCCGGAGAGTCTTCGGCGCAATCGAGTTTACTGTACAGTACAGCCGCTACAGCGTATACTCAAGGCCACCGAAAATAGATCTATCTTTCGGTGGTCTCGGTGTAATGCTGTATGAGCCGCTGCCCATGAAACTTTAACCACGGCCAGGTGGTGGCCTATCCTATATCGCTGCCAGAAGCACGGTTATGGCTAACTTTAACCTTAAATAAAATAAAGACTACTAAGGCTAGAGGGCTGCAATTTGGTATGTTTGATGATTGGAGGGTGGATGATCAACATACCAATTTGCAGCCCTCTAGCCTCTATAGTTTTTAAGATCTGAGGGCGGGCAGAAAAAGTGCGGACAGAATAAAGTCAGGACGGACAGACAAAGCCGGCACAATAGTTTTCTTTTACAGAAAACTAAAAATGGAAGTGTTTTGTTTCACATGAGATATTTTTTTTTATCACGGGATCATACTCGAGAAGGAATTTATAAAACATAAAGACATTTATATATATACATATACATATATATATATATATATATATATATATATATATATATATATATATATATATATATATATACATATATACATATACACGCAAACTATCTTCACGAACAGTATAGGCAGATTAATATTGTTAATATGCGAATCTTTGCATCATTCAATTATGATCCACTGAAAATACAGTAGATTTGTGAATAAATCTACGGGAGCCACACGTAACTTTTCACTTCCCGTATTATTATTATTATTATTATTATTATTATTATTATTATTATTATTATTATTATTATTATTATTAATAAAATAATTCTGTAACCACTGTTGGAAAAACAACGGAGAGAAAACGAGAGAAATATAGAATATACTATAGAACAGTACTAACAAGGAAAAACAATTAAAACGAAGCTAAGATACAATGAAATTAGATTCATAATATTCTGAATGAACAAATTCACATTTGATATTCCGATACTCAGGTCAAATTTTAACCCGTAATTAAAAAAAAAACAAATACCAGACGAAATTACTAATTACACCTAGAAAAAAAATAAAACCGATATTTAATTACTGCCGTTATGTACTCGATACACTTTTAGTTTTCTGAAAAGAAAACTATTGTGCCGGTTTTGTCTGCCCGTCCTCACTTTTTTTCTGTCCGCCCTCAGATGTTAAAAACTACTGAGGCTAGAGGGCTGCAAATTGGTACGCTGATCATCCATACTCCAATCATCACACATACCAAATTACAACCCTCTAGCCTGAGTAGTTTTTATTTTATTTAAGGTTAAAGTTTGCCATAATCGTGCATATGGCAACGATATAATCCAGGCCACCACCGGGCCGTGGTTAGTTTCGTGGGCCGCGGCTCATACAGCATCATACCGGGACCACCGAAAGGTAGATCTATTTTCGATGGCCTTGATTATACGATGTACAGAAAACTCGATTGCGCCGAAAAAACTTCGGTGCATTTTTTACTTGTTGGTGATGATGAACGAGTAATTGAAGACACAGGGAATTGCTTTCCAACAAATTCCAACGCCTAATTCTGCCTGAAATAAGAAATAAAAAGAGAGAAAGGGAGGGTCGTGGGTTAGAGAGAGAGAGAGAGAGAGAGAGAGAGAAAGAGAGAGAGAGAGAGAGAGAGAATGCTGTTGCTACCCTGAATATTCAGCCAGACATATCTGGTGGAACCTCAGATATATATAGATGTGGTTTGGTGTAAATCGTTCTTTTAGGAAAATGCCTTCAAGGAGCAGGGTCTCTTCATTGTATAGATAGCGCAAGCGTGTTCATTTGCGTTTGAATTTTTTGGGGGAGTCTTCATAAAACGTATTTATTTGTTTGAATTCTTTTGGGAGTCTTCGTAAAACATTACAGATGCATCTGATTCGTTGTCGTTATTGTGGATGTTTTGAATTTCTCTGTAGCTAAGTTTTAATTTAAATCGTTCTTTTAGGAAAATGCCTTGAAGGAGAAAGGTCTCTTCATTACATATATGGCGCATGCGTGTTCATTTATGCCTGAATTTTTTGGAAGCCTTCATAAAACATTAGGTATGTTTATAATTCTATGACATTATTGTAGATATTTTGAGTTACGTTATCACGTAGGGCCACGAATTAGTGTCTCAGTAGGGTCACGAATTAGTGTCTCACAAGAGCCACGAATTAGCGTCTCTCCAGGACCTCGAATTAGCGTCTCACTGGGGCCACGAATTAGTGTCTCACTGGGGCCACGAATTTCGTCTCACTATGGCTACGAATTAGTGCCACTAGTGCCACGGAGTAGTGTCCCAGTAGGGCCACGAATTAGTGTCTCACTAGGGCCTCTAATTAGTATCTCAATAAGGGCACGAATTAGTGTCTCACTGGGGCACGAGTTAGTGTCTCACTGGGGCCACGAATTAGTGTCTAACTTGGGCCACGAATTAGTGTCTCACTAGGGCCACGAATTAGTGTCTCACTAGGGCCAGGAATTAGTGTCTCACTGGGGCCACGAATTAGTGTCTAACTTGGGCCACGAATTAGTGTCTCACTAGGGCCACGAATTAGTGTCTCACTTGGGCCACGAATTAGTGTCTCACTAGGACCACGAATTAGTGTCTACTAAAGAGTAAATACAGAGAACATCTTGTGTATTGCACCGTCTTACACGGTATAAAACCCAGTAGGAAATGTTCATTTGTATGTTACGTATCAAAGATATGGCTAGCATTACTAAGAGAGAGAGAGAGAGAGAGAGAGAGAGAGAGAGAGAGAGAGAGAGAGAGAGAGAGAGAGAGAGAGAGTCTAAAACGCCTCCGAAACACTCCTTATCTTACGAGTTCTTTTATATATTACGCAGTGAAAATATGGACAACATTACTGAGAGAGAGAGAGAGAGAGAGAGAGAGAGAGAGAGAGAGAGAGAGAGAGAGAGAGAGAGAGTCTAAAACTCCACCGAAACATTTCTTATCTGACGGTTTCTCAGGAGGAAAAACAATGTAAGTTCGCTCTTTAATGGCGATATGAGCGTAGAATGAAGAAAGATCTCTCGGAAACATATCTAAGAATTTGACCATAATATAGCTTTAGCATTTCAGGAAATGAATATAATACAATTGGTTTCTGCGATTTTTTCGTCTCAGCCGGTATGGAAGAGTCCGGAGCTCCACGTCTGGCCTAATATCCCTTCCAACAAACCTTACAGAAAACCAAATAAAAAGAAATGGATTCTTGAGTCGTATTCTTGCGAAGATTTGTAAACGGTAAACATTTCTGTATCCTTCCCTATCTTGGGCGTTCGTTTATTCATGAAGGCGAGTTCAGAAAAATGTTATTTGGTATTCTGTTCCCACCTTTTCGCTGAGGCGACATTATCTAATCCTAGGAACGGGAACCGCTCGTAGAATTATTCAGACTCTCCTTTGTCAAGTAAGGTTGCTTATCTCCCAGGCTGAATAAGAAGTATATACTGCCCTAAAACGGAAAACTGCAGTATCTGCAAAATTTTAGAAATTGAGATATGCCACCTATTGGGCTCGTGAAACACTAATACACAAGTTATTGTAGTTTCAGAATGATTCTTCAATGCTTTCCACTAGTATTTAGGGGGTCCCATTTGCAGTATCCGCAAAATCATCAGTAAGGCAAGGGAAAACTACAGTATCTACCACTCATCTGCAAAATTTTCGAAATTGAGATATGCCACCTACTACGCTCGTGGAACACTAATACACAAGTTACTGCAGTTTCAGAACGATTCTTCAGTGCTTTCCTAGGGTATTTAGGGGGTCCCATTTGTAGTATCTGCAAAATCAGTAGTATGGCAAGGGAGTATCTACCATTTTTCTCAGTTCTGTATTTTTGCAGATACTGCAGTCTTCTGTTTTAGGGCAGTATAGACCAGTGGTTCTCAACCTTTTTTTGACCCATGCACCCTTTCACCATATGTCAGAATGTCATCCTCCCCCCCACCCCCTTTCCAAAATTGTCTGCCTCATAAGGTGCACTCCAAATAATATGCAGCAAAATACTAACACAAACACACTAGCTAGCAGAGAGAAAGCCCAGCATATCCTCTCAGTAGTGCGGACCGATGCAAACTGCGTTTTGTGAGGTCCTAGAGCCAGTTTGAGCCTGCCAATCTGTGGTCACAATTCCCCCCTAGTTGAGACAGCATACAAAACACCATTATATATTGGTTTTGTTGATAGAGGAAAAACACAACTGTAGCTTTTTATAAACGTTATAAAAAGATATGTGAACAAGTAAAAAGGTAATATTATTCAGGGATCTGAGTAATATTACCTATACTATATATAGGTAATATTATTCATTGATCTTCTGTATAAGCTCCCGGACTGGCTCAGGTATCTTGTGCTCCTTTTCGGAGCCATAGGAGCTCATTTTAAGCTGTCGGAATGTTTCTTATTGAAAGCTAGTGATTTCAGCAGGCGTTGGGGATGAGGTTGCTAACCTCACGCCCTCTCACTGATGGATGGCCATTGCAGCAGATAAAGAAGCTTTTGTTGTGACATATGTATGCACACACACACATAATTATGTATATATATGTGTGTATATATATATATATATATATATATATATATATATATATATATATATATATATATATATAGAGGGGATGGGTGCCGTAGTTGACTGGTACAGTTTACAGTTCCTGTTCCTGCTAGGTCTGTGGTTCACTCCTGGCGACGTACAGCCCACAAATCCAGCCTGATATAAAAGGGGGTATCATTGTCTTCTGGGATGAAGAAAACGGGTAAAAGAGGCTTGCAACCTCACCTCAGAAAGATCTGCTAAGAAACCAGAAAGCTGTACCCTTCTGGTGTACCAATTTATGTTGATGGAAATAAACATATGCAAAAAAATCACCAGCATGAACTGACGTACATTCTGATGCGAGTCTGGAAACCAAAGCTGATTCGAGTCCCATTCAGCCCCCTCCAACTCTCTCGGAATAAAGGAGCAAGTTCGGAAGCCCTCGGCAGGAATTTTGAGTAAGCTTCGCACAAAGGATCTAGACGAATAACGATGGTATTTGTGGAGAGGAAACATCTAAAGGCGCATCATTTTTTGTGGCAGGAACCAGCCGCAACGACGCTATTTTAAGAGGACTCGCCTTCGACATCAATATTCTTGGGGAAGGAAACTTTTCCGGCTGCATTTCCTAGCCCGGAATTCTGGATGAGTTTGGAAAAGAAGAAGATTCTGACGCAGACGACCGCCAATCGGATTGGGAGTCAGAAGCTCGCCCGATTCCTCTTTGACCTGCTTATTTTGTTATTTGCTTTGTCCATTTATCCTTTTTAATGTTAGTGTTCTGTGTAGATGGTCCATTTACTTAGTAAGGTTTAGACATTTAATAATAGATAATTTAACCATTACTTAGTAAGGTTTAGATATTATTTAATAATAGAAAATCTAAACACTTGCAAGAAGTAAATAGGAAAAATACCCAATACTTCTGTTACAATAATAATTTAATTGATTTACGAACTTCCATAGGATAGAAGTTTACATCCTGGTTCAAAATTGTATGTGAGACAAAGTCATTCTTGCAGTGCAGTATAAAGTAATTACTAGAAGAGTCATGACAGTTACTGAAATGTAGCCTGAAAAAAATGAACAATGATATACACAACACTTAAGAAAAGAAATCTAAAATCACCTTGCATCAGTATATAAAAGAAAAATATAAATTTGAAAAAAAGGCTATAAAAACAAAGCAATTACTGTGAAAGTCATGGCAGTTCTATACTTAAAAAAAGAAATTTAAAATCGTTTTGCATCAGTATGTATAAAATATATTGTTTTGAAAAGTAAAAAAAGACTATAAAAACAAAGCAATTACTGTAAAAGTCATGACAGTTCCTATACTTCAGAAAAGAAATCTAAAATCATCTTGCATCAGTATACATATATATGTATGTATGTATGTATGTATATATATATATATATATATATATATATATATATATATATATATATATATATACATATATATATATATATATATATATATATATATATATATATATATATATAAAAGAAATATTATTCTGAAAAATAAAAAGCCTATAGAAAAACTTAATTTCAAACAGAAGAGGCGGAGTTGTATCGCCCTGGGGCACACCAGAGCAATAATTAAACCAGTGACAACCTCTTTGCCTTAGGATAAGCGCCTAACGTCTTCCTTCATTCGTTCTTCTTCTATTATTTCTTCTTCTTCTTTTCCAGGACCAAACCGACGGACCGAACCTCACAACGACTTATCCTTCATCCTTCAAGCTGAGGGACCAGCCATCCTTCCAAACGGCACCTGCCAGGGTGAGTTCAAAGAAGGATTCAGAGGATGTGTAATGACTTGGCATTCTCTCTCTCTCTCTCTCTCTCTCTCTCTCTGTCTCATTATGACGTAATGAGAGACACCAGCTCTTAGGATATCATTAGATGCTGCTCTCTCTCTCTCTCTCTCTCATAACGACGTAATGAGAGACACCAGCTTTGAGGACATACATCAGAAGCTGCTCTCTCTCTCTCTCTCTCTCTCTCTCTCTCTCTCTCTCTCTCTCCCTATATATATATATATATATATATATATATATATATATATATATTATATATATGTATATATATATATAAATATATAATATATATATATCTTTTCTCTCTCTCTTTCTCTCTCTCTCTCTCTCTCTCTCTCTCTCTCTCTCTCTCTCTCTCTCTCTCTCTCTCTACCAAAATTCATAGATATTAAATACAGGCAGGTGAAACTATGAGTGTAATGTTGATCTGTATATTTTTTTGGATGAAAAAATACATATTTTGACCTGACGTCTTCCAGCTCGGGGCCTCCCTTGTCTCATCATTGATCCCTGCCCATTTACGAGTCTTCACAGTGAAGGTAACATTTGCCCGATAAACAAAGATATCAATTTTTTTTTAGTTTTCTGTAAAAGAAACTATTGTGCCGGCTTTGTCTGTCCGTCCGCACTTTTTCTGTCCGCACTTTTTTCTGTCCTCACTTTTTTCTGTCCGCACTTTTTCTGTCCGCCTTCAGATCTTAAAAACTACTGAGGCTAGAGGGCTGCAAATTGGTCTGTTGATCATCTACCCTCCAATCATCAACCATACCAAATTGCAGCCCTCTAGCCTCAGTAGTTTTTATTCTATTTAAGGTTAAAGTTAGCCATAATCGTACGTCTGGCAACGCAATGGGACAGGCCACCACCGAGCCGTGGCTGAAAGCTTTATGGGCCGCGGCTCATACAGAAAACTTAAATTTTACTTGTTTTTATTAATCATTGGTGCAGTCTTACACCAGTGTTGTAGATTTCTGATGTTTACCAAGAAGCCATCTATATATTACTGGTTTCCATTTAACGAGATACTCCTAGCTAGTGCCGTCAGTGCACCTCACGCGGCGCACTGTAGGTAATGTTACTTAAGGTTCTTTCCAGCTTCCCTTCGGTCCCTAGCTGCTGCGACCCCTTTCACTCCTTTTACTGTACCTCCGTTCATATTTAGTTTCTTCCGTTATTACTTTGCACCTTCCTCTAACAAAAGGTTCATATTGCAACTGCGAGGTTTTCCTCCTGTTACACAATTCAAACTTTCTAATTCTCAATTTCACTTTCGGCGCTGAATGACTTCATAGGCCCCACCCCTTGGCCTTTGGCGTAAATTTTACATTCGATTCCATTCAACGAAATACATGGCCGCATTTCAAAAAATAAAGCATATAGAGGGATTTCCAAACCTACCTACAGTTGGTAAAGAAAAACAACAGCTACAAAAAAATCTAAATAATGTTGCTTAAGAAGACCTCATGATATAGTTATAAATTTAGATATTTTATCTTACGCCTTCTGAAAGGAAGCGTCTATTAAGAAAGACTGACTGGCCACAAATAAGAAAAAAGTAAAAAATTGGCCGAAGATTCTTCAGCGCAAACGAGTTTTCTGTACAGCTCTACAGCGTGTAATCAAGGCCACCGAAAACAGATCTATCTTTCGGTGGTCTCGGTATGATGTTGTATGAGCCGCGGCCCGGTGGTGGCCTCTCCTATATCGTTGCCAGGTGCACGATTATGGCTACCTTTAACCTTAAATGAAATATAAACTACTGAAGAGGCTAGAGGGCTGCAATTTGGTATGTTTGATGATTGGAGGGTGGATGATCAATATACCGATTTGCAGCCCTCTAGCCTCAGCAGTTTTTAAGATCTGAGGGCGGGTAGAAAAAGTGCGGACAGAATAAAGTGCGGACGGACAGACAAAGCCGGCACAACAGTTTTCTTTGACAGAAAACTAAAATCACCAGTAATGTTACCACCTCTCGTCACGCTCTCAGCTTCGGCTGCAATCGACGACCGCCCTGTTATACTCGGAGTCACACTTGCTCTTGAATTGTCCTATGCAAAATAGGTCTAGCAACGTTAACTTTCGCGTTCAGTCGGCGTGCAAAGCTATGTCGTATATATTCCACGCGTTAATCTTTGAAATTAAAACTCGACTAAAGTGTCCGGATTTGGGTCGAGAGGAGGATACGAAATGGGAAATTGGCCGGTGAAAGCTTGTAGAGAGAGATAACACGAGCGGAAGCGTTGCTGTTTCAGTTTTAAAATTGCATGGATGATCCCCGTTCTGCAACGCGTTCACTGTGTGTTCATGAGAGAGAGAGAGAGAGAGAGAGAGAGAGAGAGAGAGAGAGAGAGAGAGAGAGAATGATTATGAGCAACGCTGCTGTTCCTGGAATAATCTAAATATCAACTTTAAATTTCTGTTCGGAAATAAAATCCTAGACCTATCCATGTAGCCACGACAATTGTTGCCATATTTTGCGAGAGAGAGAGAGAGAGAGAGAGAGAGAGAGAGAGAGAGAGAGAGAGAGAGAGAGAGAGAGAGAGAGAGATGATTATGAACAAAGCTGCTGGAGTAATCTAAATATCCTCTGTGAATTTCTGTTCGGAAATAAAATCATAGACCTATCCATGTAGACACGACAATTGTCACCATATTTAGCGTGAGAGAGAGAGAGAGAGAGAGAGAGAGAGAGAGAGAGAGAGAGAGAGAGAGAGAGAGAGAGAGAGAGAGATCATTAGGAACAAAGCTGCTGTTCCTGGAACGTCTGTTCGGATAAAATCCTAGACCTATCTATGCAGCCATGACAATTGTCACCATATATTGCGTGAGAGAGAGAGAGAGAGAGAGAGAGAGAGAGAGAGAGAGAGAGAGAGAGAGAGAGAGAGGGCAGGGCGTCGTTATTGATTAAGTAGGATATTTGTTTTCCCCTTGACAGCTCGAGTCGGGGAGGAGGTATCGGATGATCGCTAATGAAGAAGGGTATATAGTCTTGTAAAACGGGATAATGGCTGGAACTCGAAAGTCAACTCGTGTTTCCAAACCCTCGTAGATCCTTGATCACATTACAAATGCTGTTACAGCCCCTACAGGAGTTAAAGAGCCCTAAACCATTTTCCAAAAGATCCGAAACCCTTTCAGGCGCGTTGTTCGTTTCAGAAACTGCGATTGGGAATCAAAACCGAATTCATTTTTCCATTCTGCCAGTTGCCTGGGAACATCGAATCGTATTTCCTTATTTTTTCTTTGTCCTGTTGGTTGGATTTGGTGAAATCCATTTAAAGGAGGAAAACGAAAAAATAATAGAAGTGGAATCGTGGGAGGCAGGTTTAATGAAATGCAAATCTCCAGACGAATTACCTGAACCATTTTCCAAGGTTTTGACATTACGAGAGCCTCCTCTTCTGGGCAAGTAAAAAAAAATGGTAGAGATTCAATCAAAACAGGAAAGAAAACAATTGAGAAAGAAAGAAACATAATTGAGGATCAAGAGTGGTGGGTGTTGGGGGTTGGGGGGGTTGGGAAGGAGGTCAATGTCAACATCGAGAGTAAATGAACAAACCATTTTCCAGGTTGTGACATCCCAGCCCGCCTTCAAGATAACGCAGCCCATCAGGAGGAGAGGAGACGATAAGTGGCCACCCAAGGGAGCTGGAGAACCCACACAAGACGAGGTAAGCGAAGCTCTCTGCGTTTAGAGAACCAAAGCGCACAGATGTCTTGATAAGCCTGTGACTTTAGCGAGAATCAGAGCCTACAGATGTTTCAATAAGCCTGTGTCTTTAGCGAGAATCAGATCCTACAGGTGTCTCGATAAGACTGTGTCTTTCGCGAGAATAGGAGCTTACAGCTGTGAAAGTAATCCTATCTTTAACGAGAATCAGAGCCTACAGATGTCTCAGTAAGCCTGTGTCTTTAATGAGAATCTGAGCCTACAGATGTCTCAATAAGCCTGTGTCTTTAGCTAGAATAAGAGCTTACAGCTGTGAAAGTAATCATGTCTGTAACGAGAATCAGGGCCTACAGATGTTTCAATAAGCCTGTGTCCTTAGCTAGAGTAAGAGCTTACAGCTGTGAAAGTAATCCTGTCTTTAACGAGAATCAGAGCCCACAGATGCCTCGATAAGCCTGTGTCTTTAGCGAGAATCAGAGCCTACAGATGTCTCAATAAGCCTGTGTCTTTAGCGAGAATCAGAGCCTACAGATGTCTCAAATAAGCCTGATGTCTTTAACGAGAATCAGAGTCTACAGATGTCTTAATAAGCCTGTGTTTTTAACTAGAATCAGAACTTACAGGTGTCTCAGTAATCTCGTCTCTTTAACGAGAATCAGACCTTACAGATTTCTCAATAAACCTGTGTCTTTAGCGAGAATCAGAGCTTACAGCTTTGAAAGTAATCCTGTCTTTAACGAGAATCAGAGCTTACAGATGTAGCAGTAATCCTGATTCTAACGAGAATCAGAGCCTGCAGAACAAGAATCAGAGCTTACAGCTGTGAAAGTAATCCAGTCTAACGAGAATCAAAGCTTACAGATGTAGCAGTAATCCTGACTATAACGAGAATCAGAGCCTGCAGAACAAGAATCAGAGCTTACAGCTGTGAAAGTAATCCAGTCTAACGAGAATCAAAGCTTACAGATGTAGCAGTAATCCTGACTATAACAAGAATCAGAGACTACAGAACAAGAATCAGAGCTTGCAGCTGTGAAAGTGATCCTGTCTTTAACGAGAATCAGAGACTACAGATGTTGCAGTAATCTTGATTATAACGAGAATCAGAGCCAACAGAACGAGAACCAGAGCCTACGGCTGTGAAAGTTATTCTGTCTTTAACGAGAATCATAGAAGTAACAGGTTTTCATGACTAAATTGCCAGATATTTGGTCTTTCCTTATGAGTAGCTGAGGGTGCTATCGAATCTGGTACTTTCCTCTGTACAGCTGCTAATAAAGCATGGAATAAATGATGGAATAAATGACAAGTCAATATATATACTGCATATATTCTTGTGGTGATGACAGCCTTGTATCCACAGCATTCCTTTATAGGTAGAAAACATGGATTTCTACACTTGATCCCACTTTATAGACAAGACTGAGTGTAATTTATACTGCCAAGTATATGCTATATCCTATAATATTCACGAGCTTGATGGCGTGTGCTACGCTGCGCTGGAACCCAGTGCTGCCCATCATGTCTCCACTACCCTGCCACCACTGGAGTGGACAAACAGGTTTGCAGGAGGAGGGTGGATTGTCATGTCCCCCCTACCATCCTGATTCCCTACCTATCACACCCAACCCGGGGCGGACAAACAGATTTGCAGGAGGAGGGTGGATGTGTCATGTCTCCCCTACCATCCTGATTCTCTACCTACCCCGCTCCCACCCAGGGTGGATAAACAAGAAAGACCCACTCGGGTTTTATCATTATAGATTATTTATCACTTGTATTCTTGTATGGCAGAGTACATAATTCGTTGCTGCTTCCATATGAGACATTATAAGGAATTATTTTTTAGGCAATTCATAAATGAAGTCTTGTACTTTAAGGCAGAAGCAACTTTGAACTAGTAATTCTGATGTGTCCTTAAGATTTCCTAGCATTACGAAAGTGATCATTTGAGTTATCCCTTGATTTCTTGTCTTCAAATATGTTTAAATGTTGCCTACAGTCAGTGTTCTTTGCTTTACAGGTCCGTGAGTTCATCAAACCAAAGAAAAACAACAAAAATTACGACGAGTTCTTCGCCCAGAACGCCCTGCCCCACAACTACGCCGGATACCGCCCTCCTCCCGGCACCCAGCACCATGGCCTCTTGGAGGACGGCGTCAGCAACATGTAGATGGCGCCACCACCTGCTTCTGCCGGTGCGTGGTGGTCCCCACCTCGTCACCAGCGAGAATACTGTAACAAGTGCTTTTTGTAACAGATGATTCTAACTACAGTCCACCGCGATCACGACGTAAAAACTGTACCGAGTTTTGAAAGCCTATTATTATATTCCTTTAAGTTTCAGACGCCGTTTTCAATAGTCAACCGCCGAGAGTTGTTGCCTTGGTAAGGTCTGGAAAGTTATATACATAGGCCTATGATTTTTAGCAACTTCACTTTTAACTTTGACCACAATCGTTATATGACGTTACGACTTTTTAGCGTTTCAGAAGAGTTGTAGGTTATCAAACCGGCCATCTTTTGGGCCACGTTTTCTTTAAATTTCGGCCACGAGAGCTGTTGTGTTCATCTGGCGACCCTGTTAGGCTGATACTGCAGCGTCCAAATTGCAGTGACAGTTGATGCGTCTCTTTGTGCTTGCTTGGTAGTCTGCCTTTGGTCCTGGGGTCTTCGAAGGAACGGCTATATACATATAGGAACGGTGATGGACCGTTGGACTACAGTCAGACGAGGATTAATGCGACATAGAAGTAGATTTGAATTTCCCGTTGTTGGCGTTTATCAGTTGCATCCGTCGATGAGTTTTCAATATGGCGTAACGGCCGTACGGTTACGCAGCTTATGACATCATTTGATGACCGTCATATATATTCGATCTTATGTGTATAGGTTATATATTTTATCGTTTTCATTTAATTTTCAATTTGATCTGATGGCTAGGCGAAAAAATTTTACCAAAAAGATAATATTTCTTAGCATGTTCCATATTCACAGTCGTAATAATTTAGACATATCTCGCAGTAGTTTTATGCCGGAATTTATAATACAAATCGATGACAACTGAATACATAAATAAACTTAACAAAACGCCAGATGTTAATTCTTTGCTTTTTTTTATTGGTAATAATAAATTTATCTGTATAATGCATTTCGACGATGTATCCTAAAGCTCATATCTCCTTTGAAATCCTGAAGGAACTTAAACTTGGAGATTTATTTATTTTTTTTTAGCAAAGCTGTTGCAGAAAAGGAAAGATTTTTTTTTGCCGCGTCACGCCGAGAAGTGTGTGATATATTATGTTGATCATGTTGACAATTATGTAAGTAAAACTTGACATTATTAATAATGATTATTCTATTGCAAGTGAGTATTTTTGTCTTCCTTTGACCCATTTCGTTAAA
This sequence comes from Macrobrachium rosenbergii, assembly GCA_039081455.1. Taxonomy (NCBI): domain Eukaryota; kingdom Metazoa; phylum Arthropoda; class Malacostraca; order Decapoda; family Palaemonidae; genus Macrobrachium; species Macrobrachium rosenbergii. The sequence goes on along the minus strand of JANJGK010000022.1, from coordinate 17,647,471 downwards.
TTCATTTGGTATTTTCTGAAATATCATTGCTGTGTGTAGGAACTGTATCCTTAGACAGTACAGATATATATATATATATATATATATATATATATATATATGTATATATATATATATATATATATATATATATGTATATATATATATATATATATATATATATATATATATATATATATATATATATATATATATATATCTTGCAAGATATGATTGCAGGCGTTTATCAGATATAAAAACGTGCATTATGACGTTAGAAATACACCATTAAAATACACAAACACAGAAATTATTACATAAAAAAAGAATCCATTATACATCTTGTGGTTAAACAACCACTCCTTTAAAAGCAGACGATTCACTCACCCTCACACCTTTTGAAAATCGGCCCAAAAGATTGCAAAGATGATTATCCTTTTATAATAGGATGCAACAATATTCAACAATATCAATAATTTTTTTCGTCATATGTTGTTCATCTCCTCGAATGCACAGCGAACAGAAAAATAGAATTTATGATTTATGTTACTGAGCTGATTTTTTTAATGATTTCATCTCATAAATAATACAGTTTTATCAACAAAGATTATCCGTTCGTGATTTACAGAGCGTAAGCCCCGTGTTTATGGAAAGCATTCACGAGCCCGACTATAACCGTAAATCATACTATTTTTTTTTTAAACTACAGGTAAGCAAGCTTTATAATTACCGTGTTTACACCTGAGCTTGCTCGCATCCCTTCTCACATAATGTCTCTTTTTAGCGCCTACTTTATGGGTCGTGATCATAAACAACGACGCTGTTATGAGTTCACAATTTCTCTCCTCCGCGGACCATGCCAATAATTTCCAAAGTAATGGCGCCTAAATTTTCTCCGAGACCGGAAAAACTTTTGAAATACCCTCTCTCTCTCTCTCTCTCTCTCTCTCTCTCTCTCTCTCTCTCTCTCTCTCTCTCTCTCTCTCTCTCTCTCTTTTACACTTATTGATTTCTCTCCAAAGATATTTTAAGAGTAATGTCTAGACTCATGTCTGCTATTTCATGCTGACCAACTATTGGCGCCTAAATCTTCTCCGCGATCGGAAAGACTTATGAAATATCCATTCTCTCTCTCTCTCTCTCTCTCTCTCTCTCTCTCTCTCTCTCTCTCTCTCTCTCTCTCTCTCTGTTACACCTACTGATTTCTCTTCAAATATTATTTTAAGAGTAAAGTCTAGACTCATGTCTGCGATCTCATGGTGACAGTTGGGAATCCTTTCCGCCACCAACTCCGCCGATAGATGGCGCAAACAAGACGATGGAACCCAAACAGCACGTTACGATTAGGAACAAACAACCTTGTTATTGTTAGTCGTGTCAAAGGAGGAGGGTCAAGTTCTGGTATTGGAGAATGTGTGTCTTTAAGGACAAACAAAACAAAGAAAGTTTCTGGCAAAGACGTAAAGGAACAAACCACTATCTTTCGAGCCACTTCTCTGCACATTAACGGCACGACAACATTTTGAAAGTATGTTCATTCAGTTGTTGTGTCATCAGCATTTGATTATGATTACCGTTTTATTAAACAAGATAATGAACTTCAAAACACAAAGGAAATGAAGAATATGTACAAAATTAATGGTATATTTTCGTACTGAAGAAGTATAAACTGTAAAAATGAGAGAAAACGTAAAATTTAGGTTTGTTTCGGAGAAAAGAAAACGTGTACAAGGCCAACGAGACTGTCCTCAGGATACAATTAAACATTTCCTTGCCTCCCAGTTTTCTCCAGAAGTTCTACTATTTTATTTGTTTCCATTATTCTCCTTGCAGTTATTTTCACTTAGTATTATTATTCTCATTAGTTCCTCTCATTCTCATTTTCCTTTTTATTTCCTTTTCGCTGGAGCATTAGTAAGTTTTGTATACTCCAGTTCAGACACCTTTTCGGGCAACGTGCATATTGATAGCCTTTATTCTAGAGTACTCTTTTTAGTCTAAGTCTTATCATGAAGTATATCCCAGATTTAATATCTTATTTATGGCTGTGAGGTTCATTAGGCCTACTGTCCGCGAGGTTCATTAGGCCTACTGTCCGTGAGGTTCATTGGGCCTACTGTCCGTGAGGTTCATTGGGCCTACTGTCCGTGAGGTTCATTTGGCCTACTGTCTGTGAGGTTCATTAGGCCTACTGTCCGTGAGGTTCATTAGGCCTTCTGTCCGTGAGGTTCATTAGGCCTACTGTCCGTGAGGCTCATTAGGCCTACTGTCCGTGAGGTTCATTAGGCCTTCTGTCCATGAGGTTCATTAGGCCTACTATCCATGAGGTTCATTAGGCCTTCTGTCCGTGAGGTTCATTAGCCCTACTGTCAGTGAGGTTCATTAGGCCTTCTGTCCGTGAGGTTCATTAGGCCTTCTGTCCATGAGGTTCATTAGGCCTACTATCCATGAGGTTCATTATGCCTTCTGTCCGTGAGGTTCATTAGGCCTACTGTCTGCAAGGTTCATTAGGCCTTCTGTCCATGAGGTTCATTAGGCCTTCTGCCCGTGAGGTTCATTAGCCCTTCTGTCCATGAGGTTCATTAGGCCTACTGGCCATCAGGTTCATTAGGCCTACTGTCCTTGAGGCTCATTAGGCCTACTGTCCGTGAGGTTCATTAGGCATAAATTTTATGCAATTCAGAGTAAGTTTCCGGCTCTGTCTCATCTAATTTCCAGTTTATTTTAACAGATACGTGATTAACTCCTTTCCGTGTATTTTAACAGTTCAAACAAGAAAAATAAAGTAATTAAATAGACTGCTTTCCGTTGTGTATCCTGATAATTAGGTGAAAACAAAATACCTAATTAGAAGTTACTGGACGCAGTCGCTAATTACACCCCCCGTTATGTAGGCTGATTTATAATTAGAGTTGCCATTTGAATGATACAGAGAGCGAAAATTGAAATGAGAGGGCTATTTTTTCAAAAAGATTCCAGCTGATAAGTCTGGTTGGCTTTATATATATATATATATATATATATATATATATATATATATATATATATATATATATATATATATATATATTTATACGTTCACCTTTCCTTGCAGAGAAACGTTAATCACAGAATCCTCATATTTCTATTCTCATCGTAATCATGTCCTCAGCATAGTAATTTCCGTCGGGAGAAGAGAAAAAATGACTGAATGATATTCGAATGAACAGCTGCAATATTTGACGCATGATTTTATTGTGAGAGCAGTTAACTTACGAAGGAAAGCTGTTTATATTATTATTATGGAGAGATAACAAGTAAAAAATGAGCGGAAATTTCTTCGGCTATAGCGTATAATCAAGGCCACGAAAATACATCTTATCTTTCCGTGGTCTTGGTATAATGCTGTATGAGCCGCGGCCCATGAAACTTTAATCACGGCTTTGGGGGGCTTATCCTATATCGTTGCCAGAAGCACGATTATGGTTACATTTAACCTTAAATAAAATAAAGACTACTGAGGCTAGAGGGCTGCAATCTGGTATGTTTGATGATTGGGGAGTGGATGAGCAACATACCAATTTTCAGCCCTCTAGCCTCAGTATTTTTTAAGATCTGAGAGCGGACAGAATAAAGTGTGGACTGACAGACAAAGCCGGCATAATAGTTCTCTTTTACATAAAACAAAAACTGGAATTCTAAAGCACTTGAAGGTAAGGGTTAAAAATGCTTCAGTTTCTAAAAGATATTAGTAAAGCGGTATTAGTCTATTACTGTTTGGTAATAAAATCCTAGAGCTATCCATGTGGCAATGACAATTGTCACCATATATGGCGTGGGAGAGAGAGAGAGAGAGAGAAGGAGAGAGAGAATTATGGACAAAACTTGCTCTCCTGTGATGAAGTTATCTAAATATCCACGTTGAAAATCCGGAAATTATCCACGGATAATGTTTGTATAACATTGAAAGCGCTGTTGGCATCAAACGTATTTATTTAAAAGCCTTCGCTGATTAAGCTCATCCCTGGAGAATCAGTGATGATCAGTGACGCTGATGATTCGAATTTAGCCTTGAGTAAGAGCCTGGGAGTTCACGGGACTCATATTCCTCTTATTTTCTCAATTTGTCTTTTGTTTGTTTTATATGAGTCTATCGTAGACTCACTTGCAGTCAGATCCACTCCCTTGAATTGAATAAATAAAATAAGATTTAGTCCAAAGCCAATCCCCGGAGCTTATGAGGTCATATGGAAGGAAGAGACTATGAACTGATGTACAGTAAAAGGAATGTAAGGAGTTGCAGCTAGGGGCCGAAGGGACGCTGCAAAGAACCTCAAGAAATGCCTACAGTGCATCGCGTGAGGTGCACTGGCAGCACCTACCGAGGTCCCTTCCTTGAAGAGCCACAGAGTCTACCGTTCAGTCTACGCTCTTTCCCAGTTCCTCTATCTCTTTTATTACTTTAATAACCTGATTTTAAAATGCACATTTTAATAGGGAATGCCACTGTGATCTCTATTTTTAGGGCAATGTCCGACTGAAACCACTTTTTTTGAGCAAAATTGCTCGCTGTGTCCGGTATGCTGAAGGAAATGTGCTATAGTACTACACCAGTACTCGAGGAAGTATGTAAGTTTAGTCAACATATTTTTAAAGGAATGTGCCGTTGTGACATATATCTTTTCTGACATATGCCATTGTGATTAGTATCTCTGATGAGATTTGTCATTGTCACGATCATTTTTGGTGAAACGTGCTATTGTTACCTGCATAATTTAGGATATTTGTCATTACGGGTAGCACAATTCATTGTATTCTAATCACGAACAGGTGGAATAAATCCAAACATACAATGAGGTTAGAGAGAAAATATAAATGGCAGTTATTTATTTAATATAAATCTACTAAAACGTGCGTGAAACAAAATTAGAAAGCACAAATGAAACTGGCTTCCTATTTCGTCCGGAAAGCAAAATTACCCGGCTGGTAGTTGTATACACAAGGTAAGTAGTAGTTGTTTGGCGCCGGCTTCCTTTTCGTAATAAAGGAACGCTCGGAAGTAATGAGGTATACTGCCTGTTTGGACAAAAAGATATTGTTGTAAACCCATAGTCAGTGAAAGAATGGCTCCGTGTTAAACCGTGTTCGCATGAGACCGAGATGGTGATTTAAAATGGGGAAATAATTTCCCAGCGACAGAAACCTGTGTTCCAGTATTGCGTCCAAGCCAATGGCAACTGCTGCTACGTATTGCAGACAACACTGCAAATAGGTTCATTAATAAACGACGCCAGAATTGAAATCAACAAAAAGAGTTCGTCTCTCCTTCAACCGTTATCCCGCTGAAAATGGATTCGTAACACCAAAATGAACGTCGATTTTGGAGGGCAGAACTACTAGGTCCAAGGTAAGGTAATTTCATATAATTGTATATTTTTTTGGCAGTGCTATATACCGGTTTAGTACAAAGCTTCTCATTTATTTTCTTTATAATTATGTGAAGGCTTAAGCAGGTTACGGGTTTTCAGTGAGATTATTTAAGAGGAAAAACGTTACCGCAGATGAGTTTATTAGTCGCAATAAACATTTCCCAGCTTCGTGTTGTACGCAAGGTTAACAGTAACCGATTTTTTCTTGGCACTAGACTCTAAATTAGACAAGCTTTGCCTAGAGGTGGTCCGTAAATGCGATAAAGTGTTAAGCAACGTCCACATTAGAGGGCATAGTAGGCCTAGTGTAAACCTCTGAACTGCGGTTAAGGAACGCGGCCTACTGTTATTTATTGTTTTATGAGCTTCATATTCAAAATTTAATACTTTTAAGTTATATATAATATGTTGGGATATATTTTGGTCTATGGAAAAATTTGGAACTTAATGAACTTAGGAACAACATGATGGACGGTGTTCAGGAACTTTTGGTCGGCCTAATCCACCGTCATTGTTAGCGAATGGTTTAGTGCTCGTTCTGCCACTTGGGAAATATTAACTATATCGAGATTTTACTTAGCGAGCTTTCGATGTCAATAACTTCATTGTCAGGATGAAATTAATGGCAACAAAACTATAAAAATAATTGAAAATGCTTTAAATTGAATTGTTCTTAATGACTGATGTGAATCAGATGGGTGAAATAAAATAATCCAGAAATGTGGTTGCGGGTTTATGTATATCCGTAGACTAGCACATGAACACGTATATTTGGGACTCGTTGGGACGGGGGTGGGGTTGCTGGGTTGGGAGAGGGGGGAGGTGAGAAACCTCGACAAGTTAGTGATGAACTTATGAATAAGGGACTAAAGTGGTTGATGTTGATAAAGTTCGCCGTAATTTTTCATTGGAGCAATTCTCTCTCTCTCTCTCTCTCTCTCTCTCTCTCTCTCTCTCTCTCTCTCTCTCTCTCTCTCTGTGTATAGATAGAAATATGTATGTATAGGTGTATATATATATTTATATGTATATTTATATATACATATGTAGATATACATAGTATGTATTTATTAAAAAAATATATTCCTCACCAGCTCCTTCACATCGAAGCCACACGTCGTTGATCGTGTATCACTTTGAAATTACCTGACCGCTTTTCGCTTTGATATGTATTCATGAGTTTTCTCTCATTTTTTTTCATCTCTCTTTGGAACGTTCGATCCTTAACCTTTCTCCGAAAGAGGAAAATTGGAAAGATGATGCAATAATAAAACTAGCGAAACCCAAAACATGAAGTAATATGGACTTTTATAGAGCAACTACCCTCGGTTCCAAGGTTCTTGAACCAGGCGTTTTCAAAGGTGGTCTGTTGTCATTTATGTATGTTGTATGTGTATGTATGTATGTGTATGTAATGTATATATATGTATATATAGGTTTGTATTATATGTATGTATGTATATGCATATATTTACATGTATGTACGAGTATATTTATATATCTATGTATATGTATATATATGTATGTATAGGTATGTATTATATGTATGTATGTATGTATATGCATATATTTACATGTATATAAGAGTATATTTATATATCTATGTATATGTATATATATGTATATATACACATATACAATATTTATAGATATGTATATATATCTAATGTCGTGAATGAGCGTGATTATGTATATTATTGTTTGCGAAAACCAGGTATAGTCGTGTGATGTATATTTTCTGATTATTTTCCGTGTTTTTATGCTATATTCTTTGTTATTAAATTGCATTGGTAAAAGAAAGAATATCCAAAAATGTTGCACTTATCACTTATCAAGAGCTTTTTAATTATAAGTTATTGTTAGTCAAAATGAGGTTTTATTGATTTTTTATACCACTAAATCTTAGCTACAAAAATCCATTGTTATAAGAATAATTATCCAAGAATGATTATAATTATTGCCTATCAAAATATGGGTTTATCAATTTTTTTTTCTTACCACCCAAACTTACCTACAAAATTGCATTATTTTAAGACAAAAATTATGCCAGAATAATGTAACACATCATTTATCAGTAGTTTTTTAATGATAATTATTGTTAATCAAAATATGGTTTGATTAATTTCGTTTTCAAACTACCGAATCTTAGCTACAAAATTCCATTATTAAACGAAAAAAATATGCGAAAATTCCTCGTAGGGGTTAGTGCCGTCAGTGAACCTCATGCGTGCGCTGTAGGCATTACTTGAGGTTCTTTGCAGCTTGGCTTCGGTCCCTAGCTGCAACCCGTTTCATTCCTTTTACTGTACCTCCTTTCATATTTTCTTTCTTCCATCTTAATTTTCACCCTCTCCTAACAACTGATTCATAGTGCAACTGCTTTGAGGTTTTCCTCCTGTTACACCTTTCATACCTTCTACTCTCAATTTCCGTTCTATATTCAGTTCAATTCAGTATGCGAAAACTGTTATTTATTACTTTCTTAGAAGCACACTAATTGTTGCTAATCAAAGTAAGCTTTTATCAGATTTTTTTTTTCGGAGCCGATTATTTTCTACCAATGGTCTGGGTCAAGGTGCAGCCCCACCTCCCTGCCCCATTGACCCTGACCTTTTAAATACCTCCGTTTTGAGAGGTCCTTTTTTCCAGTTGGGTTTTGGGAGAGATAAGAATGCAGTTTTCTGGGGGGAGATGGGATCTTTTTGGCAGTTTGATTGCTCAGCCCTAGTGGAGGTTTGCGGCCTCCTAAGAACTGTTTTTTTTTTTTGAGGGTGTTGGTTTTATTATAAGTTGCAAAAACTGTTTTAACTTGTTTTTTTCATAAGGCCTTCATATATCAGAATATTTTCAGTTATTCATAAATACTTCCTTCTTTCTGAAGGCGAGGTGGTTGTTTGCATTGGGATAAGATTCTTAGTTTTTTCCTCATAGGTGTTTTCAACAGTCTTGGAAAACGCGTGTTCGGTGATGTGTGTATATATATACAGTACATATATACATGTGTATACATATATGTATGTGTGTATATATATTTATGTATATGTATTATATGTATATATATGTATATATGAGATATTTGTAAAAGATTAGGTATTTAGGGTCTTGCTATGCTTGGAAATCTCAAAATTCCTCTTTACACGAAAGATCTCGTTCAAATCTCGCTGTGGTTTATAAACAATAAGCTAGAAAAAAAAAAAGATTTAATTATACCATCCATTTTGAAAAAAACAATCTTGAACCGCGCAGTTTCAAACTCATTCGCGAATCGAGGGCTGAAAGTGGCAGACGAGATTAAAATCCGGAGTTCTGAAATATTGAAATAACAACAATATGCATTTTCCTTTTTATTCTCGTATATTTTCAATTGAATTCGATATTCACTTGAGACGGTGAGACGAAATAAACTGCGTTCGCTGTGACATCAGCAAGTCCTCAACTGTCTTCATGCGGTGCACTGTAGGCATTACTTAAGGTTCTTTGCAGCATACCTTCCTAAGGCCCATAGCTGCAACCCCCTTTCGTTCTTTTTACTGTACCTCCTTTCATATTCTCTTTCTTCCATCTCAACTTTCCACCCTCTCCTGCCAATTGATTCATAGTGGAACTGCTTTGAGGTTTTCCTCCTGTTACACCTTTCAAACCTTTTACTGTCAGTTTCCGTTTCAGCGCCGAATGACCTCATAGGTCCCAGTCCTTGACCTTTGGCCTAAATTCTGTATTCAGTTCAGTTCTGGCGCATCCAACAGATAATGAACGCCTGGATAAATAAGTATCTGGATAAACATTTGAAGTTCGTCTGGCGATAATGGATTTATTGTCCTTCCCAATTCTGATGAAAGCGATGGCTTGCAGTCCCAAGCTGAGTACATTGTTTTCATTCTGAAAAAAATATGAATAATTCAGTTAGTACAATGGCGTACTGGCAATTTCGCTCAAGGGCGTTAAAGTGTAATGGATTGCGACGGGAGGCAGCGTCTGTAAATGTAAATGCATCCTCGTTCTTACTGAATAAGGCATTAGCGTGAACATCGCCGTAGGGGGGGGTTAGTGCCGTCAGTGCAGCTCATGGGGGGCCACTGTAGGCATTACTAATGGTTCTTTGCAGCGTCCCTTCGGCCCCTAGCTACAACCTCTTTCGTTCCTTTTACTATACCTCCATTCATATTCTATTTCTTTCCAGCTTACTTTCCACCCTCTCCTAACAATTGTTTCAACATTATTTTCAGCGCTTAATGACCTCATAGGTCTCAGCACTTGGTCTGTGGCCTAAATTTTACGTTCCAGTTCTAATTCCGATATAATGTATTATTTACACATAAAAGACATTTTCACATCAAACCAAGTATGGTCTGTAGATTAATCTACAGACATTGGTATGAAACCGTACAAGATTTTGAATCCAGGAAAAAAGTCTGGAAAAGTCACGGGAAAAAAGTCGCGGGAAAAGTCACAGAAAAAAAAGTCACAATTTTTCCTGGATAGTGACCCAGGTTGGGGATTTCCGTATAAACATGAACAAAAGACTGTAAATATCATAAAGATATTGATCCCCCCCCCCCAAGAAATATTGTGAATTTTCCCCCGCGACTTTATCACCAGCTACATAAATGAATTTTACTTTCTTTCCTGCGACTTTTTTCCCAGCCAAAATTGTGACTTTTTTCTTGACTTTTTTCCTAACCAAAATTGTGACTTTTTTCTTGACTTTTTTCCTAGCCAAAATTGTGACTTTTCTGTGAATTTTCTTCTGTGACTTTTTTCTTGTGACTTTATTACCGGCCACTACAAATACAAAGCCTCATCAATCACGTTTTTCAACCGTACAAAGATCCTTCATTTTGCACCGTAGATATTTAAAAATATGTATAAACTCGCAGAACGAGGGTTAATAATTCCAGATGGAAGCATTCCCGAGTTGGGAAATCCTCTGTCAATATGCAAATGTAAGCAATAAGAGATTTTTATTCTCTTGTGTTCACTGTTCTCTTTGATAATGAAGTCGAATCGTTAGAATATGAAAACAAAGGTGATAATGATCTTGGTAGAAGATAAAAAAAACCGTGAGTAAATTCACCCAAAGGTGATGAGAGAGAGAGAGAGAGAGAGAGAGAGAGAGAGAGAGAGAGAGAGAGAGATTAACCAAAGCTGATGGGGGAAAGGGAGAGGAGAGAGAGAGAGATTAACCAAAGCTGATGAGAGAGAGAGAGAGAGATTAACCAAAGCTGATGGAGGAAAGGGAGGGGAAAGAGAGAGAGAGAGAGATTAACCAAAGCTGATGGAGGAAAGGGAGGGGAGAGAGAGAGAGAGAGAGATTAACCAAAGCTGATGAGAGAGAGAGAGAGAGAGAGAGAGAGAGAGAGAGAGAGAGAGAGAGAGAGAGAGAGAGAGAGAGAGGGAGATTAACCAAAGCTGATGAGAGAGAGAGAGAGAGAGAGAGAGAAAGAAAGAGAGAGGGAGATTAACCAAAGCTGATGAGAGAGAGAGAGAGATTAACCAACGCTCTGGGGGAGAGAGAGAGAGAGAGAGAGAGTGAGAGAGAGAGAGAGAGAGAGAGACGGTGAGATGGATTACGAAAATTAAAAACAAATCAATGAGAAGACTGGGGATTATATTTCAGAGTTAATCAACTAAATTGAAAGACGAGGGAGGCAATGAACGTCGGAAAACAACAAACAACAGACACGGGAAAAACAACAAACAATAAACACGGGGAAAAACAACAAACAATAAACACGGGAAAAACAACTGGTTCGCTAAGAGGTAACGGGAGCAGACCGGGAAAGAGAGCAAGTGAGGAAACCAGTAACTAATTACATCTAATTGAAATACAGTCCATAAGATTAAAGACGGTCGGGAGATTAATATGGCGCCGATCGGTTGAAAGGTTACACCGGGTGGAGGAAGATAAATTTGCAGAATTGGAAATAGGAAAGATGAAGAATGGCGAGAGACGGATTGTGTCGATAGTAAGCATTAAGCAAATGAGAATAGGATAGTCGTTAAGATATTTTTCAGTAAGCCACAGGAGGATAAGATTGGGGATGACATTCGACAAAGATAATTAAGTATGATGCGAAAGTGGATGATAAAACTAAACTCCGTAGGGGGGTAACGCCGTCAGTGCACCTCATGCAGTGCACTGTAGGCATTACTTAGGGTCTTTGCAGCGTGCCTGCGGCCCCTAGCTGCAACCCATTTCGTTTCTTTTACTTTACCTCCTTTCATATTCTCTTACTTCCATCTTACTTTCCACCTAATAGTTGATCCATAGTGCAACTGCAAGGTTTTCCTCCTGTTACACCTTTCAAACCTTTTACTGTCAATTTCCGTTTCAGAGCTGAATGACCTCTTAGGTCTCAGTGCTTGGCCTTTGGCCTAAATTCTATATTCAATTCAGTCAGATAAAACTGAAAGAAATAAACATAATAACTCATATTTTAAGTTGGGAAGACTGATTTGATTCTATGCAGTTAGACTGTCAAGACAAGTAACGTAGCACTTTCGGCGAAAAAAGGGAGTTTGAGTGGTTGGACAGCAAGGTAGAGAGAGCCAGAAAGTAATGCAGATGAAATACAAAGAAAATAATTCGCTTTAAAAAAGAATTTGAAGACAACTCACGATTTCGCCTTTTGCGAAGCCGAATATAAGTAGCGACCACAACACTTCATTCTCTTGATTTCAATTGATGAATATAAAATTTAGGCCACAGGCCAAGCACTGGGACCTATGAGGTCAGTCATAACCGAAAATAATGTTAAAATTGTAGAGAGAGGGTGGAAAATAAGATAGAAGAAAGAGAATATGAACGGAGGCATAGTAAAAGGAATGAAAGGGGTCGCACTTAGGAGACGAAGAGACGCTGTGAAGAACCTTTAAGTAATGCCTACAGTGCACCGCGTAAGGTACATTGACGTCACAATCCTCCTACGGGAACTTCATCCTCTCGCCTTAATTAGTTTGTAATAATATAATATAAATACCCCCTTTCGGCGAAAATCAATCTTCTGAAAACCGAAGGGGTTGGAAAAAAAATTAGTGGTTTCCAAAGAGCGTGCGGCCACTGAAGTCAGGAATTATCTGAATTAGACAAGATTGGGAGGCAGTAATTAGGACTCCACCCATTCCAGGAAGTTGGGAAGTTCGTAAGTGAATATAACGCGGAGGAAGAAAGTTGGTCTCAAATGGAAAGTTGACTGAATAGACGGACAGCTTATTTCTTTGATTAATCAGCGGTTCTGCAATGCTTTGAAAGCGGCTAAATTTAGAGAAGGAGAATCTGCTTTGGTTTTGTACGTAAAGCGTTCAGGGACAGAGACCTCGTACAGAGACCACAAACAGTTCAAATCAGTAATGTGAAAAGAGATACCACTTGAAGGGGATGCAAGGTTATCCGCATTTGACCCCAGCAATATTGCTGTTGCAAAAATAGTCAAAAGAAATCCACGTAATGGTTCTTCCTTTCCAACATCAGGGAGTCAAGAAACTAAGTCTTCAAAATTCTGTCGTTGCCCTCATAGCAGTCGGTTAGGAGCGAGAATGCTTGGAGGGGTTACAGAGGCCCCTAGCTGCAACTTCTTTCATTCCTTTTACTAGACTTCCCTTCATATTCTCTTCCACCTGACTTACCACCCTCTCTTTACAATTGTTTCAACATAATTTTCAGCGCTGAATGACCGCATAGGCCCCAGTGCTTGGCCAGTGGCCTAAATTTTGTATTCAGTTTACATTCAGAAGCAGAAGTGACAGCAGAGTTGTGGCTAAAACAACCTAAGGAACTCCTATACAATTTCAGGTCTCAGGGGCAGAAATAGGGAAAAGGATATGGTGTTGATTGTATTGTCATGCTGCCCTAGACCTAGTAAAGGATATTTGATAATGCTTCAGTCTTTGAGGTCAGAAAACTCGGGAGTTGACATTCCACCAGACCTGTTCTGGAGGAAATTCAGCCATTTCTGTGTGAATTGTTCAAAGCAGATCAGGACGTCCTGTCTAATAATAGACATTTTTCGTGTCACTCTTACATGCGCCTAGGTCTCACCGTTTCTGGGAAAGAGCGCTTTCATCACAGACGCTATTCAGGCTGTTTGAGTTTTCGATTCGGTCGTCACATAGTTTTAGTTTTCTGAAAAGAAAACTACTGTGCTGGCTTGCTCTGTCCGTCAGCACTTTTCTGTCCGCCCTCAGACCTTAAAAACTACTGAGGCTAGAGGGCTGCAAATTTGTATGTTGATCATCAAACATACCAAATTGCATCCCTCTAGCTTCAGTAGTTTTTATTTTATTTCAGGTTAAAGTTAATGTTATTTAATGTTTAAGTTAGCCATAATCGCGCATCTGGCAACGATATAGGCCAGGCCACCACCGGGGCCGCGATTGAAGTTTCACGTGCCGCGGCTCATACAGCATTATACCGAGACCACCGAGAGATAGGTCGATTTTCGGTGGCCTTGATTATGCGCTGTACAGAAAATTCGATTGCGCCCAAGAAACTTCGGCGCATTTTTTTTTTTTTTTTTTTTTTGGTGAGCAATGGTAAAAGTCTTGCTGTGGTTCTTGTCTGTAATTCAGATTCCACTGATGGTCCTCCGTCTGTTATTACAGGGAGGATGGATGGTCCTTTTCAAAGCTATCAGGATCAGATGACAAAAAAGCGGGTTCGAATTTTTTTCAGAAAAAATTTTTTTTTTTTTTTTTGAATTTTCGATTATTTTATTCATGATCTCTTGTTGACAATATTTTGGAAAATGGATGCTCTTCTTTATTTACCATTTGTATACATATTACTTTTGTGAATGCATGCATACATACATTCATACATTTGTGAATACATGCATACATACTTACATTTGTGAATACATTCATTCATACATTTGTGAATACATACATTCATACATACATTTGCGAATACATTCATACATACATTTGCGAATACATTCATTCATACATTTGTGAATACATACATTCATACATTTGTGAATACATACATAAATACATACATTTGTGCATACATTCATTCATACATTTGTGAATACATACATACATACATACATACATACATTTTGAATACATACATACGCACATACATTTGTGAATACATTCGTACATGCATTTGTGAATACATACATACATTCTTGCATACAGTTGTGGATACATACATTCATTCATATATTTTTGAATACATACATACATGCATACATACATACATGCGGTAACGTCAAGCAGAATATCCCCATTCATGCCGCCGTCGCTCTGTGCAAGAATAATGTACACGTATTCATATGAATACTCATAAAAGCATTAATTAGATAACGGTGTTCGATGACCTGGAAACCAAATAGATTATCAATTCAATCTTTTCGTATATAGATTCATCATAATAAGGGAACTGGGAAACTTATATTACGCCAGACATTTCATAATTCATAATTCTTCATATGATTTATTCAAGCATTGAAGTCCCAGCCGGAGATTAGCTGATGCAAGCTGTAAAATCGGTAAGCTACACGTGTTATGAATATGTGAACGGGGAAATACTGAAAGGGTTTCTTTTATGGAAGGAGGAGAGAGAGAGAGAGAGAGAGAGAGAGAGAGAGAGAGAGAGAGAGAGAGAGAGAGAGAGAGAGAGAGAGAGAGAGAGAATAAGTGAATGGTGAAATACTGAAACGGTTTATTTTTTATGGAAGGAGAAGAGAGAGAGAGAGAGAGAGAGAGAGAGAGAGAGAGAGAGAGAGAGGAGAGAGAGAGAGAGAGAGAGAGAGAATGAATATGTGAATGGCGAAATACTGAAACTTTTTTTATGGAAGGGAAGAGAGAGAG
>JANJGK010000022.1:17617431-17632168 GCA_039081455.1 Macrobrachium rosenbergii | reverse complement strand
TTTATTTTTGTTCAGGCGTAACACAAGGAAACGAGTTTGTTGGTGAATCGGCTTGAAACTGGAAACAAACGTGTATTTATACAGCAGAACTTGGTTTTACCTTTCAAAAAATTCTCTCTTTTTTTTTATCTGCAAGGGAAAAGTCTGACACGGGATCATTCTTTCACTACATGATTTTTATCCGGCTGACCTTTTCGGAAAAAGCAAGTTTGACCAAAACTATATATAATATTTTCCATTTTATACACAGGAATTAAAATGGTACCTAGCCACTGTGGTATACACAAAGTTCATGATATTTCCAGCTTTCAGTGTCCTTACTTGGCGTATTTTTCTGACGTTATCTTCTGCTTTCTCTCTTTCCCTCTCTTACTCACTTCATTCGTTGGGCAACTGGCTCTGTTCTATCTCGCTCAGTTTTGACTCGAGCAGTTGCGATGGGATCTTTATTTATACAGTAAATCAACTGTCACGATATTTCTGAAACTCCGAATAAGATCACGTCGTATGATCAGTTCTCTCTCTCTCTCTCGCTCTCTCTCTCTCTCTCTCTCTCTCTCTCTCTCTCTCTCTCTCTCTCTCTGTATTTTATTTTATCTGTTTTAGCCATTTTAACTCCTCGGCACAAAAAGCAGCACTCTGAACATATTTTAATTTTATGCTTCTTTTTTCTTTGGTGTGCCATCTCCATAACAATTGCAGAGTTTCCACAGTTAATATTCAGTTAATATTTTCTCTAGGGCTTTTTAACAGCAGCCGTTATTTTTTTTGTTTTAATTCTTATACAGCGGTACTGCGTGGCAGTTGTTCGTGAATAGAAGTGAACGGTGGAAAATTGAAATAATTTTTTCAGCTTCTTTTCTTCTTTTCTGTACCGCGTTTGAAATGAAAAGGTTTATATATATGTACATAATTATATATATATATATATATGTATATATATATATATTAAGAGGGCATGGTGGCTATTACAATTACATATGTATCTGGTAAAAAGTGACCAGTAGATTCTACATGTATGTATATATGTACAAATATATATATATATATATATATATATATATATATATATATATATATATATATATATATATATATATATATATATATATATACATACATATATATATATATATATATATATATATATATATATATATATATATATATATATATATATATTTTTTTTACTTTCCGATGCAAATAAGTCTTTGTGTAGACGGGGAAAAGAGGGTATTTTATTGCAGCATTGCTGATTCCTATTATTCATTTGTAAACCCTAAAGGCAGTAATTAAATCTCAAACTTTTATCTCAGAATTCATCAGGGAACTTGGCACTTGACTTTCTCATCATAAAATACATTTTGATCGAATGGTTTCTTTTAGCATCGAATGACATCATCTTTCCAGTTTTTAACATAAAGAACAAGTAGGTGGGTAACTGTTGAAAACGAGAGAGAGAGAGAGAGAGAGAGAGAGAGAGAGAGAGAGAGAGAGAGAGAGAGAGAGAGAGAGAGAGAGAGAGAGAGAGAGAGAGGCAGTTATATAATTGTTAAGCTGGTGTAATGGGTGATTGATCAGTTTTAGAATCAAGCAATAATAATAATAATAATAATAATAATAATAATAATAATAATAATAATAATAATAATAATAATAGCAACCATTTTGCCTTAGAAACTAAGGTTGCAGTTTCTCTTGTATTAATAATAGTAATAATTAAAAAAGTTAATAATAACAACCGCTTTGGTTTATAAACTAAGGTTGTAGCTTGTCTTTTGTTAATGATAATAATAATAATAATAATAATAATAATAATAATAATTATTATTATTATTATTATTATTATTATTATTATTATTTTTATATTATATTATTATTATTATTATTATTATTATTATTATTATTATTATTATTATTATTATTTTTATTATTATCATTCATATTGCTTGATTCTGAAGCTGATCAATTACCCATTACACCAGAATAATGATAATAACAACCGTTTTATTATTATTATTGTTATTATTATTATTATTATTATTATTATTATTATTATTATTATTATTATTATTAATATTATCACAAGACAAGCTGCAACCTCATTTTATAAAGCAAAACGGCTATTATTATTATTATTATTATTATTATTATTATTATTATTATTATTATTATTATTATTATTATCATCATCAGACAAGCTGCAACCTTATTTGGACAGGCAAAACGCTACGACCCCCCAAAAATTCAAATAAAACAAGCAGCCGAGTCGCGACAGAAACTCGAAAACAAAGAATAACCTCGAAAGAGCCTTAGCAAAGAGAAAACAAATTAGAATACTATACTAACAGACGAAAGCAAACGGAACAACACAAACAAGTTATGAAAATAGCTTGCAAAGACACGACACGCTGACAGAGAAGGGTTTCCAAATAGCGTGTAATGGCGTAGCTGTCGAATAATTGTATTTCCTCCGAGTCGACACAGTCGAAGAGGGAGACAGAGAGAGAGTAAACACGAACAACGACGAATAAGACAAACTTGAGTCTTTAGTAGTTGAAGTGAGGGAGAAAAGAGCACGTGAGGAATTCTTAGGAATTGTTGGTGCAGTGACACGCAGCCAGCGGGGTTTTCAACTCCGCGATCTCAACCAAGAATAAAGTTCGAGTCACGTGACATTTAAGATTTATTTTTAAAAGTGAGAGGCTTCAGTATCATGAAAAAAAAAAAAAAAAAAAAAAAAAATATATATATATATATATATATATATATATATATATATATATATATATATATATATATATATATATATATTATATATATATATATATATATATATATATAAGCAAGTAATAAGTGCATCGAAGTTTCTTCGGTGCAATCGAGTTTTCTGTACAGCGTATAATGCTGTACGAAACTTTCAGTCATGGCCTATGAAACGTAGCCGCGGCCCATAAAACTCAGACACGGTCCGGTGGTGGCCTTAGCCGCGGCCCATGAAACCCAGCCACGGTCCGGTGATGACCTTAGCCACGGCCCATGAGACTCTTAACCACGGCCCATGAAACTCAGCCACGGTCCGGTGGTGGCCTCAGCCACGGCCCATGAGACTGACTCTTAGCCGCGGCCCATGAAACTCAGCCACGGTCCGGTGGTGGCCTCGGCCATGGCCCATGAAACTCTTAGCCCCGACCCATGAAACCCAGCCGGGGTCTGGTGGTGGCCTGTGTTGCTGGTGCCTATAGCGTTGCCAGAAGTGCGATTATGGTTAACCTTAACCTTAAATTAAAAAAAAAAACTACTGAGGCTAGATGGCTGCAATTTGGTATGTTTGATGATTGGAGGGTGGATGATCATCATGCCAATTTGCAGCCCTCTAGCCTCAGTAGTTTTGAAGATCGGAGGGTGGGCAGAAAAAGTGCGGACGGACAGACAAAGCAGGCACAATAGTTTTCTTTTACAGAAAACTAAAAATTGGAAGAAATTGATCTGTAGACAAGATGATTCATGTATTCACATTCTTTTTTTGGATGGCTGGATTTTTTCAATTATGTATTCTTATTCTTGTCAACTTTTCAAGAATGATCACCGTTATTTAAATAACTTCTCAGTTCCAGAGGTCCTTTATTCCTCACACCATTGGACTGTGGAACAGTCTCCCTGAGGATGTCGTGTGACTAGAGCTTCGAAAGTTCAAGCCAAGGTGCAACGAATTATTACCCCTAAACAATTCTCCTTGTATTTTAATAATTTCCTTACATTTTTATCTATTTTTTTTATTAATTTGTTAATTTATCTGTTTTTCTAATCACTTATCTCTGTATTTCCCATTACCTTCTGTTACTTCTTTCTAACGAAAACCATATTCTTTGGAAGCTTGAATTTCAAGTGAGTGACCCCTTTGGTGGGCTTGTTCCATACGAGGAGGGTTCATCTTCTGAATAATGATATCAATACCGGAAGGCTTCATTACATTAGATACAAACTAAAAAGAAAAATTAAGAGAAACTGACCAGGAGGAAGGGTGATTCACGTATTCATATTTTTTTTTAGTTACCTGAAAAATTTTCACCACTTAATATAGTGTTATTCTTATCAGTCTTTCAAGAATGACCACCGTTACTGAAATACAAAAAGGCTTCATTACATTAGACGTAACCTAAAAAAAAGATGTTGAGAAAGAGCTCTCGAGGAAAGATGGTTTTTGTACCAAATTCGTTTTTGGTTCTCTGAATTTTTCCGCGAATAATGTAGTGTTATTCTTGTCAGTCGTTCAAGAATGATCTTTAAGAATGATCACCTTCATTTCACGACACAAAACTTATCATTCTCTTGCAAAGTTGGAAGAAACTAGTATGGAAAAGTCCCCGTACGGGGGTGGTGCCACCAGTACGCCTCACACGGTGCACTGTTGGCATTACTGAAGGGTCTTTGCAGCGTCCCTTCGGCCCCTAGCTGCAACCCCTTTCATTCCTTTTACTGTGCCTCCGTTCATATTCTCTCTTCCATCTTGCTGTCCACCATCTCCTGACAATTGTTTCGTGGTGCAACTGCCAGGTCTTCGTCCTTTCAAGTCCTTCTACTCTCAGTTTCCCTTTCAGCGCTGAGTGACCTCGTAGGTCCCCAGCGCTTGGCCTTTGGCCTAAATTTTACATTCTATTCCATTCCATTCCCACTGATAGTATTATTCATATCAGTCTTTCAAGAATTATCACGTTTATTTCACGACACAAAAAAATGATTAACTGCAAAGTTTGATGACAACTCACCCAGTTCGCAGTGCGATCCGACGACCAACTTTCCCCCTCGACTCCGGAAATAACTTTCAGGTGATTCCGAAGTTTTAATAATTTTGAGAAGAAAAACTGCAACTCTCCTACGAGTCAACTTCTGAGTTTCAAGGTGGATTAGCTGTCGGAAACTTGTCGAAATCAGCTTTGATGTTTTAGAAGGAATTATAGCCTTAGGGTATTGTTGAAAAAAAAAAGGCTTTTGAGATTAATTAAGTTTTAACTTTGTAAACTGGATTGAGGACTTGCTTCGAAATATGAAAGATAATAAAGAAAGATGACTGTTGAGATGATAAGATAACACAGCCGCGATTTTTTGCACTAATTGAACTCAGGTTTACTTGGCCAATAATCAGAGATTTACACTTTACTGAGAATAAGCATATATATATATATATATATATATATATATATATATATATATATATATATATATATATATATATATATATATATATATATATATATATTGTGTGTGTGTGTGTGTGTGTGTGTGCGCGCGCGCGGATGTGTACAAGGCCAAAGTAGGAAAGGGAATAAACACAGCACGTAGGGCGCAGAAGAGAGAAAAAAGTTATGAATGACAACTCTGTGTAGTGAATAATATAGTACCTGGACTAGACAGTGCTTTGTTAAGGGTGACATGCCCATAAAGGCTGGTCGGCAACAATTCTAGTTTCATGATGAATGAAAGTTTGGTTTAGTTATACATATGTATGTATGTATGTATATGTATAAAATATGTGTATGTATAAATACATATATGTATATCATTATATATACGTATATTTATGTATATATACTTGCATACATATATGTTTAAAAATGAATATACATATATGCGTATATATGTGTATATATTGTATATATGACATTATATATATATATATATATATATATATATATATATATATATATATATATATATATATATATATATATATATATATATATATACATACATATATGTATATATATATATATATATATACATATATGCGTGTGAGTATGCATGTCTGTATACATTTTAATTAAATACATTTTATCTGTATGTATAATGTTTACTTATATATATAAAGATAGATAGATTAGATAGAGAGAATTACACCCGAATCCTCTGTTTTATTCAAAGTGAATCTCAGTCAGCTATACCGATGTAAAAAACCGGTGAATCCCTTTAAATTTTTCGTCACTTTCCCTTCCAGTTATTCCGTAGACTGTATAAATTAGTTATTTTTTCCCAAGTGTATTCAGTAACATTCACCCATCAAATTGGTATTAATTTCACCATAGGTATAGAAATTTGAATTAAAACTCGCTGTAATTAGGCTGATGTTATGTAATCACCAACATTGCTTGTCACCGTGCAGAAAATATTATTTATGGGTCCGATTCTAATAACTATTAGATTTTAATAACTCATTTAATTACTTGGGATATGAGATTCTCGGTATCATTTGATGTTTTGTGAGAAATTGTGCCAATCATGATTTTATATTTTCGAATTTTGTGCGAGGATATGTTGCCATTCCTTTATCAATTCACATAATCTATTCTAGTTTTGTTTTATTACAATTATATTCTGGTTATTGGGTTGATATTGCTCACTTTGAAAATGGTACACCACTATCAAGTGACAGTGAAAATGTGAATGGAAAGATACTATGTTTTAAGGGTTGATTATTAAAATCGCCCATTATAAATGCAGTACAGTACTGCCCTAATGTGGAAGACTGCACTATCTGCAAAAATACAAAACTGAGAAAAATGGTAGATGCTCCCTTGCCTTATACTTATTTTACTGATACTGCAAATGGAACCCCCCAAATACAAGTGGAAAGCATTGAAGAATCATTCTGAAACTGCAGCAACTTGTGTATTAGTGTTTCACGAGCCCATAGGTGGCATATCTCAATTTAGAAAAGTTTGCAGATACTGCAGTTTTCCATTTTAGGGCTGAGTAGTACCTTGTATTCGTCTACTCGACAGATTTCCCCTCCCAACTGCCTCAAAGAGACTTACATAATCGTGTCTTCGTGTTGAAGACTCGGTCTAATGTCAGGCATCTTTCGTAATCTCTGGCCAAATCCTTCTCCCGAAACTTCTGAAGTTCTTGGCAAGTTCGGCCACAGACCATTTTTAAATCTTTAGAGGACACTGTCAGAGCTAGCTTTAAAGTGAATTCCAGACAAGGCAGTGAGAGAGAGAGAGAGAGAGAGAGAGGAGAGAGAGAGAGAGAGAGAGAGAGAGAGATCCAGCACCCAATTAGTGCTTGCTACTCGTTTTGGCATAGGCTAGTACCAGCATAGAATTATTGTTGATGAATTTTGGTGTGTTTCACTGCAAAGGACCTGATGAGTTGATGCTTTCACTAATCTCACCCATAGCTACGAGTAAAGGACTGTGAATTTTCCCCATGGATAGAAAATCAAAATTGAAATAACAGATATTGTTGCAATTCTATAACACGTTGAATTTCAGTAACATAAGCAATCCGATAATTGGCTGACCCCGTAAGGAGGGTAGTACCGTCAGTGCACCTCACGCGGCGCACAGTAGGCAATACTTAGGGTTCTTTGCAGCGTCCCATTGGTCTCTAGGTTTTCATCCTGTTACACCTTTCAAACCTCGTACTCTCAATTTTCCTTTCAGCACTGAATGTCGCGAAAGGTCCCAGCGCCTTGCTTTCGGCCTAGATTGCGCATTCTACCTCCTAATAACAGGTTGCATAAATAACCATTTGACAGACTTCGTCAAACCGGTTTTGTCTCCGTCCAGTCATTAACGCCTGGGACTCCTCCGGTTTCATAAGGTTTCAGATCCTGTAATCAGCGAGGCTGTACCCTTCACTTTATACCAGCGTTCATCTAAGGGACGTTTCCAAAAAAAGAGGTCAGACAAGCTCCTGAATCCGTTGCCTAATGAAGAACACTGCGTTAAAAACTCCTCAGCTTTTCAGGTGCTGAAATAGGACGCATTCTGGAACATTAAATTGTATAGGGAAGCCTGAGATTGGCAACTGAAAAGGTTTAGTTGAAACTTCCGTTTGACCCAAATCTACGAACGGGTTGGGAAATTTCCGGTTGAACCAAATTCCACACACACAAACACACACATATATGTATGTATAACTGAATCACGAAGATATGGAACGTGATGAATGTATAAATGAAGGGAAATGCCACGAATGAAAAGTGACTGCCAGCAAAGGACGGTGTGTCGAAAGGCCTAGCAACCACTCCGTTGTTTCACTTTGCCCTAGTGGCATTTGCCTTTATATATATATACATATATATATATACATATATATATATATATATATATATATATATATATATATATATATATATATATATTTATATACAATCATGAAGCTACAAATGTCGTTTAATATCCAATTCACACTACTTCGGGAATATCCCGGATGGGAAATTATCACCGAAGGGGAATTTTTTTTAAGTGATAAATGGATCGGTACCGCCGGGTCTCGATCCCTCGACACAGTACCTTCCAACGACTCCATTCGACGGTCAAATATATATTGTATATATATATATATATATATATATATATATATATATATATATATATATATATATATATATATATATACATACATACATACATACAGTACATACATACATACATACATACATACATACATATGTGTGTTTGTGGTGTGAGAGTGAGTGTGTTAGTGATTTATATACCCAATTTCTATTATTCGATCTAGAAACCTTTTGTGCTATTGAAAGGAAGGCTTTGATTATATTTTTCCCTCCTAGATGGCGTAACCGTCTATACAGTACACTGAAATCTTACCGAATCAGCCATTAGCATTCCGCCATTATGGGGCCTCATTGATAACATTATTGCTGCTGCTAATGAACTTCATATTCGGAGTATTCCATTTACCGCCTTCATCAATCTCCAGTAGAACAGTCCGCGCGACTGGCTTTGATCAAGAAGCCGATGGAGTCTGATAATTAATGGGTGGGATCTACTGGTTTACGCAACGGATGGCGTTCAGGGACCAATCACTTACTCCGGCGCTAATTATCATAAGTATGACGTGACACACTGCGTGTTATATATATATATATATATATATATATATATATATATATATATATATATATATATATATATATATATATATATATATATATAACGGCAGTAACACTTAGCACTATGGCGCTGGTCGGTATCTTATTATAGAGCCAGATTGCATGAGAGAGAGAGAGAGAGAGAGAGAGAGAGAGAGAGAGAGAGAGAGAGAGAGAGAGAGGGAGAGAGAGAGAAATTCAATAGTTTCCCCGCTGAGAGACAGAGAGTTTCGATAGTTTCCCGCTGAGAGAGAGAGAGAGTGTCGATAGTTTCCGCTGGGAGAGAGAGAGAGAGAGAGAGAGAGAGAGAGAGAGAGAGAGAGAGAGAGAGAGAGAGAGAGAGAAGATTCGCAGCCAATAATGAACAGTCATTATCGTTCTACGAAATGCGCTAATGACGCCATTAAAGCCTGTAATTATGTCCATCACGATCCTTTCTTCTTAATGAGAAGACTTATACGGAAGATGAGCATTAGACTGAGAACTGTGATAGGTTGCGAATTTGTTTTTCTTTTGTGATGGAAGCTAGTGGAAATCGAATATTATAAATAGCTACCAATTCTCTCTCTCTTTCTCTCTCTCTCTCTCTCTCTCTCTCTCTCTCTCTCTCTCTCTCTCAATGTATATATATATATATATATATATATATATATATATATATATATATATATATATATATATATATATATATATATATACACGTTAGAAATATCAACACACAATTACGTGTGGAACAGAAATACATTCCTGACTCACATCAGGATCGAACCCAGGTCTTTCAAATGAAAGACCAGTGGCCCGGTTGGCAGCGTTTTGGTCTTTCATATGAAAGACCTGGGTTCGATCCTGATGTGAGTCAGAAATTTATATATTTATATATCTATATATATATATATATATATATATATATATATATATATATATATATATATACGTATATGTATGTACATTCACATATATACATATACACAAACACACACATATATACATACATACATACATACTTACATACTTACTTATAACAAAAACTGTACTGATTACTTTGCCTAGAGTATCATATTTTTATCGTTTCAAAAAACCAGGACCTTCCACATCGTTTTTTGACGTCGTTAAAGATCTTCTTTATTCCTCATTAAACTATCCTAGTAAAGTTAATTCCCCAAACTCTTTAGGAACATGCAAGTTTGAGCTTTGAAGCGATCAAAGGGTCCCCATTCCTTTGATCGGAAATAATAAGTAACAGGTAAAAAATTGCTCCGAAGTTTCTTCGGCGCAATCGAGTTTTCTGTACAGCGTATAATCAAGGCCGCCGAAAATAGATCTCTCTTTGGGTGGTCTCGGTATATTGCTGTATGAGCCGCGGCCCATGAAACTTTAACCGCGGCCCGGTGGGGGCTTGTCCTACATCGTTGCCAGATGCACGATTATGGCTAACTTTTAACCTTAAATAAAATAAAAACTACTTAGGCTAGAGGGCTGGAATTTGGTATGGTTGATGATTGGAGGGTGGATGATCGACATACCAATTTGCAGCCCTCTAGCCTCTGTAGGTTTTAAGATCTGATCCCCGACCCCCTTTATATGTCGAGAGCAACCAGATTCGCTGAACAGAAGCACCAATATGCAGTCAATGTGCCTCGCTGTCGAACTTCTCCAAAGTTCCAGAGGTCCTTTATTCCTCACACTGTTGGACTGTGGAAGCGCCTCCCTACTGAGGATGTCGTGCCGTTGGAATTTCAGAAGTTCAAGCGAAGGTGCAGTGCATTGCTACCCTAATACAATTCTCCTTATTTGTAATGGACATCATACTCTTTGGAAGCTTGAATTTCAAGTCAGTGGCCCCTGTGGTGCCCTTGTTCCATATGAATAGGGTTCATCTTCTGGATGATAATAATAATTAATAATAATAATAATAATAATAATAATAATAATAATAATAATAATAATAATAATAATAATAATAATAATAATAATAATAATAAGACTGAAAAACGGGAGCTTTCGACCGCTTTCACTACGGCTGAACAGGACCGTCGCACAACTTTCGAAATATCGCTTTTTGAATCATTTTTGTATTTTGAAAATTACAGTTTTGCTCATATGCAAAATCGTCGATTTTTACGTATTACCTTAGCAATAATGTATAAAGTAAAAAATTCTAAAAAACAAAATGGAAGATTTAATAAGTGCTGATACTGTTTACCAGAAACTGAATAAGAACTCCCCGCCCACCTTGAGGAAGCGACGAATTCAGTGATAATGTAAAAGGGATAATGAAAATATAAATAAACTATTTGTGTTCTCAGCCCTTACACAGTTATACCGCCTGGTTAGGACACAACGGAAATAGTTCCTTTGAAAGCTTCAATTACGAAATTGTTATGGGCGGTTTTTGAAGCTTATCTCGGGCACCCATCTGATTATTTCATTAGACCTGATTAATTCATTAGACCTAAAGGGTAAAATTTAAGGGCATCGATCAAACTAAACTCCCGATTAGCGAGTTATTTGATGTTCTTTATTTACGAAAAACTGCTTAAAACGATAGCTGAATATCTTTGAAATGAATTTTATATATATATATATATATATATATATATATATATATATATATATATATATACATACATATATACTATATATATATATATATATATATATATATATATATATATATATATATTACATGTATATACACTATTATCTATACAGTATATAAAATGTATATATATATGTATATATGTGTGTGTTGACACGTGATTATAATAAATTATGCCTATAGCCAAAAATAGGAAAAATAGAAACTTAATTACTTTTTGAGACCTTCCAACTTCGTGTTCCATTTTAGTGGTTATGCAGCAATTTTGCTTTTTTTTATTTAGGTAATTTCATTCTTAAATATACAATGATAGAATTTTTATTTGAACTGCGTGATTTTTGGAGTAATACCCGGTTCCATAGTATTCTCTCGAAACAATATTGCAAGCTGGGGACGATCTCTGTAGCACAGGCATTGTAACTTCTTGTGAAAAACTTGAACGGAGCTATGAAAAACAGGTACATCGTATTTATACGGAACACGGGCTTCCTATGAGGTCTGTTCCTTGTTGTTCTTTATAAATAGGTTGTATATGTCTTCACATTTCGTCGTGAGTCTGACGATATAAAAAAAAAAAAGATGCAAGTTCTACGCCCAATCGAGTATTTGACGATGAATTACAATATCTGTACTGCAGAGATCATCGTTTAATACTTCTTTAAGAGAATATTTTGACACTGAATATTATTAATACAAAAATCTCTGTTAAAATAAAAATTATATCGCTGTAAATGTAAAATGAAATTATCGAAAACGGAAAACTGTTAATACTTCTCTAAGAGAATATTTTGACACTGAATATTATTATTACAAAAATCACGGTTAAAATAAAAATCGTACCACTGTAAATGTAAAATATTATCGAAAACGCAAAACTGTTGCATAACCACTAAAATGTAAAATGCAGTTGTAAGGAAATATAAAAATAAGGCGGTTCCAAACCATTGTTCACTTTCCTCATTGTCTTCACAAACAAAGCTTTAGGACTAAAAAACCAAGTCTGTTTGTACGGAAACATTGTATGGAAAGCATTGTGTGGAATCTCAGGTAAATTTCTGTCTGTTACGGTTGAAAATAATAATAATAATAAAAAGCAAAATATGCGGCGAAGTTTCTTCGACGCAATCGAGTTTTCTGTATAGCCGCTACAGCGTATAATCAAGGCCACCGGAAATAGACCTATCTTTCGGTGGTCTCGGTATAATGCTGTAAGAGCCGTGGCCCATGAAACTTTAACCACGGGCCTGTAGTGGCCTATCCTATGTCGTTGCCAGAAGCACGATTATGGCTAAATTTAACCTTAAATAAAATAAAAATTACCGAGGCTAGAGGGCTGCAATTTAGTATGTTTGATGATTGGAGAGTGGATGGTCCACATACAAATTTACAGCCCTCTAGCCTCAGTAGTTTTTAAGATCTGAGGGCGGACAGAGAAAAAGTGCGGACGGACAGACAAAGCCGGCACAATAGTTTTCTTTTACAGAAAACTAAAAAAGTGATTGTGAGAGCGTCACTTCTGGTTTAACCGCGAAGCTCCATATTCGATGTCTGTGACGAAGGGACCCAAATCACTCCAATGGAACCATTTTTAAAAGCAGGGATACATTCTGAATGACACCTGAATCGTGTTCAACTGAAAGACGAAGTTTAAACTTGATCATTGATCCTATTGTTTAAAAATCCGAGAATGATAAATTTAACTCGACGAGCATCGAATAGAAGGATTTTAGAAGGATTTCCTAATTCGTGTCTTAACTCGGCATCCCCTGTTTCCAAGATATGGTGATTTGAAACTAATTATATTAATTTTACTGTGTTATATACTATTTTGGGGATTAATATTGTTATCACAGTACCATCTCATAACTCTATTGAAGTAGGTTTAGTCTTCTCCGAACTATGACTTTGAAGGATTTACAATAAATATTATTGTACATACAAATTATTTTTAGTTGAATTCTATTTTTTTGTTTTGTGAAAAGTGGGAAACGCAGTTTCGATTCATTACACGCTTTTTAATAGGAAAACAATTTTCAAATTTAATTTTATTTCTTTTATTTCAACTTCTAAATTGTTGTGGCCATAACTTTGCTATTCAGTTTTAAATGCAAAATTATTAGGTTATCGGGACCAGGATTAAATTGTGAAATGATTCAATACATTTGTGGTATAAGCGAGTTTTGAAGTTTTTTTTTTGCTGTGAAAAGGTTACTGTTGTGCCATGTCCTTGTGATGTTGTTTACTAGTTTTTATTAGTAAATACTTGAATGTTTCGCTGTATTTTGAATTTTTTTTTCGAGATTATATATATATATATATATATATATATATATATGTACGGTATGTATGCATATGTATATATTTATATAGTTTATATATACACATAATATACAATATATATACATACATACACATACATACACACACACATATATATTTTTTCCTTTAACAAAATTTTGCGTGACAGAAATCGAAACATTTTCTTCATTTCCTGCTTGATTTTAATTTTGAAAATATAATTCCGGTAATTAAAACATTAAAACGTATATGTATTTATGTAACAGTACCTACAACAACGCTAATCCGAATTCTTCAGAAACTAAGTTGACTCCGAGCAAAATATTGTGTGAAAAATTGTGACCCAGAATCCGGGAGATTACAGCCGAGTTGACCTCGGCCGAGATTCCAAGGGCAGCGGAATCACCGGTGGGAGCGAAGCAGATTTATGTAATTTAATGGAATCCCTTTCATCCTGATTTTGTAACTGAATTTTGCAATAGTAGATGAAGGGTCGTGGCCTTGGTTTGGATTGCGTATTCGAAGCTTATTGTCACATATAATTAATTTTGCAGTTGAGCGTGTAAGAGTGATTTTCATAAATGCCATTGCGTATGTGCATTCATACGTTATTATTATTATTATTATTATTATTATTATTATTATTTTGTTGAATAAAATGGCTGCATCTCGCGAATTGATTTTATACTGAGTTTTCTCAATTCTTCTAATAATTCGCTTTTCCTGCATATCGATATTAGTCAATAATTGTCCAGTGTTCATATTTCAGTGGATGAAACAGCGTATTTCTTACAGATGAAATTCTTTATTTTAAAGTATTACAGCAGGTTACTGAAATCTGGGTTGTAAATCCGTAGATTTTACACCCCGTGGGGCCCCCAATAGGAATGGACAGTGTTCTCGTGAAAAAAAGTTAAGTATATCTTAGTTTAACCAGAGCACTG
>JANJGK010000022.1:17602431-17607431 GCA_039081455.1 Macrobrachium rosenbergii | reverse complement strand
AATCCCCTTACGCAATGTAAGCCTCAGTTATTAATTTCGACTTACTGCACAGTATATTGTTCAGCGTCATTGTTTTCTTGAGTTTTTTTTTTACGTTGTTTTCTATTCAGTGTATTGAAACATTTTCGCAGTTCAATACCCGTTTAATAAGTCTTCGTGTCTGCTGCCAAGCTTTTGGTGGAGCTTCATAAATTAAAGCACTTACTGTACTGTGAGCGAGAAATAGATAGACAGGTAATGGCTATATACAAATGTAGACAGGTTGGGACTATATACAGATGTGTTTAACTTTTTAAGAGAAAGATATTGCAAATGAAATTTCGTCTAGTTTTCCTGGATCTTTCCTAGATAGTGACCCCCAAGGGTTTTCGGGAGTCATTCTCTAGGATTAATATTTCTTTGGGCTCATTACCTTCATGATATCTACGGTCTTTTGTTTATGTTTTGGCAATAATCCACAACGGGCTTTTACTTAACATGCCACAAAGGTGGATGCATACTGGGTTAAAAAAAAAATCCCCAGTGGGCTTGTACTTAACACACCACAAAGGTGGATACATACCGGGTTAAAAGAAAATCCCAACGGGCTTATACTTAACACACCGCAAAGGTGGATACATACCGGGTTACAGAAAAATCCCCAACGGGATTGTACTTAACACCCGCAAAGGTGGATACATACCGGGTAAAAAAAATCCCCAACGGGCTTGTTTAACATGCCGCAAAGGTGGTTACATACCGGGTTAAAGAATAATCCCCAACGGGATTGTACTTAACACGCCGCAAAGGTGGATACATACCGAGTTAAAGAAAAATCCCCAACGGGATTGTACTTAACACGCCGCAAAGGTGGATACATACCGAGTTAAAGAAAAATCCCCAACGGGATTGTACTTAACACACCGCAAAGGTGGATACATACCGAGTTAAAGAAAAATCCCCAACGGGATTGTACTTAACACGCCGCAAAGGTGGATACATACCGGGTTAAAGAAAAATCCCCAATGGGATTGTACTTAACACGCCGCAAAGGTGGATACATACCTGGTTAAAGAAAAATCCCCAACGGGATTGTACTTAACACCCGCAAAGGTGGATACATACCGGGTAAAAAAAAATCCCCAATGGGATTGTTTAACATGCCGCAAAGGTGGATACATACCGGGTTAAAGAAAAATCCCCAACGGGATTGTACTTAACACGCCGCAAAGGTGGATACATACCGGGTTAAAGAAAAATCCCCAACGGGATTGTACTTAACACGCCGCAAAGGTGGATACATACCGGGTTAAAGAAAAATCCCCAACGGGATTGTACTTAACACGCCGCAAAGGTGGATACATACCGGGTTAAAGAAAAATCCCCAACGGGATTGTACTTAACACGCCGCAAAGGTGGATACATACCTGGTTAAAGAAAAATCCCCAACGGGATTGTACTTAACACGCTGCAAAGGTGGATACATACCGGGTAAAAGAAAATCCTAACAAGCTTGTTTAACATGCAGCAAAGGTGGATACATACCTGGTTAAAGAAAAATTCCCAACGGGATTGTACTTAACACGCCGCAAAGGTGGATACATACCTGGTTAAAGAAAAATTCCCAACGGGATTGTACTTAACACGCCGCAAAGGTGGATACATACCTGGTTAAAGAAAAATCCCCAACGGGATTGTACTTAACACGCCGCAAAGGTGGATACATACCTGGTTAAAGAAAAATCCCCAACGGGATTGTACTTAACACACCGCAAAGGTGGATACATACCGGGTAAAAAAAAATCACCAATGGGCTTGTTTAACGTGCCGCAAAGGTGGTTACATACCGGGTTAAAGAAAAATCCCCAACGGGATTGTACTTAACACGCCGCAAAGGTGGATACATACCTGGTTAAAGAAAAATCCCCAACGGGATTGTACTTAACACGCTGCAAAGGTGGATACATACCGGGTTAAAGAAAAATCACCAACGGGATTGTACTTAACACGCCGCAAAGGTGGATACATACCTAGTTAAAGAAAAATCCCCAACGGGATTGTATTTAACACGCTGCAAAGGTGGATACATACCGGGTTAAAGAAAAATCCCCAACGGGATTGTACTTAACACGCCGCAAAGGTGGATACATACCTGGTTAAAGAAAAATCCCCAACGGGATTGTACTTAACACACCGCAAAGGTGGATACATACCTGGTTAAAGAAAAATCCCCAACGGGATTGTATTTAACATGCTGCAAAGGTGGATACATACCGGGTTAAAGAAATATCCCCAACGGGATTGTACTTAACACGCCGCAAAGGTGGATACATACCTGGTTAAAGAAAAATCCCCAACGGGATTGTACTTTACATGCTGCAAAGGTGGATACATACCGGGTTAAAGAAAAATCCCCAACGGGATTGTACTTAACACGCCGCAAAGGTGGATACATACCGGGTAAAAAAAAATCACCAACGGGATTGTTTAACATGCCGCAAAGGTGGTTACATACCGGGTTAAAGAAAAATCCCCAACGGGATCGTACTTAACATGCCGCAAAGGTGGATACATACCTGGTTAAAGAAAAATCCCCAACGGGATTGTACTTAACACACCGCAAAGGTGGATACATACCGGGTTAAAGAAAAATCCCCAACGGGATTGTACTTAACATGCCGCAAAGGTGGATACATACCGGGTTAAAGAAAAATCCCCAACGGGATTGTAATTAACATGCCGCAAAGGTGGATACATACCTGGTTAAAGAAAAATCCCCAACAGTATTGTACTTAACACGCCGCAAAGGTGGATACATACCGGGTTAAAGAAAAATCCCCAGTGGGATTGTTTAACATGCCGCAAAGGAGGTTACATACCGGGTTAAAGAAAAATCCCCAATGAGATTGTACTTAACACGCCGCAAAGGTGGATACATACCGGGTAAAAAAAATCCCCAACGGGCTTGTATTAACACGCCGCAAAGGTGGATACATACCGGGTAAAAAAAAATCCCCAATGGGCTTGTACTTAACACGCCGCAAAGGTGGATACATACCGGGTTAAAACCCTTGGGGTCGCCGTCTAGGAAAGATCCGTATTCCCTCTACATATCAAACCAATAGCAACTGTAATTGAATAATGAAGGCCCATCGGGTTTTTAGGTAAACAAGTCACAAACAGCATCCTTTAGGTACGATTTCTGATCTCCCACGAATTCTGTTTTAATTCAGGGGGGATTAGTACCGTCAGTGCACTTCACGCGGTGCACTGTAGGCATTACTTAAGGTTCTTCGCAGCGTCCCTTCAGCTACGGCCCATCGCTGCAACCCCTTTCATTCCTTTTACTGTACCTCCATTCATATTCTCTTTCTTCCATCTTGCTATCCACCCTCTCCTAACAGTTGTTTCATAGTGCAACTGCGAGGTTTTCCTCCCGTTGCACCTTTCAGACTTTTCTATTCCCAATTTCTCTTTCAGCGCTGAGTGACCTCATGTGTCCCAGCGCTTGGCCTTTGGCCTAAATTCTATTTTCCATCCCACTCCATTCCATCCCAGCTAGACTGACTCGAAAGTCAAATATGCAACAAATAGAAGTCTGAAACAAATCTCTGTTGGAACGACCGAATTCAGTCCTTTTTCATCATTTCGTAATTGTGTTAAATGGTTCAGTGGAACCGAATTGGGAATGACCCAGTCTTCCCTTTTAGAGTCTTTTATCTAGAATTTCGTGCACTTTGATTATTAAAATGCCATATATATATATAATTTTTTTAATTGTATTTGTATTATATATATAATTATGTATATATGTATTTCAAATATATATGCATACAATTATGTATGTATGTATGTATATGTATATATATATATATATATATATATATATATATATATATATATATATATATATATATATATATATATATATATATATATATTACCCCCTTTCACAGAGAATACTACGAGTCACGAAAAAGATGGATAAGCCCTTTGTATTTCTCAACTTTTATAAAAAAAAAAATCGTTGGATACTGCTCTGAACATCGCTGGTGTTTCAACAATTCCAGAGGCTCTCATTGAATGCAATTTGACGAGGTAATTAGTTAATAAGTCTCTGGAACTAAAGACTTAATTGCATGCAAGCATTGTAGTTTAACAGGTAACTATTGTAATGAATTAATCAGCTATTGCAATACTCATTCAAACGATGAACAAAGTTTCTTCTCCTGAAATAATATGATTTGGGGGTTGGTTGCCTCGTTAACCTAGCAATTAGCGATATATATTTTTTATCCTCTGTCTAATTTGTAAAGCCTCGATAGCCGATGCTAATTATAATCTAGGTTGCCTGCCAGTTATAGATCTGGAATGAAAGAGATTAACGGATAATTCAGTAAACTGCATTTAGTGGATTTGGGTCTCAATTTTGTAAAATGATCTCAAATTTTGGTCTCATTCTCAACTATAACGTTTAGGTTTTGCGGTTTATTGGATCAAGTCGCATTTCTGAATTTCACTAGTTTTATTCTTTTTTGCAGAATTTTTTGTTGTTGTTTGGTTCTTGTGGATTTTATATACATACATATACATACATACACACACATGTATATGTAATAAACATGTATGTATATATATGTAATTATATAAATATATATGTATATAAACATATATATATATATATATATATATATATATACATATATATATATATATATATTTATATATATATATATATATATATATATATATATATATATATATATATATACATATACATATGTATATATATATATATATATATATATATATATATATATATATATATATATATATATATATATATATATATATGTATGTATGTATGTATGTATGTATGTACATATAAATATATATGCATATATATATATTCCCTGCTCACTGCCAGTTTTATAGCGGCTGCTCAGCGTTATATACGAAATCTCCCGATCTAATAAAAGGAGTTAGACACTGAATGATTAATTAACCCAGAGGATTACAAA
>JANJGK010000022.1:17594931-17597431 GCA_039081455.1 Macrobrachium rosenbergii | reverse complement strand
TAAGTATGTATTAAAAGTATATACAAAAAGTTTTGTCTATGTTTTTGTTTTATATTTAGATCTACACCATTGTTGATTTCTTCACCAATAATAATAATAATAATAATAATAATAATAATAATAATAATTATAATAATAATAATAATAATAATAATAATAATAATAATTGTGAGATTTTTATGTATTATTATTATTATTATTATTATTATTATTATTATTATTGAAGAAACCCACAATGGCGTAAGTGTAAATATATACGTTAAAAATACTTACAAAAAGTTTTGTATATATTCTTATATATTTACCCCTACACCAATGTTGATTTCTTCACCAATAATAATAATAATAATAATAATAATAATAATAATAATAATAATAATAATAATAATAATAATAATAATAATAATAATAATAATGATAATAATAATAATAATATTCCAACTTCCTAGCACTGGTGTTTATTACAGTCTTAATGTGACCTACGGGGAAGATTAGTTCAGTTACATTTCTCGCGTCCAGATTTGATGCTTTCAGTGGCGAGTGAATTGCAAAAAGCGTAAGGAAATAAAGTTGTCAAGCGGCTTTGCAGTTTGGTTCTAACAATAATTTCAGCGCAGCTGTTACGAAATTAAATTCCCTTCTCGAACGTGCCGGGAAAATATGCTTTTCCGGATAGTAACATTAAAAAAAAGACCGTAGGAGAGATATAGAAAAATAAAGGAATGTCATTTAATAAATAGAAATATACCGTCATTTAGCGTGCAGACAAATATACATTTCTGGATATTAAGATAAAAAAAGACCGTCGGAAAAAGAAAGAAAAATATAAAGGAATGACATTTAATAAACAGAAATACTCGGACTATAGTAAGGTAATTGAAAGTGTCGAGAAAGGTAATTATGGCATCCGATTATTTTCTTATAACGTACGAATCGAGTGCCAACTGTGGCTTCCTATCCGGAGGAGGCACTACGAGCTGGGTCAAGAAAAGGTCAGTCTGTCTACCTGAAGGGAAGGATTCCTTTTTCATTTTGTCCCTTGATCCTTACTTTTATGCTTGGTTGGGTTTGACATTTATGTTCAACTCTTCCTATTTTTGATGGGTATGTATGTATATATATATATATATATATATATATATATATATATATATATATATATATATATATATATATATATATATATATATATATATATATATATTTGTGTGTGTGTGTGCGGGCACGCGCGTGTGTGTGTGTGTGTGTGTGTGTATGCGTGAGATTTCTTCCAGGTATAATTCTACGCAACAATGAAATGTTATCCTAATTCCTCAACCATTTATTATACAAAGTTATAAGCTGCTTCTCGTGTCAGCACTAATTGCGTAATTATGTAATTGCATAATTGTTATGCAATTATATAATTACCTAGATTACGTAATTGTTGGGAAATATGTTGTATTTACACAATGCGGACGATTAAACTATAAATGATATTTTCCTACTGAGTCTGTCGTCAGTCAGGTTGGATGCGCGCCCTTTAGCATCAATGCCTGAGCCCTGCGTGGTCTTATAACCTTATCTGTAAGGTCAGGGCGTTGGAATACGGGCGTGATCGTCGTTCTCGTTCCTTTGAACGCGTCTTGGGTTTCCGTTTCTGTTTGGGTGGAGTTCTTGCAATCTTCTTGTTGAGGGGAGATTAAAGCCAGCGTTCCGTTAACTGTCAGCCATTATCCAGTACAGATGAATGCTTCCAGCTTCTGCTGTTTGTGTGGTTTCCCTGTGGAGTATTTCAGTGTCCTAGAATGTTGTCTTCAGCACAGGCTGTTACGCTGGCTGACTGTCCAGCTTCTCCACAAGGACCTGGTCCAAGGGCTTGACCTGGTCACTCGATTGGCTGGCGTGACCCGGGCTGAGTTAGATTCACAGGGATACCAGGTTGTCTGGGCCAGATTGTCTGGGCCAGCAGGCGCTACTCCACTGTTAATTATCCCTCGCGTGGCGTTGCCTTCATTTGTTTCTGTTATGGGACACACTTTTACTGTAGCATGGTATTTTTTTTGTTCATGCTCGGTCGTTGTATTGGGGTGCTGGCATATTTACCTAAAACTGTGGACTGCTACAGCTTTCCGCAAAGTTGCTGATATAGCCGTTGGTAGCTGATAGTGACCGCTGTATCCGGTCTATAATAATAATAATAATAATAATAATAATAATAATAATAATAATAATAATAATAATAATAATAATAATAATAATAATAATTATTATTATTATTATTATTATTATTATTATTATTATTATTATTATTATTATTGTATGTCAGGTCCACAATAATATTCAGTGGTGAATTATTGTTGATTTGATAAAAATCAACAATAATCCACAACTGAATATTATTGTGGACCTAATATACAGCATATCCCGTTCTCGATCTAGAGGAGAAAGACGTTATTATTATTATTATTATTATTATTATTATTATTATTATTATTATTATTATTATTATTATTATTAT
>JANJGK010000022.1:17554931-17589931 GCA_039081455.1 Macrobrachium rosenbergii | reverse complement strand
GAATGGAAATATATACAAAAGCAATATTTCAATTTAAAATCGGGAAAATAAACAGAAATCATTTATATATTCTCTCACGTTTTATTACAAAAACACAATGAGCAATATGCCGCGTATATGTACTATATTTTTTTATAGTTACATATCTATAGAAAGAAAGTAATCTTCCGCACTTTCAAGATTATATTAATAGATTATAGGAAATAGTTAAAGAGGGAACTACCTATTTCGACAGCTTTCGTGCTGTTAACAGAAAAAGTATCGGAAAATAGACGAGTTAGGGTTTTTCGTTACTTATAACTTGTGTTCGAGAAAGCCACAATTCTTGCCTGCAGTTTATATGCTGGAAAGCTGGGCTCTTCGTTGATCGTGAAGATAATTGGAGGAAAAAAGTTGAAGGAACTTGGATAATAATAAGACAATAATTGGAACGTGAGTAAAGTTATCAAAATGTCCTGATAATATTATAAGGCGAGCCATCGTTACGTCATGGGAACGAGAAATAAAGTTATGAAAAATTCTGTTCCAATATGAAAAATTCTATTCCAATATATCAACGATTTACTGAGAAATAAAGTTATAAAAATTTCTGTTCCAATATGTTACCCTGAACTATCATTACATCACAGGATCGAGAAACAAAGCTATGACAATTTCCATTCCAATGTGATATCAGTGATGTAACGGGAAACAAAGTTATAAGAGTTTCCACTCTAATATGAAATCACGAGCGTTTTTTATTATTTTTTTCAAAGAATACGTAAGACTTCCATTTTGTCTGGGAACAACACGAAGAATAGCGAAGCCTAAAAAGTCCTCCTTTTTTTCATTTTTATACGAAATACGTTCTCATAGTATAAACTACCTCCTTCTCTGGGGAAAAACCATTTCCTCGAATAATTCAGTTTCTTGGGAAGGGCCCGCGTCTCCTACAGAGAGAGAGAGAGAGAGAGAGAGAGAGAGAGAGAGAGAGAGAGAGAGAGAGAGAAATGACGTCATTGTCGCTGTGTAATGCTTATAATAGCTAGAAAGTCTACCGGGGAATATTTTAAATGTAAAAAGTGTAAAAGAAGTGATGGCCCATTTCGAGAAATTGCTGAATTTGTATGTCTCAGGACAGACTAGCGAGTGGTAAAAATAAAACTATATATATATATATATATATATATATATATATATATATATATATATATATATATATATATATATATATATATATATATGCGCCTTTTCCCCTTAGAATTGGTGGCCTCGAAATGGGTTGTCCTTCCGATAGCAAGTTTTTGTGAGATGAGGTTGCTAGCCCCGCGCCTTGTACCCGGGATATTCAAGAGAATTATTATTATTATTATTATTATTATTATTATTATTATTATTATTATTATTATTATTATTAATACTTCACAGTTCTAATATTGTCTAGAACACTGTTTCCGATGCTTCTCATTTTTCTCTGTACGTTAGTTCATAAATTAAACCAGAATTATGAAAATTGAGAACATTAATATAAATGTATAAAAAAATTCGAACTAATTACGTGGCCATGGCCTTGACATAACAAGAGACCCGAAACACACCGGATTCGTAATTTAATCATTGCAAAATTCACTGGCAATTGAATTACGAATCATGCACGGTAATTAACATGTGCACTCGGAGTAAAATGAGCTCGTCCATTTTTTATCAAGTATAATGTGGTCGCTAATTTCTGTCCTCGGTAAAAGATAATTTGGGTACATTTTACCTGTTGAGTCCTTTGGAGTCCTTTGAAGTTTTTTGGAGTTCGCTGGAGTCCTTTGTGAGTCCTTAGGAGGCCTTTGGAATCATTTGGAGGCCTTTGGAGTCCTTTAGAGCTCTTTGGAGTCCAGAGTCTTTTGAATTTTTTGGAGTTCTTTGGAGTTTTTGGAGTTTTCGGAGGCCTTTAGAGGCCTTTGGAGTCCTTTAGAGGCATTGGGAGTCCTTTAGAGGCCTTGTGAGTCCCTTAGAGGCCTTTGGAGTCTTTTAGAGCTCTTGGGAGTCCTGTGGATCCTTTGGAGTCCTGTGGATCCTTAGGAGTTCTTTGGATCCTTAGGAATCCTTTGGAGTCTTGTGGATTTATTTGGAGTCCTTTGGAGCCCTTTGGAGTTTTTTTGGAGTCCTTTAGAGCTCTTTGGAGTCCTTTGGAGCCCTTTGGAGTTCTTTAGAGTCCTTTGGAGCTCTTTGGAGTTCTTTGGAGTCCTTAGGAGCCCTTTGGAGTTCTATGGTGTCCTGTGCAGTTCTATGGAGTACTCTGGAGCCCTTTGGAATCCTATGGAGTCCTCTGGAGCCCTTTGGAATCCTATGGAGTCCTTTGGAGTCCTTTGGAGCCCTATGGAGCCCTTTGGAACTCTTTGGAGTCCTTTAGAGTTCTTTGGAGTCCTTTGGAGTTCTATGGAGTCCTTTACAGCTCTTTGGAGTCCTTTGCTGTTCTTTGGAGTCCTTTGGATCCCTTTGGGGTTCTTTAGAGCTCTTTGGAGTCGTTTGGAGTCCTGTGGATCCAGTGTAGTCCTTAGGAATCGTTTGGAATCCTGTGGAGTCCTTTGAAGCCCTTTGGAGTCCTTTGGAGGGCTTTGGAGTCATTTGGAGCCGTTTGGAGTCCTTTGCAGCCCTTTGGAGCCCTTTGGATTTCATTGGAGTTCTTTGGAGTCCTTTGGAGATTCAGTAATCAGTCAACGACATTCATGTGTTCTCGAAATTGGGGCGCAGTTAACGGGTTTCTCTCTTCCGCCCTTTGAAAGAAATATTTGATTAGCTTTGTTTTACTATTTCAGAAAAATCTGTAGTTGTTTTCCTTTCGTTATTACTTGATTGCTCGGTGAGAAAATCTGTCGTTATTTATTGATTAATAATAGTGAAAATCTGTTGTTATGTCTTGTTTAATTATTGTGAGAAAACTTGTCGTTACTTATTGATTAATAATATTAAGGAAATCTGTTGTCAGTTTTTTTTAATCTTCGCCAGTAAAATGTGCCGTCATTTCTTGATTAATAATAATGAGAAAATCTGCCGTTATTTATCGTTTAATCATAATGATTATAATCTGTCATTTATTGTTTAATGCTCTGTTGCTTTTAGTGAGATAATGTTCATTATTTTTTTTATTACTCTTAGTGGAAATATCAGTCTTGAGAAACTCTGTCACTATTGCTTGATTATTAAAAGAGATTAATCTCATTTCTTGACTAATCTGTGAGATAATTGGTGATTATTTCTTCGTTACAAATAATGATAATAATAATAATAATAATAATAATAATAATAATAATAATAATAATAATATTATTATTAATAATAATAATAATAATAATAATAATAATCTGTTATTTCTTAATTTTTTTCAATAGCAAAATCTGTCCATTATTTCTTAAAAATACTAATTTCTTCAAAATTCGTCGATATTTCATGGTTTCTCATTACAGGAGTGTTTAAGTGATCTCTGAGTCGTATCTTACTCACAATACAACTAATACACTATGTTGTTATGCATTTTCTTTTAGCAAAATTTTTTAATGGTTAAGTATGAAGTCAACGCCAGTAGACGATTTGTTTTACAAATGAAAAATGGATATCATGGGTATACATTATTATTAATATTATTATTATTATTTTGTACAAACATTTGTATGTAATAGGTCGTTTACTTACAAACACACACATATATATATATACTGTGTGTGTGTATATGTATATGTATATATATATATATATATATATATATATATATATATATATACATACATACATACACACACACACACATATATATATATATATATATATGTAAATATAAGAAAAGCAATGTCTAATATTTTTCTATTGATTAAACAACCTTTATACCCCGAGAAGTGGAGGACCATTTACTTCGAAAACCGACGAGAGAAAGTAAAAAAAAAAAAAATTAGAAAGTCATTAGTTCTAAACTACGAAATAACACACTCAAAGGGAAACCTTTCCCCACTCAATTTTGAAATGGATAGGAGTCTTTTTCTTTTTTTTTTTTTTACCTTTGATCACCAACAAGCGTAAAGGCTTAATGAGGCACCCTTCGTTGAACGAGGCAGTGAGTCGTAAAACTCTCTTCCTCGAAGGATTTACCTAGCTGTAGACTTCCTGAGGCTTCGCGGTCAATTCAACCTTATAATTTTATCTCGATCTTTCGTTTCAGAGGGAATTTTTGAATTGCATTAGACGACGTGATTATGATTCTGCTCGGTTCGTTCCTTTGTCCGTTCTTTTTGGCAAGATGACGCAAAAGTTAATTATGGATTTTTACGCGAAATTTGTACTCTGACAATCGCGACTGAAAATCTTTCACTTTTTTATGAATCATGGTAATGAAATATATTTTAATTTCTTCGTTACCAGTCTTGAGAGATGTTGCTATTTTTGGGGGATAAAGTGAATGCTTGGAGGGAGTGAACTATTAGTTTTATTGAAGGCCTGCGGTCTTTTGAGCGCTCTTATTTATCTTGTCATTACTTTTGTAAACGAAAAATATTTCATCTCTAAATATAAACAATATTACACAGCTTCCGTTCATATAATCTTTATTACAGTATTCAATGCATATATTCCTATGCCTATAAAGGCTACATACCCATAATTTTGAAGGAAATTTGGATATTAATAATCCTTGAAATTCCTTACAGCACGTGAAATGATTCCAGTAATTTTGTTACATCGAAAACCGATGTCACAGCAACGCCAGAATATCATATTGATGAATCATCACTTTTTTGTTGTTCCTGCCACCCTGTTATTGGATTACAACGGATAAAATGGAAACCATTTTGTTTATTCACGAGGGAGATTTATCGATGGGGAATGGTTGCAGATATAGAGTTTTGTAATTTGTGTTTGTAATGTCCATGGAGTTTGTGTATCGAATTGAATTTCAACAAAAGAATTGGAAATGTGAGCGGAATATTTAAAGTATAAGGGAATGACGCAAAAAAAATATTTATAGATATAGATTTAGATTTAGATCTAGTCTTAGATTTGTAATCGCTATAATTTCCTCTCAGCTACTCAATCCTTGCGCTTTCTGTGTAAACTTATCACTGTAGGCCTTGCATCCAAATGGGGAACAAATGTAGAAACCCTAAATGTACTCGTAATGGGTGGCAATAAGATTGAGAATAAACCACTCTGATACAAAGAAGGATACAAGCCATTTTTAGCTCAAACACATAATTATACCTGTTAAATTTATGTACATTTTGCTTTGGCTGAAGTAAACTTAAACTAACCACCGTAATATGGTATTCAAGTGTTTGTTGTTTTTCAGGCTGAAATGTTTATGTCAAATTTACTGGTCGCTCTTAACACACACATACGTGTATATGTATATATATATATATATATATATATATATATATATATATATATATATATATATATATGTGTGTGTGTGTGTGTGCATTATATATATATATATATATATATATATATATATATATATATATATATATATATATATATATATATATATATATATATATACATATACACATATCGATATCTAATACTTTTAGGGCATAGTTTTTTTTCACACAATTTCCGTTGAAAGCAATCGCTCTCGTTGCATCAATGAATTTCTTGCAGGAATCTTTATAGCATCGAAGTTTTTTTTCTCCTATTCTCGTGCGTCGGTTTCTAGTGAAAAATACGCAGGCTTCTTTCTTCCATTTGTTATCTGTCACGACAGCTGTTTCAAGCGACTATTTCTCAAGCGACTGTTTTCCAAGTGACTAGTTTCCAAGTTATTATTTTCCGAGCGACTATTTTCCAAGTGACCATTTTCGAGCGACTATTTTCCGAGCGACTATTTTCCAGGTGACTATTTTCCAAGCGACTATCTTCCAAGAGACTATTTTCCAGGTGACTATTTTCGGAGCGATATTTTCCAGGCGACTATTTTCCGAGCGACTATTTTCCAAGCGACTAGTTTCCGAGCGACTATTTTCCGAGCGACTATTTTCCAGGTGACTATTTTCCAAGCGACTATTTTCCAAACGACTACTGAATTGCGATCTGGACTTACAACCTAGTTATTTCATCGCTTGGAGAGCAAGCTCGTAAATGACCTTTACCCCGCAGGGAGGTAGTGCCGTCAGTGCACCTCATACGGTGCACTGTTGGCATTATTTAAGGTTCTTTGCAGCGTGCCTTCCTTCGGCCTCTAGCTGCAACCCCTTTCACTCCTTTTACTGTACCTCCTTTCATATTCTCTTTCTTCCATTTACTTTCTACCCTCTCCTAACCGTTGATTCACGGTGCAACTGCGAGGTTTTCCTCCTGTTACACCTTGCAAACCTCTTAACTCTCAATTTTCCTTTCAGCCATGATTGACCTTATAGGTCCCAGTGCTTGGCCCTTGGCCTAAACTATGCAGTCCATTTCAATAGCGATTTCAAAAACCGCTATTAGAAGCGGTCTCAAAGATCGCCAATAGAAGCGATTTAAAAAAAAAACCGCTATTAAAATCAAACTTCGAAAATCTCCGTGGAAAGCAATGTCGGAAAACGATTCTAAAAATAACGGGAATCGCTTTCTAAAAAAAATATTTCCCGAAACTGCAGGAGGAAGAAGCCCTTGGAATCAAGGAGGTCTCAGAACCTTCGCTCGAGGAAAACGCCCCTGATTTCCCAAGGCTCTGCCAGTGGGCGTACCCAATTACTTCGCCCGATTAAGAGTCGGTCGGATTGAAGTGGTCTCCGAGGAAGATGTTGCTGTATTTGACATTATTCTTCATTAGATTCCGGGGTGAACGGATATGAAGATTCAGTTCGTCATCGTTGAAGTGGGATGAAAATAGTATGGTGTGTGTGTGTGTGTGTGTGTATATATATATATATATATATATATATATATATATATATATATACGAGTATATATATGGAGAGGGAGAGAGAGAGAGGAGGGGGACCAGAATACTTTATTGATTCTCTCTCTCTCTCTCTCTCTCTCTCTCTCTCTCTCTCTCTCTCTCTCTCTCTCTCTCTCTCTCATAAAAGGTTCACATCT
Organism: Macrobrachium rosenbergii; assembly: GCA_039081455.1. Taxonomy (NCBI): domain Eukaryota; kingdom Metazoa; phylum Arthropoda; class Malacostraca; order Decapoda; family Palaemonidae; genus Macrobrachium; species Macrobrachium rosenbergii. The sequence goes on along the minus strand of JANJGK010000022.1, from coordinate 17,582,887 downwards.
GCATTCTATATGAGCTAAATATGTATGAATTATGAAAACAGCACGAGCAAAGCTTCTGATATAATCGAATTTGAAGAGATTTTTATTTCGATTCTGTCCAAATAACCAAGTCAGATATTCAAACATGAAAATGGAATTCTTGTTATATATATATATATATATATATATATATATATATATATATATATATATATATATATATATATATGCATGTATATTTCAACAGCTCCATTTAACTACAATAACAGACACCCTCAATACTTTTTGGAAACTTTAACGATATTTCTTTACATTCCACATACATCCCGCAAGGGACAGCTGTAGTTTAGCATTCCTGGAACTTTGGCAACGCTTCACCCAAATCGATTAAAAACGTCTACTCGAAACATTCAAACGATTTCCAAAATTTCAATTAATGTCTTCAAAGGCTTCCCCATATCCATTTTAGCCGGACCTTTGAAATGCAGGAAGTTCGGAGAAATTCGCGCCTCACCCGGACAGGTACTGACGTTCGGAGTTAATGAGGTCTTTTAACACTTGGGCTTCTGATCTTTTGACTCTCAAATTGGTTGGACGACATAAATGGGAGGTTAATCAGTTCACACGTGGAATACAAGCGGTTTTCCGCTCTTAGTGCTTCCGTCAGTAGGCCGAGAAATTAAAGAAAATTTGTTGGTTCGGTAAAGACAATGTACGCTCTTAAATGGCTTGAGACTTCAAAAACAGGTATTCGAGGAGTGGCTGACCTGTTTTTAAAAAGTAGAGCACCTTCCTCTCTGTGACCTAGTCTGCCTTGTGGAAAGGTACAGAGGATTGCACAGAGCATATTTACTTTGTCAGAATGCACATATGCACACACATACCTGCTATTTAATAGCATTTGACAGAATACATTTTTTAAAAGAAAATCCAGACTACAAAGTTCTTGACTGGCCTGTCATAAAAGTAGAGCACCTTCCTTTCTATGACCTAGTCTGCTCTGTGCGAAGGTACAGGGCATCTTTACTTGGTCAGTATGTACATGAAGCACACACACACACACATGCTGTTAAATTGGATTTGACAGAATATAATTTTTTGAAGAGATACACTTATCCCAACCATAATTTGTCGGTTTTCAGTAAGGAATGGTTCCTCTGTTTGCAATGTCAGCATAATAGGAAATTCGGTCAGATGTCTTATCTTCTGCCTTGCTACACACATTTTTAACTCATAAATATCTTGGTATAAGAATAAATAGATAAAATAACGTTGAAAAAATGAAGATGAACATTTACCTATAACCGCTTCACGCTCGTAGGCAAAGTACAATAATCACACTTATATATTTTTTGTATTTTTATTGAGCTGACGGTAAATTCCTGCAGCCGACATTATTGAAGCTTTCATCTTGCGTCTGGCTAGCAGAAGGTTTGCATCAGCAGAAGATTAATACAGCCTCTCTTCATTTGCTTTTAAAATGTTGTAAAATCTTGTAAAATGTAACAAGTTAGGAAAACCAAGGACTCTTCGTAAGGGAGGTAGTGCCGTCAGTGCATCTCATGCGTTGCACTGTAGGCATTACTAAAGGTTCTTTGCAGCGTGCCTTCCTTAGGCCCCTAGCTGCAGCCCCTTTTGTTCCTTTTACTATACCTCCTTTCATATTCTCTTTCTTCCATCTTGCTTTCCACAATCTCCTAACAGTTGATTCATAGTGCAACTGCTTTGAGGTTTTCCTCCTGTTGAACCTTTCAAACCTTTTACTGTCAATTTCCGTTATAGCGCTGAATGACCTCATTGGTTCCAGTGCTCGGCCTCTGGCCTAAATTCTATATTCAGTTCAATCAAAACCAAGGACTAAACGCTCCCTGGGTGAATGAAAATAAGTTAAAAACAACTGAAAACTATATAGGTCTATAAACAATTCAGAGACGAATCTCCACTCTGTCAATTAGGAAAGGTTTCTGCGACGCCGCTTGCAGGCATTTTTCTGCGAAGGAAAACTGTCATTGACATCCAGTCAAATGATAAAACAAGGAAAATATGCGCCGAAGTTTCCTCGGCGCAATCAAGTTTTCTTTACAGCGTATAATCCTGGATGAAAATTTCAGCCACGGCCCATGAAACTCTTAGCGGCGGCCCATGAAATTCAGTCACGGTCCGGTGGTGGCATGTGTTGTTGGTACCTACAGCGGTGCCAGAAGTACAATCATGGCTAACTTTAACCTTAAATAGAATAAAAAATTTTTAGCCTAGAGGGCTGCAATTTGGTATGTTTGATGATTGGAGGGTGGATGATCAACATACCAATTTGCAGCCCTCTAACCTCAGTAGTTTTTCAGATGTGAGGGCGGACAGGAAAAGTGCGGAAGGAGAGACAAAGCCACCACAATAGTTTTCTTTCACAGGAAACTAGAAGACAATTTCTTTCAAGCCATCACCGAGAAAATCAAAGTGACGCTGTAAATTAAGGTTTTTTGGCAGACGAACATCAAAGTTCTCCAATTTAGCAATTTTTCCGCATCAAAGAACACGTAACAGTTGTGAATTGGCTGGAGGAGAAAGCATTCCAGTTTCCAGGCCCAAAAGAACAGAGCCATGAGAGAAATCTGGAAGCCACTCGTATGCCTTCCAGCTTACACTTTTCGTAGTGATGACTCCAGGTGGTGGTTATTCCTGAATGTTGTTTTCCAGGTAGACACCTGGTCGAGTTATCACGAGACGGTGTTGAGAGAGAGAGAGAGAGAGAGAGAGAGAGAGAGAGAGAGAGAGAGAGAGAGAGAGAGAGAGAGAGAGAGAGAGTGAAGACCCTCAAGTGGTGCAAGAAGTTTTAGATAGGTTGAGGCAGGCAGTCTTACTATGATGAACTAACACACAGAAGAGAGAGAGAGAGAGAGAGAGAGAGAGAGAGAGAGAGAGAGAGAGAGAGAGAGAGAGAGAGAGAGAGAGAGGGGAATCCTCAAGAGATGAAAGAAGTTTTGGAGAAGTTGAAGGAGGCAGTGTTGACGTGATGAACATACGCATAGGAGAGAGAGAGAGAGAGAGAGAGAGAGAGAGAGAGAGAGAGAGAGAGAGAGAGAGAGAGAGAGAGAGAGAAGATTTCAAGTAGTGCAAGAAGTGTTGGAAAAGCTGAAAGAGGCAATGTAATGAATACGCACATATGACAGAGAGAGAGAGAGAGAGAGAGAGAGAGAGAGAGAGAGAGAGAGAGAGAGAGAGAGAGAGAGAGAGAGAGAGAGTTTCCCAGGTTCTGATAGAGGGCGTTTTCGTGTTCCTCCCAATGACCTCATTCGCTGGAACGATGTTCGTGAATGACACCCAATAAACGCATCATGGAAACTCGGGAGTTTCAGTAGGTCAAAGGTCCAAAGCTCAGGTGATTATTTCTTGTCATAAAATGCATTTTTAACGAAGACATAATTATATTCTCAGCTAACATCCAGTCTTCCAATACTACTGTCATTAGAGCAGAGGGAAGTTATAGAGTTCCTCCAAGGGGAGGTAGTGTCATCAGTGCACCTCGTGCGGTGCACTGTAGGCATTACTTAAGGTTCTTTGCAGTGTACCTTCAGCCGCTAGCTGCCACCCCTTTCGTTTCTTTTACTGTACCTCCTCTCATATTCTCTTTCTTCCATCTTACTCTCCAGCCTCTCCTAGCAATTGATTCATATTGCAACTGCTTTGAGGTTTTACTCCTGTCGCACCTTTCAGACCTTTACTTTCAATTTCCGTTTCAGCGCTGAATGACCTCATTGGTCCCAGCGCTTGGCCCTTGGCCTAAATTCTATATTCAATTCAATTCCAATAGTCATTTTATATTTAAAGGGAAGTTAATTAATCCAATTACGTAATTGATCAAGAACTCTAACCAGCGTTGATAATTTTGATTATTATTGATTTAATCATATGCCTCACTTCTGTTATAATTTTTTTCTCCAGCCTTCCAAAATTTCAACAATATTCTTCACATGAGAGAAAAATTAAATAAAAATACAAATAAGTAGAAAATGCGCGGAAGTTTCTTCGGCGTAATCGAGTTTTCTGTACAGCCGCTACAGCGTATAATCAACGGCACCGAAAATAGATCTGTCTTTCGGTGGTCTCGGTAAATGAAACTTTAACCACGGCCCGGTGGTGGCCTGTCTTATATCGTTGCCAGAAGCACGATTATGGCTAACTTTAACCTTACATAAAATTAAAACTACTGAGGTTAGAGGGCTGCAAGTTGGTATATTTGATGATTGGAATTTGGATGATGAACGTACCAATTTGCAGTCCTCTGGCCTCAGTAGTTTTTAAGATGTGAGGGCGGACAGAAAAAGTGCGGACAGAATAAAGCGCGGACGGACAGACAAAGCCGGCTCAATAGTTTTCTTTTACAGAAAACTAGAATTGAATAAAAAACACAAAAATCTACATTGGTCATAAAAGGAAGCCTTAAGGAGTTGCTCACGTACACAAAAATATATAATGCTCTCATTAAATGTTGTTAAAGACTTAAAAATGAAATTACGAAAAGATCAACAAAACTCTTTTGCCAGTTCCCGAAAAATGGATCTGCATAAATTTGAATACATTGAAATATCTGCTTTTGAAGGCATCTCAGCATAAACTTTCCCAGAAAATTTATAAACACTGTTTTCCTAATTGAAACACATTGAAATGTTTACCTCGGCATAAACTTTCACAAAAGGGTATAAAGACAGTCTTCCTAAAAATACAGAAACGTGTTGCAACTCTCTAGATCTCCTAATTACCTATTACTTTGCAGTAATGAGCAATTAGCGATCAAACTCTGGCCCTCCTAATTACCAACCCCTATAAAATTAGACATTTTTCAAACACCGACGTTATACATCTCGCGAATAAAAAAAAATATACAGATATTTTCTTTTTTTGGCCACACGAAAAAAATAATTCACTTCACTCCAAATAACCTGCTTTCAGTTCGGGAGTCATAAATATTCCCATTTTCTTATGAAATGTCCTCGGATACCTGCTAACTTCTGTACCTTCAATAACTCTCGTAACTCGCTCTCTTGGTCCTTTTGCGCGCGCGCATCAGCGTCTTCTGTTCGTAATTGCTCCCAAACTTCCCTCATCACTCCGATCGTAAAGTCATTAAACTGTCGGGAATCATAACAGTCCATCTCTTCAAAGCTGCTCTCGTACCGGAAGTCCGAAACAACCTGGGGGTTATTATGTAGAAAGAATTCTCAGTTAAGACTCACTCAAATGGGCGTTCACAAACATATATATATATATATATGTGTATATATATATATATATATATATATATATATATATATATATATATATATATATATATAAATTTCTGACTCACATCCTCGTTGGCCGAGTCAATAGAGTTGTGTGCTAGCATTCGCTAGGCCCGAGTTCGAGTCTCTGGCCGGCTAATGAAGAATTAGAGCAATTTATTTCTGGTGATAGAAATTCATTTCTCGCTATAATGTGGTTCGGGTTCCACAATAAGCTGTAGGTCCCGTTGCTAAGTAACCAGTTGGTTCTTAGCCACGTAAAATAAGTCTAATCCTTCGGGCCAGCCCTAGGAGAACTGTTAATCGGCTCAGTGGTCTGGTAAAACTAAGGTATATTTTTTTTTCCTGACTCACATCAGGATCGAACCCAGGTCTTTCAGTTGAAAGGCAAGGGCGCTGCCCACTAGGCCATACAAGTCTAAAAGAAGTTGGAACCAAGATTTATTTCCGTTCCACACGTGATTTTGTGTTGATTATTTCTATATATATATATATATATATATATATATATATATATATATATATATATATATATATATATATATATATATATATATATATATATATATTTATATATATATATATATATATATATATATATATATATATATTTATATATATTCCTTCCCTATACGATTTTTCTCCTTGGAATGCAGAGATCGGAGGGTGCTGACATTCAGATTTTGAGCAATCTCTCTCTCTCTCTCTCTCTCTCTCTCTCTCTCTCTCTCTCTCTCTCTCTCTCTCTATATATATATATATATATATATATGTATATGTATATATATATATATATATATATATATATATATATATATATATATATATATAACAAGACCTAAACAGATTTTTAATGGTTCCTCTTTCCTCATCTCTGTAGTCTCATCTTGCAAGGAGTTGAAACACCTTCAAGAGAACGGAGGAGACGATGTGACATGGTCTGTAATTCTCATAGACTTATGAAGCTTAAGCCAAACACACACACACACACACACACACACACAGAGCTTCACACTAAACCCCTGGCTTATTCTCGAGACGGAGGCACAAGGCACGTTCCTATTCAGATCCAGTGCTCACCGTTCCAGCAAAGGGCAGGTTTACAGGAAGTCAGAGATGTTACGAGCGAGACTATAGGCCTATATTTGTAAACGTATTTTTGATATACGTTGGAGATAACGAGAGGCCGTGGGGTTTTGTCACTTTTGTATTGGTCTATATTCATATTAGTTATCGTGTAGCTTCAGAGGGAATAAATAAGAGAAGTTCAGGAATAAAGACTTATTTAAAGTCATTTAGATTTTTTGGACTCGTGATCATTACCACTAAATTGTTACCATTTATATAAAAGATAAAGAACAAAATCTTAATTCGTATAAAAATTAGTGGTAGGAGTATGAGGGAGGAATTTCTTGTCCGCTATGCAAATCATCCCGTATGGGGGGGTTAGAGCTGCCAGTGCACCTCGCATGTTGCACTGTAGGCATTGCTTAAGGTTCTTTGCAGCGTCCATTCGGCCCCTAGCTGTAGCCTCTTTCATACCTTTTACTGTATATCCGTTCATATTCCCTCTCTCCCATCTTACTTTCCACCCTCTCTTAACAGTTGATTCAGAGTGCAACTGCTTTGAGGTTTTCCTCCTGTTACGCCTTTCAAACCTTTTTACTGTTAATTTCCGTTTCAGCGTTGGATGACCTCATAGGTCTCAACGTTTGGCCTTTGGCCTAAATTCTGTATTTCAATTCCAGTTCTATGTTCTAATTCCAATTCCAAAATTTTATACTCCACATTCCTAAATTCTGTATTCCAGTTCCAGTTCTATATTCCAATTCCAATTCAAAAATTCTATGTTCCATATTCCTAAATTCTAAATTCCAATTCCGATTCCAATTCCAAATCAGTGTTCTGCCTGTCAATTTGACAGTGATTATAACAGCAAATGTAATATGAACTTGGGCTTACAGTGGGCAATGTCAAACATTCTGTGGTTTATTTACACACGATAAAGTGTAGTGAAATTACCGTCACTACGGAATCGAGTAAAAGGTCATATAAAGTCCAATTAAACTGTAATTATTTTTTTTTTATTTTATTTGAAAATATTTTCCCAGTATTTACATATATTTTACATCACGCTACAAAAAGTATTGTTGGTTACGCATATATATATATATATATATATATATATATATATATATATATATATATATATATATGTGTGTGTGTGTGTGTGTGTGTGTGTGTGTGTGTGTGTATGTATATTTTTTTTTATTTTAGTGGTAACTTTTGTAAACAAGAATATATAGCAACCCTTTTTTTTTTATTTTAGTGGTAACTTTTGTAAACAAGAATATATAGCAACCCTTCTCCCGCCTCTTCTACGAGGAAGTAACCTTTACATGGAATGTTTTAAAACAAAATGATTTATCGTCTATCACACGTCGTCACGTGATCCGGCTTAGTGACCTAAATGATATCAGTATACCTTCTGGGATTATAGCTTACGGAATTATTAGTTAACTTTTAAGAGACTTAAGGCTATATAAAAATCATTACATTTTAAATTGAATGGGAAAAAGATGGTAAATAGCCTTTCTTAAACGTTTTAATGATAAGAAAGCAAAACATGGTATCACCTGTTTTCGCTATTTTCAGTAAATTTCGTGGCTTCCTGAAACCTATTTCTCAGAGGGCTTGGATCCATAGGGGGGTTAGTGCCGTCAGTGCACCTCATGCGGTGCACTGTAGGCAATACTTAAGGCTCTTTGCAAGCGTCCCTTCGGCCCCTAGCTGCAACACCTTTCGTTCCTTTTACTGTACCTCCTTTCATATTTTCTTTCTTGCATCTTACTTCCCACCGTCTCTTAACAGTTGATTCATTGTGCAACTGCTTTGAGGTTTTTCCTCCTTTTACACCTTTCAAACCTCTCACTGTCGATTTCCGTTTCAGCACTGAATAACCTCGTAGGTCCTTTGGCCTAAATTCTATAGCAGAACCAATGAATAACCTAGTAGGTCCCGCGCTTGTCCTTTGGTCTAAATTCTGTAGCCAATCCAACCCGACAGAGGTCTGTGGGTAATTACGTCCACACGAGCATGTAAAAAGAATTTGATATAGTTCGCCGGCATCTGACCCCAGTTCCTCTCCCTAGCATATATTATCGAAAAGGCTGCCAACAAAATGAACAAAATATACTGCAGAGTTCCCACTGATAACTAACATAGACTCTGATGATATGCAGGAAAGCTTCCTTACGTTGTCAACTTCATAAAAATTTACTGAACATCACACATCTGGCAATCCGTATGTTTTTCCACTATCCTAAACCCACTGGTAGTTCGCTCATTGTTGTGTATCTAAATAAACAAACAAGTAGGTGCCTGTGTTTGTAAAATCCCGTTCAATGATTCATGTAATTCACGTGGGACACTGCCCACACCATAAACTGGAGTAAAGTTTAGCCGTTTTTCAAAAGTAACTGACCGTACGGAAGGTGGGATCTGGAATCGGACATCAGTATAACGGAGATTATGAATCTTTCAAAAGTAGGACAGTACATTGGAGATCGGATTCTACGGGCGAGTTATTCAGAAGACCCATTTATAAATCTAGTGTTACATCGGATACGCCCACGAAACTCGAACTACTGGAGGTGGAAAGGAATTAAATAATGACGGTTTGACCCCTTGCATCACTAGAGAACGGTCATTTCAATTCCCACCAACGTATTTAATTAACTACTGAGTATGCCGTATACTTTAGATACTCTTTGTCACCTGCCAACTGTCCGCATTCGACATAATAGTTTATAGGTCTAGGCCTACACACACACACACACATATATATATATATATATATATATATATATATATATATATATATATATATATATATATATATATATATATATATATACATATATATATATAATCAACTGGAACGTGGAAAATGTTGCCGCATACACACCGAGAAACATTACGACGCAATGTAAAACAGGTGAACAACATAACTTCGGTGCACCCACCAAGAAAACATCGTTGTCCAAAAGAGGACGAAACGGAATGTTTAAACTGCATCAGAATCGCAATGAAATGCAACTTCAGCAAAGACAAACACTTCCCGAACAACTGTTTTGCATATGAAGTGAATGGTGCTTCGGTGGAGACATTTTTCTGGTTAAAAACAGCACTATCGTAAAGCGAGGAAAAATAAATAGACAAGGGCTCCGTGGGTTTGGTCTAGGAGGACGCGCTCGGCGCATGCGTCGTGTTACCAGCAGGTTGCCAAGCGCTGGCTAGTCGGATAGATTCGAAATTGATTCATGAATGAGTTTGGATTCGACTTTGGTGGGTTAAATCAATTAGAAAATAGGTAATAATTTGTGGTAGGATGATTATATAGCATTAAGCTTTCTTTTATTATAATTACTAGAAGTCTGAGCGTATGGGGAAGTAGTTTAAATACTTACAAAAAGACGCTTATGAGAATGACGATAACGACCATAGTTAGATAAAAATGCGGAACTGACAACTGTTATTAACACTACACATTCCTTGACAAGCTAACATGATTGAGGAGTGGTACGTTTCTAATACAACAAACGTGTTTTAAAAAAAAAACCTTCCCCTCCCCACACAAATGGAAGAAATTATCGCCTGTTTCTGCATATTTTGAAGCAAATTTAAAACACCGCAAAAAAATGAGAAGGCAAAAAAAGTGAAAATAGTTTAAAAATAGCCACTTCGTGGCAAACGTTATTTATTTATTTATTCATTTATATTTGAGAATTTATAATTTTGAGATGCACTCAAACATCCAGCCACTTACAGTTGTTACGTTATGCATTCTCTGCTATTGCAAGACCAATATTTGCAACATTATGATGTAGTGAACACCGGTAATATGCAAATTGCAGTTCAGTTACTGAAATTTTCACTCAGGGACATTTGAAGTTGATAACTGAAACTCGTTTCAGGTGGAAGAATGTCGATATTGGCCTTAGTCGTGATTAATGGGGAACACAAGATGTGAAGAAAAATAACTGATGAAACTAAAATAACGTGAAAAGTATAAACATTTTTCCTTATCACTGGTCGGTATTAAGAGGAACGATGAACATTATCAGGGAATTATATATTTTCCCTTAATGGTCGTTTCACAAAATTTTGATAACATCTGACAACCAAAAAAGAGAATATCCCCGGTGGGGGGGGGGGGTTAGTGCCGTCATTGCACCTCATGTGGTGCACTGTAAGCATTACTTAAGGTTCTTTGCAGCGTGCCTTCGGCCCCTAGCTTGCACCCCCTTTCGTTCCTTTTACTGTACCTCCTTTCATATTCTCTTTCTTCCATCTCACCTCCCACCCTCTCCTGACAATGTTTTAATATTGGAACTGCGAGGTTTTCCTCCTGTTACACCTTTCAAACCTTTTTACCGTCAATTTCCTCTTCTGCGCTGAATGACCTCATAGATCCAATTGCTTGACCTTTTGGCCTAAATTCTATATTCAATTCAATTCAATTCAATTCAAAAGAGAATATGACGCGTTGAGGTTTATCGTCGATCTACAAAGCATTGCGGGTTCGTGGAGTTTCTGTTGAGTCCTTTGAAAGAGAAAAGGTGATAAAATATTGCTGAGATTCCAGTGAAGTAAAAGGTATGGAATTTTGCATAGTTTGACTACAAAGAGATGTGTTTGTGTGGCGATGCTTTGGGGGATGAGACCGTCGGCTCGTTAATGTGACAATCATTTTTTTTTATTGATTGCTGAATACTTTTATTTTTGTTCTCTCTCTCTCTCTCTCTCTCTCTCTCTCTCTCTCTCTCTCTCTCTCTCTCTCTCTCTCTATATATATATATATATATATATGTATATATATATATATATATATATATATATATATATATATATATATGAAATTATACGTTAATCACATCCACAAAAGGGTACATTCATCACATCCACAAAAGGGTGCATTCATCGCATCCACGAAAGGGTACATTCATCACATCCACAAAATGGTACGTTCATCGCATCCACAAAAGGGTACGTTCATCGCATCCACAAAAGGGTACGTCCATCGCATCCACGAAAGGGTACATTCATCACATCCACAAAAGGGTGCATTCATCGCATCCACGAAAGGGTACATTCATCACATCCACAAAAGGGTGCATTCATCGCATCCACGAAAGGGTACATTCATCACATCCACAAAAGGGTGCATTCATCGCATCCACGAAAGGGTACATTCATCACATCCACAAAATGGTACGTTCATCGCATCCACAAAAGGGTACGTTCATCGCATCCACAAAGGGGCACATCCACAAAAGGGTACGTTCATCGCATCCACAAAAGGGTACGTTCATCGCATCCACAAAAGGGTACGTTCATCACATCCACAAAACGGGTACGTTCATCGCATCCACAAAAGGGTACGTTCATCGCATCCACAAAAGGGTACGTTCATCGCATCCACAAAAGGGTACGTTCATCGCATCCACAAAAGGGTACGTTCATCGCATCGACGAAAGCGTACGTTCAACTCAGGACCCACCAAGTGGTTTCCAGCCGAGTCGGGATTGGATTTCAATGGCGTTTAATAACACTCTGTAATTTTCCGCACACAGCAGTTTATCCCCGGTTTTTCACTAGCAAACATTTAAGGAGGTAATACTGGTAGCTACGCGAAAGGCAAATAACTCTTGAGGCCAAAGTATGTTGTTGGTTTTAATTTTTTCAAGTTTTTTTTTATTACATTTTGTCATCTTTTTTTTTTTCTTGCCGTTTATGCCCTAATCTGAAATAGAAATGGATATGAGACTGGAATAAAATTGGATTTCATGGCCTTATTATTATTATTATTATTATTATTATTATTATTATTATTATTATTATTATTATTATTATTATTATTCAGAAGATGAACCCTATCCTAATGGAACAAGCCCACCAAAGGGAACACTGACTTGAAATTCAAGCTTCCAAAGGATATGGTGTTCATTGGAAAGAAGCGGCAGGTGATAATTTCTTTATTTCATTATTATTTTCAATAATTTACGATCTGAAATTGTTGGTACGAAAAGTAAATGGGATTCACGCAGTCCAAATCTGTGGCAAATTTTCCCTAGAGAAAGTTATTGTATACTATAATATTTCGGTAAATTTATCCGCCTTTTTTTTTATATTTTTCAAGAAACTTAACCCGTCTTTACCTTAATTTTTTATGCAGTATAATGATTTTTTTTTGTACTGAATGCACTGTCGTTAACTGTGGATTGTAAATTTAATTACATGTTAATATTTTCTACCATTTTTAATATTTTCAAATATTCTAGCTTGTATATATCTGTTTAATCATCTTAATTATATTTCATTATGCGAAGATTCTGTTTATTATTATTATTATTATTATTATATAACAGGCGAGGATGGATGTATTTCAGGTGTGGTAAAATGTACCTATAACTTTCTTCGATATATATATATATATATATATATATATATATATATATATATATATATATATATATATATATATATATATATATATATATATATATATATAATCTCCAGCCCACAGTCACTAAGAAGCATTTTGTAACCAGTACATTATAGAGAGAGAAAAATCTTTCTTTACGCAGTCAAGGCGCGGTTCGCCGACCCTAACCACAGCGATATAAACACTCTCTTCAGAAGTACAACCACTGAGGGGAAAGCTTAACCTCTAAAGCTGAGAAGAATAGCTTTTAATGAAAACTGACCCCTAATGGAAGGGGAGCAAAATCCCCTCGCAGGGAATTCAGAGTAACGAGATATTCAAAACGCACAAGTGTCAATCAAATCTCAGGGGAAAATGATTATACAATTATTACGTAGGAGCAGATGTAAGTGTCAGCTGATAATGAATTTTATGTTGCATACACGTATGAATATATTCTGTTCTCTTACTGCGTGTATATATATATATATATATATATATATATATATATATATATATATATATATATATATATATATATATATATATATATATATATATATATATATATATATATAGTATATATATATATATATATATATATATATATATATATATTTATATATATATATATATGTACGTGTATATAGTTATATAATATATATACACACACACACACACACACACACACATATATATATATATATATATATATATATATATATATATATATATATATATATATATATTTATTATAATTACAAAACGCTCCTCAGTACTGAAGGCTGGATAAAAAAAATCTATATTTCTCTCTAAAATGAATTTATTACAAAACGCTAAGGAAGGAGAGTGGACTGGATAATAAGGAAAAATTACATACATTTGCTTTTCCCTTCTTCGTCTCGCAAATCAAACTCCATTCATAACTTTCACTTAGCAACTGATGCCTCAAATTGTTGCGTCGTTGATTTCGCTTGCATAAGATGCTCTCTGCCTGCCCTTTCATTGCGTTTGTAATTACATTTTTTGTATATTTATTTATTATTTTGTTAATTTATTTTTTCTTTTTTTAATAAGTGATTTCTTCTTTCTGTATTTCCAATTACCTTCTGTTACTTTTTCTCAATGAACACCACAATATTCTTTGGGAGCTTGAATTTCAAGTCAGTGGCCCCTGTGGTGGGCTTGTTCCATATGGATAGGGTTTATCTTCTGGATAATAATAATAATAATAATAATAATAATAATAATAATAATAATAATAATAATAATGATAATAATAATAATAATAATAATAATAATAATAATAATAATAATAATAATAATAATAAATGGCCCCTGTGGGCTTGTTCCATATGAGTAGGGTTCATCTTCTGGATAATAATAATAATAAATAATAATAATAATAATAATAATAATAATAATAATAATAATAATAATAATAATAATAATAATAAATGGCCTCTGTGGACTTGTTCCATATGAATAGGGTTCATCTTTTGGATAATAATAATAATAATAATAATAATAACAATAATAATAATAATAATAATAATAATAATAATAACAATAATAATAACAATAATAATAATAATAAATGTCCCCTGTGGGATTGTTCCATTTGAGCAGGGTTCATCTTCTGAATAATAATAATAATAATAATAATAATAATAATAATAATAATAATAATAATAATAATAATAATAATAATACTCGGTATTAATGCATGCAGCTGTGGCATTAACGTACGTTTGAGTTAATGATTACCAAACGAGGGTTAAAATTGCTGACTATGAACCTCAGACGAAGACGGACACAGAAATTTCTCAGGAGTCACAACTCCGCAGGGGGTTAGTGCCGTCAGTGCACCTCACGCGGTGCACTGTAGGCATTACTGAAGGTTCTTTGCAGCGTCCCTTCGGGCCCCCCCCCCCAGCTGCAACCTCTCTCCTTCCTTTTACTGTACCTCCGTTCGTTTTCTCTTTCTTCCATCTTCCTTGCCACCTTCTCTAACAGTTGTTTCATAGTGCAACTGCTTTGAGGTTTTCCTCCTGTTACGCCTTTCATACCTTAAACTGTCAATTTCCATTTCAGCGCTGAATGACCTCATAGGTCCCAGCGCTTGGCCTTTGGCCTAAGTTAAGTTAAGTATACCTTAGTTTTACCAGACCACTGAGCTGATTAACAGCTCTCCTAGGGCTGGCACGAAGGATTAGACTTCTTTTACGTGGCTAAGAACCAATTGGTTACTTAGCAACGGGACCTACAGCTTATTGTGGAATCCGAATCACATTATAGCGAGAAATGAATTTCTATCACCAGAAATAAATTCCTCTAACTCTTCATCAGCCGGTCGGTGGAATTGAACTCCTGCCCATCGAGTGACAGTCTGAAGCTCAACCGACTCAGCCAACAAAGGGCTTGGACCTTTGGCCTAAATCCTATATGGTGTTCTATTTAGAAGTTACAGTTGGAGTATTTCAAATCGAATGCAATGTGAGATAATAAATTGCTTGAGTTTTTGAGAAAAATGCTTCTGTGGAACACGGCGGATTTATGTCATAAGGGGAACTAATAGCATTAACTGTTGTAAGAAGTCACGATTAAAATATATTAGAGCGAAATACAATGGGAACTACTAAAAAATGTGTATTAAGTCATAAAGCTTTTAGAAAGCACGAAAAGAATGGCAGAAAAAATTGTGAGTAAACAGAAGGGGGGAAAGAATACAAAAACGAAGAGTCACAAATGAAAGACAAAACAACGCGTTGAAAAGGATTAAAGCAATGTAAGAATAAACGAACGACATTCAGGATAGAAGATTAAGGAAAAAAATGTAATTACGAACAAGGGGAGAGAGAGAGAGAGAGAGAGAGAGAGAGAGAGAGAGAGAGAGAGAGAGAGAGAGAGAGAGTGTTTCACTGTCGTGTTGTGTTTACTTTTAATTTTTAGTGGTTACTGATTGTTGTCTCAACGTCCATTAACCATATTGAGCCAAGACGTTTGTAAACAGTTTTGGCTTGAACAATAAGCTTTTTAGTTTTCTGGAAAAGAAAACTATTGTGCCGGTTTTGTCTGTCCGTCCGCACTTGATTCTGTCCGCACTTTTTCTGTCCGCCCTCAGATCTTAAAAACTACCGAGGCTAGAGGGCTGCAAATTGCTATGTTGATCATCCACCCTCCAATCATCAAACATGCCGAATTGCAGCCCTGTAGCCTCAGTGGCTTTTATTTTATTCAAGGTTAAAGTTAGCCGTAATCGTACATCTGGCAACGATATAGGACAGGCCACCACCGGACCGTGGTTAAAGATTCATGGGCCGCGGCTCACAGCATTATACCGAGACCGCCGAAAGATAGATCTATTTTTAAAGCCTTGATCATACACTGTACAGAAAACTCGACTGCGCTGAAGAAACATCGGCGCATTTTGAACTTGTTTAATAGTGCAACTGCGAGTTTTCCTCCTGTTACACCTTTCAAATCTTTTTTCCTGTCAATTTCCCTTTCAGAAATGAACGACCTCATTGGTCCCAGCGCTTGTCCTTTAGCGTAGATTCTATATTCGACTATAAATGTTGTAATTAATTGACATAACTATGATCATTCTTAATTGTGGAATTATTCAAATCACGTTATGTGGGAAAATTGTGACGCGATTTATCTGTGCGGAGTCATACAAATGAGTTATTTCAAAATTTTCTTTGTTATCGTTTCGAAAAGGTTTAGGATAAAAATGTCATCATAATATTTCCTTTCACTTCTTTTCAAAGGCTGTTCAGTTGGGCATCGTTCTAATATAACGCTTTTTTAAGCCAATTGTCTCTAGTATGGAAGAATCTCTTGCAATTAGGCGATTTACATTGATTTAACAAATGAGCAGGTACCAGTTGATTTCTCTTTATGGAACCAAATTTTCAACTTTTTTTATCAGTGATATAAACAAGCTATATGTCTACATAACTATACATATAATGTATATATGTATGTATATTATATATAATATGTTTTTTATATATATTATATATATGTACATTATATATATGTTAATGTGTATATATACATATGTATATACATAACATATGTATATATACATACATATATTATATAGATTCTATGGATCAAAACTATGCTATAAGCATTCCTGGAATCTGTGATTCTTAGTATCTGGAATGCGTGTATGCTTTTGATGAGGGGACACGAATGTTTGATGGAAGAAAAAATAATCGATTTTTTTAAACAGAATCTGATGGAGATATCTTTCAGATTCCAACTTACATGATAAGCACTCATGTTTTCGTCGCTGTGTGTGTGTGTGTGTGTGTGTGTGTGTTTGTGTCCATATATGGTCAAAGACATCCTAGTTTGTTTAGTTTTTTATTATTATTTCCTTTGAAGTATTGTCTTATCTACATGCATATTGTTAACAGTATATATATATGTATATATGTATATATACATACATACATATATATATATAAATATATATATATATATATATATATATATATATATATATATATATATATATATATATATATATATATATATATATATATATATATATATATATATATAATGTGTATGTATATATTTGTATGTGTGAATTCATGTATACATTTCTTATAATTTCCATCCGTTGCATTGGCTTAATAACTTACCGTGAGTTCACAGAGGCACTGAGGTATATCAGAAGCACTATACCCTAAAGGAATCCTTGTAAAAATTGTAAGATCTTTTATAAATGCAAATTCAAATATGTCAATTCAGATTTAGTAAAAACAGGACTCTGGTTTGCCTTTATTGCTCGCAATCAGGTTGCATTAAAATTTCAAATGCTTTCATCAAAAACTGGGGATTAATGACCCTTTTTCCTAAAAGAATCAGCTTCCAATTTACAACATTTTCGGACGTAATAGCCTTTATGTATAAACAGGAGGCAAAAACGTGTCATATGCAAATTTCCTTTTGATGACGATCTGTGTTGCATGACAGGTCGTGTTACAGGAGAGATTTGTCCGCGTAGCTCTTGTTGCAGTACTTATCAGGAATATCGGGTGAGGGCAAATATTTTAGAATATATGAGGTATTATTTCAACTAACATTACTCTTTACCCATAATCCTCTGATAGGTACTGAATGTGATAGCCATTAAAGCTGTCTTTGTAAGTATACGCAATTCATTCACATTAATACTTAACAAGCCATTTGGTTACTGACGTCGGATCCTTCATATTATTGCGCAAATCTTAAGACATTGACCTTATATTTTGCTTAAATATGTAAGAAGGACGAGAGATAAATCCATGAAACAGATTGTTCTGTATGAAATAGACTTGACGTCAGTTTTGACTGGATAGGGTACAATAGCGATGAGTATAGTTCAGTTCGACTACGAGGAAAAGAATCTCTTTTACTGAGAGAGAAAGTCACAGAGGTCTTTGACAAAAGCTGTCTTTTGCATTCCTTGATTTTAAGGGGTACTGGTTGATCTCATTCCTTGTTTTTAGGGCACTGGTTGTCCCATTCCTTGTTTATGGCACTGGTAAGTCCCATTCCTTGTTTATGACACTGGTAAGTCCCATTCCTTGTTTATAGCAATGGTAAGTCCCATTCCTTGTTTATGGCGCTGGTTAGTTCCATTCCTTATTTTTAGGGCACTGGTTAGTCCCATTCCTTGGTTTTAGGGCACTGATTAGTCCCATTCCTTGTTTATGGCACTGATTGGTCCCATTTCTTGTTTATGGCACTGATTAGTCCCATTCCTTGTTTATGGCACTGATTAGTCCCATTCCTTGTTTTTAGGCCACTGATTAGTCCCATTTCTTGTTTATGGCACTGATTAGTCCCATTCCTTGTTTATGGCACTGATTAGTCCCATTCCTTGTTTTTACGGCACTGATTAGTCCCATTCCTTGTTTATGGCACTGTTAAGAACCGAGGTTTTCGGCCCTTAAGAAAAACACAGGATCTTTATAGATGGAAAAACTATTGGGGCTGCTCTGGCTAATCGACAGCTCGCACACACAAAGAAGGAGGAATAACAAAAATACAGGAAATGGTTATAAAAATAGATTTATTAATATTAAACTTAATAATCCCAAATAAAAAAAGAAAACCATAACAAAATGAGCCAGGTCCGGGCCACGAAACAAAAATAAAGCAGTATTACTTTATATAAAAAAAGAAGTACCAGCAGCAGTCGATACAAAAAAAAAAGCCATCTCCAGCGAAGTCCACCAACTAACGACAACAGGCCGTATTATCACGACGCCCTGCTGCCGTCTCGCCAAAATACAAAGGACACGGGGCCACTGCACCCGAGCCAAAACTGCCGACAGGGTCTCCACCTGCGGCCAACAAACAACCATCTTCGTTGGTGCGCTGCTCCAGTCTGGGCCCAAACACCGGCTGCCCAAGAAACGTCCTCAAAGTCGAACTGCTGCTGGTACTCAAAAGTTCTCTTCCCCAAGAGAACAACCTGTTCGCTACTGCTGCCCGAACCTGACTAAAAGTTGGCGCCACGCCACCACAGACGTCAACAATCCTGTGAAAATAAGAGGGGAGGGGAGAGGATTAGCCAAATAAATAAACAGGTAACTACCGTACCGCCCATAGAACAACCAAAGATCCTAACAGGCACTGATTAGTCCCATTCCTTGTTTATGGCACTGATTAGTCCCATTCCTTGTTTTTAGGGCACTGATTAGTCCCATTCCTTGTTTTTAGGCCACTGATTAGTCCCATTTCTTGTTTATGGCACTGATTAGTCCCATTCCTTGTTTTTAGGCCACTGATTAGTCCCATTCCTTGTTTATGGCACTGATTAGTCCCATTCCTTGTTTTTAGGCCACTGATTAGTCCCATTTCTTGTTTATGGCACTGATTAGTCCCATTCCTTGTTTATGGCACTGATTAGTCCCATTCCTTGTTTTTACGGCACTGATTAGTCCCATTCCTTGTTTATGGCACTGATTAGTCCCATTCCTTGTTTATGGCACTGATTAGTCCCATTCCTTGTTTTTAGGGCACTGATTAGTCCCATTCCTTGTTTATGGCACTGATTAGTCCCATTCCTTGTTTATGGCACTGATTAGTCCCATTCCTTGTTTATGGCACTGATTAGTCCCATTTCTTGTTTATGGCACTGATTAGTCCCATTTCTTGTTTATGGCACTGATTAGTCCCATTCCTTGTTTATGGCACTGATTAGTCCCATTCCTTGTTTTTAGGCCACTGATTAGTCCCATTCCTTGTTTATGGCACTGATTAGTCCCATTTCTTGTTTATGGCACTGATTAGTCCCATTCCTTGTTTATGGCACTGATTAGTCCCATTTCTTGTTTATGGCACTGATTAGTCCCATTCCTTGTTTATGGCACTGATTAGTCCCATTCCTTGTTTTTAGGCCACTGATTAGTCCCATTCCTTGTTTATGGCACTGATTAGTCCCATTCCTTGTTTATGGCACTGATTAGTCCCATTCCTTGTTTTTAGGGCACTGATTAGTCCCATTCCTTGTTTATGGCACTGATTAGTCCCATTCCTTGTTTATGGCACTGATTAGTCCCATTCCTTGTTTTTAGGCCACTGATTAGTCCCATTCCTTGTTTTTAGGGCACTGATTAGTCCCATTCCTTGTTTATGGCACTGATTAGTCCCCATTCCTTGTTTTAGGGCACTGATTAGTCCCATTCCTTGTTTATGGCACTGATTAGTCCCATTCCTTGTTTATGGCACTGATTAGTCCCATTCCTTGTTTTTAGGACACTGATTAGTCCCATTCCTTGTTTATGGCACTGATTAGTCCCATTCCTTGTTTATGGCACTGATTAGTCCCATTCCTTATTTTTAGGGGTACTGGTTGACTCTATTCCTTTTTTTTAGGGCACTGGTTGATCCCATCCTTGTTTTTGGGCCAATGGTTGAATCCATTCCTTGATTTTAGGGTACTGGTTGTCCCATTCCTTGTTTTATGGCACTGGTTAGTCCCATTCCTTGATTTTATGGTATTAGAGGCCCCATTCCTTGTTTTTAGGGCATTGGATAGTCCTAATCCTAGTTTTTAAGGCCCTGATTAGTCCCATAAGTATTTCGAAACGCAAAAATAACCAGTGAGTAGAGATGGTTGCTTATCTATTAGACACGTGTCAGGCAGTCTCAAAAACATGAAAAGGCATGAGATTATTTTTTATCCCAACGTACCCACAGGCAGAGTCAACGTCCACTGTGGGAAACCCAGCAGTCGAGAGTTTTCAGATCAGAATTTTTCATTCCATGTTTAAGCCGAAAATCTCTTTAGCACCGATACGTGATGTTGCAAAAATACCCCCGAAAAACCAGATGCTTCTAGATTTGAGGGAGTGGAAGGGATTGGCTCGGCAGTTTTAGTCGCGTGTGAAAAGTTTCGCATGAATGTATAGTATTTAGGCCAGGGGCCAAGCGCTGGAAACTATGAGGTCATTCGGCGCTGAAACGGAAATTGGCAGTGAAAGGTTTGAAATGGGTAGCAAGAGGAAAACCTCAAAGCAGTTGCACTGGGAATCAGTTGCTGGGAGAGGGTGGAAAGTAAGATGGAAGAAAGAGAATGTGAAAGGAGGATTACTGAAAATAACAGAAATAAAGTTGCTTCCATTTAAGGATAATCAAACAAAAGTCAGCGCAATAAAGTCTTTTTTTTTTAAAGATATCAACAGGTAAGTGTTAAGTATACGTTAAGAATTCGCCAAGTGAAATTTGCAGTTTCTGGGAACTCCATCGAAACTCAAGGCAAAGAAGTGGTTAGATTTCAAAATATATTTTCAAGTATATTTACAGTATATGAAATATACAGCATTTGAAAATATGTTAAGAGTTCTTGAATTATTTTTCTAGAAATTCAGTACGCCAGTCAGTCAGAAGTCGTAAGTATATTTTTCAATATTATCGGCTCCAGATATTTCCTGCCACTTCAAAAGAACAAGTTTGTAATATATATATATATATATATATATATATATATATATATATATATATATATATATATATATATATATATACATATAACTTAATCTTTTAATTGACCTGTCCTTGCTTCTGAGCTGTTGAGCCTAATCCTTTGTAAAACCTCTTAAATATTTAACCCAGTTTTAGTAGGTTTACTAATTCTTCAGTTATGTTGGATTCCAGGTATATATTTTTCCTTTGTAATCCCTATCTGTCATTTACACGAGCTTTCTTTGTAAACTTATTTTTATATGTCTTCCGTCTGCTAAGTAAAGGACAAGAAGTCGAAAGGCCTTGCAGCACTCCATTGTTTCTCTTTCCTTTTTGGATTTTGTCTTTATTATATATATATATATATATATATATATATATATATATATATATATATATATATATATATATATATATATTTAAATATATATATATATATATATATATATATATATATATATATATATATATATATATATATTTATATATATATATATATATATATATATATATATATATATATATTTATATATATATATATATATATATATATATATATATATATATATATACATACATACATACATATACATTACACACCAATTACATACATATACGTAAGACAGAACGCCTAGTTTTCTTTCAGGACCGAACAAGATAATTTACCATAAAGTTCACAACTTTCTAAAAGTTTGATTCCGAGGTCTGCCCACGTTGACGAAAACATCAAAATAAATACCGCCCCCCCAAAAAAATAAAATAAAAATAAAAAATAAAACATGAACGTACATCACAAACTTTACAACATACGAAAAATACTGACTATTTTCTGCAAGAGTTCGTATCCATGGAAATACACCTTCGAGCAATGAGGGCGTGGCGAAATGAACTAAAAAAAATCATTTCACCTGGTGGGTGCATCTCCCAGGTAATGCCGTGTGATTCTTCGTGCCCCAAAAATAACACGGGAAGTCAAGTATCAGTCTCTGAACCGGTGATAATGATCGTTTGGAAAGTTCCCGTATTATAGCGTTTACATTTTAAGGGTCGTTCAGTCAGACGAGTGAAGTGTCCTAATAATGTTGAAGTGTTAAGTGTTGTTTTGAAGTTTCCTAATGTTATTGAAGTTTTATTGAAGCTTCCTGATGTTACTGAAGGTTTATTGAAGTTTCCTAACAATATTGAAATTTCCTAATAATACTGAAGTGTTGTTTTGGAGTTTCCTAATGATATTGAAGTTTTATTGAAGTTTCCTAATTATGCTGAAATTTCATAATAGTAGTGAAGTGTTATTTTGAAGTTTCCTAATGATACTGGAGTTTTATTGAAGATTCCTGATAATATTGACGTTTTATTGAAGTTTCCTGATAATATCGACGGTTTTTTGAAGTTTCCCAATAATATTGAAGTGTTATTTTCAAGTTTCCTAATATTATTGAAGTTATTTTGAAATTTCCTGATAATATTTGAAGTCTTATTGAAGTTTCCTAATAATACTGAAGTTTTGTCGAATTTGCCTAATAATGCTGAAGTTTTATTGCAGTTTCCCAATAATGTTGAAGTGTTATTTTGAAGTTTCCCGACACTATTGACGTTTTATTGAAGTTTCCTGATAATAATGAAGTTTTTTTTGAAGTTTCCTAATAATACTGAAGTGTTATTGAAGCTTCCTAATAATATTGAAAATTTTGTTGAAGTTTCGTAATACTGCTAAAGTTCTATTAAAGTTTCTAATAATATTGAAGTTTTAAATAATATTTAAAGTTGATGTTTCATTATAATATTGAAGTTTCATTGAAGTTTCCTAATAATATTGAAATTTTATTGAAGTTTCTTAATAATATTGAAGTTTTCTTGAATTTCCCTAATAATATTGAAGTTTTATTAAAGTTTCCTAATAATATTGAAGTTTTAATAATATCTGAAGTTTTATCGAAGTTTCCTAATAATATTGAGAGCTGCAAATTGGTATGTTGATCATCCACCCTCCAATCATCAAACATACTAATTTGCAGCCCTCTGGCCTCAGTAGTTTTTATTTTATTTAAGGTTAAATCTAGCCATAATCGTGCGTCTGGCAACGATACGGGACGGGCTACCACCGGGCCGTGGTTAAAGTTTCATGGACCGCGGGTCATATAGCATTATACCGAGACCGCAGGAAGATAGATCAGTTGTCGGTGGCCTTGATTATACGCTGTACAGAAAACTCGATCGGCGCATTTTTTACTAGTTACCTTGTTCATTTCAAATATTTAATTTATGATTCATTTTTCTTTGTTATTCCTCTTTTCTATTTTATTCTTTACTCCCCAATTCCTTTTTCCGTGCTTGGCATTTTGTTTTCCAATTAAGGTTTCAGCTCGGCTTGTGAAAATAACAACAAGAGTGTGTTTATCTTCCCTTTAAAAGAATAGTTATTGCATTCCTCCTTGGATAAAAAAACAAACATGTTCACTGACCCATTCCCCCTTTTGATAATATTACAAACAAATAACATTGCATGTTGTCATCCACGAAGTTCTTTGCATCGTCAGAGTGGTTTCATAAGTTTTATTCAGATATTTCTGGGATAAAAAAAAACTCTTCATATTGCGATATCCTGAAATATTTGTGATATGAAAAATCTCTAGTATCATCATGCATGCATTTCGTAATAATTTGCTTTCTTATTTGCCTTTATTATTTTGTTTATCTTTCAATTTTGCGTGGATGTTCTTACGAGACTTTTTGGTTCTCTGCTTACAATAAAGATAAAAATGAGCTAAGCTGTGTTAGACCAAAGTCTGCTTTTGTTTTCTTACCATTGCATATCTGGGGGAGAGAGAGAGAGAGAGAGAGAGAGAGAGAGAGAGTTTATATGAGGAAATTTTGGCATACTAAAAGTTTAATAGTTAAGATATCAGGTTAGTCAGGTCATTTGTTTAAGAAGATGAGAGAGAGAGAGAGAGAGAGAGAGAGAGAGAGAGAGAGAGAGAGAGAGAGAGAGAGAGTAGCCTGTGCTTGTTCTCTTACCTTTGCATATCTGAGAGAGAGAGAGAGAGAGAGAGTACAATCTGTGCTTGTTCTCTTACTATTGCATAGCTGAGAGAGAGAGAGAGAGAGAGAGAGAGAGAGAGAGAGAGAGAGAGAGAGAGAGAGAGAGAGAGTTATATGAGGAAATATCTGCATAAAAATGGCTGTGATACCAAATCACCCGTCCAAAGTTATCGTGATTATAAAGGCAACATAATATCAAAAGATAGAAAGAAGAGAGAGAGAGAGAGAGAGAGAGAGAGAGAGAGAGAAGCAGCAATCAAGTATGTAATACAAACCTGGAAAAGACTACCGTATCAAATTAACAGTTCAGGAACTTTGATTTTTGGTCTTCACGCGTCGTAGAGCAAACTGATGTTGAACGACTATTAAAAAAAGAGCATTTTTTCATCCACAAACATTTCGAAATATTGGTGCATTTTAGAGCAACACTGACACTTCCAAATTACAAAAAAAAACAAAGATTGTAAATCGATATTAAAATTTTTGCATACAAATGGATATGATAATCAGGTCATCTGTTCGAAGATATCGTGATTGTAAAGACAATATAATATTAAGAAGAACAAGAAAAACGAGGTGAGAGAGAGAGTGAGAGAGAGAGAGAGAGAGAGAGAGAGAGAGAGAGACCAAAGTCTGTGTTTGTTCTTCTATCATTGCGTATATGAGAGAGAAAGAGAGAGAGAGAGAGACCAAAGTCTGTTTGTTCTTCCACCATTGCGTATATGAGAGAGAGAGAGAGAGAGAGAGAGAGAGAGAGAGAGAGAGAGACAAACAGAGAGGAAAGTGTTTGTTTTCTTCTCTCTTACAGGTATGCTTTGGTAAGAGAGAGAGAGAGAGAGAGAGAGAGAGAGAGAGAGAGAGAGAGAGAGAGAGAGAGAGCCAGGAAGGTATTACAAGACCGAGCGGAAGCAAATCGACACGAACAAGGGCCATTCCGCAAATCAACCAATCCCTCAGGCTTTGGGCAAAACTCCGAGCGCCCAGGGACCGAGAACTGCTCGCAAGCAAGAAACGAGATTCGAAAACATTTCGAAGAAAAACTGTTCGAGTTCGCTTGGCCAGTCGGTGCTTGTTTTGAAGTTTCTCCTTGATTTCTGTTTTATTCGCTCGTGCCTGCGTGTGTGGATGTGTGTTTGTGTTGTGTGTGTGTGTGTGTGTGTGTGTATCTTTCTATGTACTTTGAGCTTAGCTGTTTTGTGATAATCAGCGATGATCTCAAATTTTGGAATGGGTAATATTGATGGAATAATGGATGTATGAAATTTTTGTCTCGGGGTTATGTTAAGAAAAATAGTTACACACACAGGCACACATAAACAGGTTTGATTGATTTATGTCTTCTAAAACTGGCGTTACAACAACAACACCCAAATGTGTATATATTACACACACACACACACACATTTATATATATATATATATATATATATATATATATATATATATATATATATATATATATATATATCTTCATTCTATTTCAAGGTTTGTTAAGCCAGCGATGGCTCAGCATTTGTGTCTGACGGATGTACAAAATTTATTTTGACAATTTCACTTCAGGATGTCTAGCTCACAGGGACAACGTTCGAGAGAAAACTAGATCATATTTCCCTATAGTTTATTGTACGCATTGAAAAACACTAGTAGTATTATCAGCAGCGATACCAGTCTCTGGAATTTATTAACTAA
Organism: Macrobrachium rosenbergii; assembly: GCA_039081455.1. Classification (NCBI taxonomy): domain Eukaryota; kingdom Metazoa; phylum Arthropoda; class Malacostraca; order Decapoda; family Palaemonidae; genus Macrobrachium; species Macrobrachium rosenbergii. The sequence continues at coordinate 17,556,439 of JANJGK010000022.1, read as the reverse complement.
TTGTAAATATATATATATATATATATATATATATATATATATATATATATATATATATATATATATATATATATATATATATATATATATATATATATATGTAAACTTTTAAAAATAAACTTGAAACATTCGCCCAGCAATCGTGTCTGGCAACAGATCCTTAATTGTCTGCTTGTATCTGACATCCACTGCTATTTTTGTATACATTTTTTTTAATCGCTAGTTTTGAGCAATCTCTCTCACTCTTTATCTTTTATTTCCACGTCCCCGTTTCCTCCTTTTAATTCTTCAGCGTCCCATTCTGCCAGAGCTTGATAACTCGTGCCGAGTGTATATTCAACCCAACTTCCAGTTTAATTGCTTTTATTAATTTCTTTTAAAGACACTTGCTTGCCTCGAGTTGCATTCTGCCTCTGAGCCTGTCTTCAGCGACTGATAAATATTGCAGCCCGTTATCAAGGACACTTTATGACATTTATTAGGCGAAATTAGAAAGTTTCGATAAAGTTTCAATAAGCGCTGAGGAATGAGTGTATTTTGATGTAAGGAAATTGTGAGGCCGAAATGGGACTTTTTTTTTTTATTCTGAAAGTTTATCGAGCGTGTAATCTCGCCGCGCTAATCAAACTTCGGAATACTTGCTAGATTGACGAAGGTTTTCTGAGAGAGAGAGAGAGAGTAAAGTTTGTATGTGCTTTCTTACCTTGTCTGAGAGAGAGAGAGAGAGAGAGAGAGAGAGAGAGAGAGAGAGAGAGAGAGAGAGAGAGAGAGCATGAAGTCTGTGTTTCTTCTCCTACCTTTGCATATCTGAGAGAGAGATAGAGAGATAGAGAGAGATTAAAGTATGTGTTTGTTCTCGTACCATTGCATATCTGAGAGAGAGAGAGAGAGAGAGAGAGAGAGAGAGAGAGAGAGAGAGAGTAATAATAATAATACTAATAATAATAATAATCCTTTATTTCCAATTGTACATTAGGTATTCTACATAAGTAGCCATATCAGTATAAAACAATGTGAATTTAAATCTTACATAAAATTTGGTATAGGTTAAGAATATCAAAATCAGTAAAAATAGCATTAATATAAATACCATAGGAACTATTTGAAACTATGTAAAAGTAGACAATCATAGGTAAAATGAGCTTCAAATAGAAATCTAATAGTCATAAATTATCAATAAAAAAGTATATAGAAATACTAAAATTTTCAATAAATAAGTCTTAACAATACAGACTCAGAACCCATTTTGAATTAGGATACCTGAATTTAAAAACTACAATGTAGTATCAGTTAGTAAAAGATATAAAAATAAGCCTGATTAAAATCTAAGAAGAAGGTACTAATAATTAAAAGAACAATTAATACTCTGTTAAAAGTAAACTTCTTAGTTTTGACTTGAAAATAGACACAGAGCCAGCTTCTTTTATTTCACGTGGCTGTTCATTATACAACATTGGACCTCGGATTCTGATTTGCCGTGAGCCAATACTAGTTTTATGTCTTGCAAC
>JANJGK010000022.1:17452311-17554831 GCA_039081455.1 Macrobrachium rosenbergii | reverse complement strand
GTGAGTTTCCACCAATCACGATTAGCTTCAGTGATATCGACTGTGGATATTTACCGTCAGCTCTCCCACACACACTAAAAATAACCTATAGTTATGTAAGTCCTTTGGCATATTTATTTTTTCAGTCCAAAGGACATTGAGGATCAGCCATAAAGGATAAGGTAGACTTTCCTGACTCTTGAAGAAAATGTTAAGGAATACAAAGGCAAGAGTAGAAACCCAAAGCTTCGAAATGGAAGGATAAAAACAAGCGGCCGAAGACTAGCAATGACCTGAGGGGTACAAACAAATTCTTCCCTTCGAGTGTCTGCGGTATATTGGTTAGCTTTCGAAAACAGTTTTGGAAATCTCCTCCTACCTCAGTTTTCCCATCCTCTTATTCTTCCTCCAAAAAGTGGATCAGTTACTTCCTTTGTTTCCTAATACATTTCGTTTCCATGTTTCAATATTAATGCAAGAAACAAAAGGATTTTACAGCCTAGAGGTATGGTCTCAACAGGGTGATGGCTAGTTAGTTTAGCTGATTCCAGTGCGTCTAACGGTTTGATTATCGTGCTGTGGTAACCTACCGGTCGACAGTGCGTCCGATTTCATAACGGTAGGTTGCGGGGACTGTAATCAAACTTTCAAAGTCGTTGACCGCGGGATTATAGTAAAACTATTAATATAATGATTTTTGTGTTTTTGTGTTAGTGGTGGTAATATCAGAACCAGTAGTAGTAGTAGTAATAGAAATATTAATTCCGGTAACATTAGAACCCTATATGAATATTAGCAGGTAATATTCGATAAATATCACGGAAAAACTACGAAGCAAACTTTATACCTTACTTTCCAACACCAAATTTTTAATACCCAGGCATTTACAAATCTCTCCACGTATGACACCCAGAATAAAATTTGAGAAAAAATACTGAGCCAATTCTCATGGGAATTTTTTATTCCAATAAAGCTGTCCCCACGGACCCGCAAATTCCCAGCGACGCAGAAGTTTTGGAATTGGGAAGCGGCTAAGAATTTTAGATTTTCAGCGAACGTGGCCCAGATCTCTGGGGGACTTATTCAATTCGATTAACAATACACCCTAATACACTCTTCGTACGAAGCCCCGTGTGTATTGTTCGAACTGCGTTCGTGTGTTTGTTGCTGAAATTGATGTTTTAAGATTTTTGTTTGTTGATTTTGTTTGAACTTATAATTCGAATTAAGGATGCGTGTAGTCAGTCTTCCATGCAAGTGGTTCTTCAAAGGCGTTTCATCTCAAGGCCTAAGTGAAAATACAAGGTTTTGTTTTTTAAAGGGTTTTGAAAATATATTCTTGAGCTACAGTATTTTATTTTTATTTTTATGATGCTCCAGTTATTATTTTATAAACTCATTTTGTTACATGTATGCTGTTTAACTCAAAATATTTTTCGTATGATTTTCTGATTATGTTATACCTTATAACGATTCAGGAATATGAATTTAAACTAATAATTTCCAGATATTTTTGCACATATCTTAAAAAGATTAGGCTTAATACTTTCAAAAATGAAAAATCCAACTGTTTATACTTTTTAAAACTGTATATGAAGGTTAAAAGTTGAATTGATCTCTGTTCAAGCACTTTTATTTTTAAAAAAATGTAGGTATGTAATGTTCGTGATTTCCTTAATTATTTTATGTAATAAGGTAAAAAAAAAAGTTAATGTCAAGAAAAAAGAAATTGTTTAATAAGGTATAAGCGATTCTTTACAAGGCTAATCCGTGTAGCTTATTCAGCCGATAACAGATTATAACAATGAACAAGTAAAAATGCAATCGAGTTTTCTGTACAGCCGCTACAGCGTATGATCAAGGCCACCGAAAATAGATCTGTCTTTCGGTGGTCTCGGTAGAATGCTGTGTGAGCCGCGGCCCGTGAAACTTCAACTACGGCCCGGTGGTGGCCTGGCCTATATCGTTGCCAGACGCAAGATTATGCCTTAATTTTAACCTTACATAAAATAAAAACTACTGATGCTAGAGGGCTGCAATTTGGTATGTTTGATGATTGGAGGGTGGATGATCAACATAGCAATTTGCAGCCCTCTAGCCTCAGTAGTTTTTAAGATCTGAGGGCGGACAGAAAAAAGTGTGAACAGAGAGACAACAAAATAGTTTTCTTTTACAGAAAACTAAAACAAAACAGCTGGAAATACAATGATAATTGTGAAGCAATGGCGGACGTAATGTCATTATCATTGTTGATTTTCCTTCAAGTTGCGAGCCCTATTCATTCATTTTACTGTGCCTCCGTTCGTATTCTCTTTCTTCCATTTTTCTTTCCACCCTCTCCTAACAATTGTTCCATAGTGCAACTGCGAGATTTACCTCTTTTTTACACCCTCCAGACCTTTTTACTCTCAATTGCCCTTTCGGCCAGGAATGATCTCGTGAGTCCCAGCGGTTGGCCTTTGGCCTAAATTTTACACTCCATCCCGGTGCATGTAATACTTTTGAAATGTGATACATTGATGGAGCATTCAACAAATATCACCCTGTTGATATTACTTTTTTCTGAATAAATTTCCGAAAAGTTGAATATAATTTTCACTTATTTCATCACCAAACTTGGATCAGTGATAAGAACTCACGATTTTTAAAAGAGTTCTGATGTATGTATGTATATATGTATATAAAGCATTCATGTTCTGCACACATACACGCGCATATATATATATATATATATATATATAATATATATATAAATATTTATTCATGTATATTTATATCTATTTAATATATTTACACAGACAGACACACACACGCACACACACATGTATATAATTATATCACACGAAGAATTGGCGACCTAAGCAGCAATACTTCATTTAATTCTTTAATTTGTTTCCTTAATTTCAGGGACGTATCCGGCAACTGGATTCCGGAAATGAGATTCTCACGGCTGCCTCACCTGAGAATTTTGTGAGTGCGGAGATTGCTTGCTTTCATTTTTTCTTCTGTTCTTTCATTGTCGTTTTTCTCATTTGTTCCTCTCATCTTCTGCATGTATTCGAGTGTTAGTGTGTGTGTGTGTATGTGTGTGTGTGTGTGTGTGTGAGTTTGTGTTTGTTTGTGGGCGTGTTTTTGTTTGTATATATGCTTGTTATTCCTTTGGTAAATTATATGTGTATATATGTATATGTATATATGTATATATATATATATTTGTATATGTATACACACACATATACTGTGTATATATATATATATATATATATTAGTGTGTATGTGTGTTTGTGTGTGCGTTTGTGTGCGTGGTTGCTTTTCTGCAACTCTTATGGTATAGTATTGCTAGCAAAATGTACTTTAAATGCTGATTGCTGCCCACTGCAGCCGACTAACTGACATAGGCTTAATTTAATACTCAGGATAACAGAGACATTAACGTATAAGTGGACCGAGCCCACAAACCCTTCCTCGCCCAGGATTCGAACCTGGGTCACCTTGTTTGGTGGGTGAGAATGCTACCTATCACACCACAATATCATCTTCTCTTCTTCCCCAACAGATTGGGGTAATGCCGTCAGTGCACCTCACGGGGTGAACTGTATGCATTACTGAAGGTTCTTTGCAGCGTCCCTTCGGCCCCTAGCTGCAACCCCTTTCATGCCTTTTACTGCACCTCCGTTCATATTACCTTTCTTCCATCTTGCTATCAAACCTCTCCTAACAATATTTCACAGTGCAACTGCTTTGAGGTTTTCCTCCTGTTACACCTGTCAAGCCTACCCACTCTCAATTTCCTTTCCAGCGTTGAATGACCTCATAGGCCCCAGTGCTTGGCCTGTGGCCTAAACTGTATATTCCTTTCCCACAGAGTGGTCATAAGAGCGGGAATACGGTCGCTGAGAAACGGAACTTTTTCGTCTATGGAGGAAATTGAAGAAATGTAAGATTGAACAGTGATTTCTTTCCGTTATATTTTGATAAGTGAAAGGTACTGTAGAATATAAATGAATATTTATTATGTTAGGTTGTTTTTGCTTTAGGAATGCTTAAATTCACCTGGCGTAAACTTTTATTCCTTTTGTTTGTTAATATCAACGTAGACATTAGCCGTTCTTTGTGCGGTATAAGATGGGGTTAGGTTTAACGATGGAAATTGGATATGTTTAAAGCTTTATGTTGCATCTCTCTCTCTCTCTCTCTCTCTCTCTCTGTATGTATGTATGTATATACACACACACACACACACACACACATATATATATATATATATATATAGATATATATAGATATATATATATATATATATATATACAGATAAAGATATAATTTATATATATATATACATACATATAATCTATATACATATACATACACATACATACATACATATACATATAATGGACATAAATACATATATACTTATAATGGCAATCAATAACAGATGTTCTAAATTTACGTTCCACAGGCACATCACAGGGAACGACCTCCTGGTCGTCGAGAACGGAACCTTCCTGGGTACCGGGTCGTTACGTCACTTGTGAGTCTACTTTCTTATTTATATATATATCCTTTCACTCCATTGGAACCTTATCACTGTTACCAGATTTGTCTAATTATATCTACCATCTTAATTCCTTAGTTACTATATCCATGCAGTTATTTACTCTGTCAATTTTCCACTGCATCAAGTAACTGAGCTGTCAACATCTTCAGTGTTCTATGTAATTATTGCCTGATGTTTTTGTAAAATAATTTTCTCAAAAGTATTTGTTATTTTTTTGTTTATTTTTTTATTTTCTGCCGTTGAACTTTCAGCTCTGTCCACTGTTTGTAAAGGAGAGTGAGAGAGGAAGGAGGTTTTCTACACCTTGTATTTGAAATTTGTTTTTAAATCATACATTTCTCCTCAAAAAATTTGTTTTTAAATCGTCCATTTCTCCTCAAAAAATTTGTTTTATATCATCCATTTCTCAGAAATTTGGTTTTAAATCATCAATTTCTCCAAAAAAATTTGTTTTTAAATCATCCATTTCTCAAAAATTTTTTTTTTAAATCATCCATTTCTCCTAAATTTTTTTTAAATGATTCATTTCTCCAAAAAAAATTTGTTTTTAAATCATCCTTTTCTCTTCAAAAAAATTATTTCTAAATCATCCATTTCTCCTCATAAGACGCTCCCGTACGGGGGTAGTGCTGTCAGTTCACCTCATGCGGTGCACTGCAGGCATTACTTAAGGTTCTTTGCAGCCTGCCTTCGGCCCTTAGCTGCAACCCCTTTCGTTCCTTTTACTGTACCTCCTTTCATATTCTCTGTCTTCCATCTGACTTTCCAACCTCTCCTAACAATTGATTCATAGTGCAACTGCTTTGAGGTTTTCCTCCTGTTACACCTGTCAAGCCTTGTACTGTCATTTTCTCTTTCAGCGCTGAATGACCTCATAGGTCCCAGTGCTTGGCCTTTGGCCTAAACTCTATATTCAATTCAGTTCAGTCCTCATAAGAGTAGCCTCTCTCTCAAATAGTCTCATCATTGTTACTGTTCGGTCTGGAAAAAAATCATTCAGAAAATACAAAGAACATCTTCAACAGTATGTGTTCCAGGCATTTTACCTGATGAAGCTGGAAATTTGCCCCCAGCAGTATCTCTCTCTCTCTCTCTCTCTCTCTCTCTCTCAGAAAATATTAGAAACATTATCTGTATATTCCAGGCGCCTAATGAAGCTGGGAAACTGCGCCTGAGGTATCTCCCAGCTCTCTCTCTCTCTCTCTCTCTCTCTCTCAGGATATGTAAAAAATATTATCTATATATTCTAAGTATTTTGCCTAACGCAGATGAAAATCTGCTACCGGCTGTATCTCCCCCCCCCCCCCACCTTCTCTCTCTCTCTCTCTCTCTCTCTCTCTCTCCTAGAAAATATAAAAAAAATTATTTATGTATTCTAGGTATTTTACCCAATGAAGTTGAAAACCTCCCACCGGCAATATTTCCATGTCCCGTCTCTCTCTCTCTCTCTCTCTCTCTCTCTCATGCACGCTGAGTACATTAGCCCCCCTTCCATTATACCGTTGTAGCTCGAGCCATCTCCACTGTTTTGTAGTGGATATGAATATGCAATGCTTAAGGAGTAAAACCCGATACTAAGCTAATGGTCGCAAGCGTGGTCGCAGAATTATCCTTTTTGCGACCAAGAACTCCAAGAATTTAACATTTTAATGTAGCGGGGAAGAGTATTTTTCAAAACAGGTGGAGCTCCAAAAATTATTATTATTATTATTATTATTATTATTATTATTATTATTATTATTATTAGTGATTAAAATCCACAGTTGTATCAATGAATCGTATTGATATGCAAAAGATACAATTCATCATCATAACTATTATTATTATTATTATTATTATTATTATTATTATTATTATTATTATTATTATTATTATTATTTTAAGCTCATTTTTACATCAGCTTTTCATTCATCCTCTTCTTTTAGCCCCCACCCCCCTCTCCCTCTCCCTCCCCCTTCCCCTCCCCCTCCCCCTCCCCCCTTCATCCTTCCTGCATCAAAGGAGTTCTCCCATCTCTTCAGTTCAGCGTCTATCCATTTGCATACTTCCTTCGGAGATCCATTTACCCATTAACCTCTCTCTCTCTCTCTCTCTCTCTCTCTCTCTCTCTCCATTTATTCCCGTCCAATGCGGCCCCCTGCTCTCGAGTTCTTTCTATTTTCTTGTGAAGAGGAGGGAACCTCAATCTTCTCTCCCATAATATATTAACGCTTGGTCTATCTCCGCGCTGGATGCCTGCTAAAGATGAATAAGCTATTATTATTATTATTATTATTATTATTATTATTATTATTATTATTATTATTATTATTATTATTACAGGTTTTGTTAAACAAAATGGCAGTTTCAACAGCATTTATTTTATATAGTACACGTTCAAATTGAGCGTGTACTATATAAAATAAATGCTGTTGAAAATGTAATTTTATTTGACAAAACCTGTATTAAAGAAGGTCTTTTTCCTAATTTTATTATTATTATTATTATTATTATTATTATTATTATTATTATTATTATTATTATTATTGGGGATCTTTTTCAAGAAGAGATGCGTGTATGGACGCGTTTATCAAATTAACACAATACTGGTTGACCCTTTATAATATCTCGTTGCTTTCAGAAGTGCTGTCACAAATATCTGGTCCCCGTAGGGGTTAGTGCCGTCAGTGCACCTCGTGCGGGCCACTGTAGGCATTACTTAAGGTCCTTTGCAGCGTGCCTTTGGCCTCTAGCTGCAGCCCTTTTCGTTCCTTTTACTGTACCTCCTTTCATATTCTTTCTTCCATCTTACTTTCCACCCTCTCCTAACAATTGATTCGTAGTGCAACTGCTCTGAGGTTTTCCTCCTGTTACACCTTTCAGACCTTTTACTGTCAGTTTTACTGAATGACCTCATTGGTCCCAGTGCTTGGCCTTTGGCCTAAATTCTGTACTCAATTCTCGGTTCGATTCCCATCAACCGGGTGTACCCGACAACCTATCTCGTTACATGTAAATTCCCGATAGCATAGAACTTGGATCAATGAGAAAGTTAATCTAACTTGATGTTGTTCTTCTTTTAATCACTAGGCAGCTTAGCAGCAACAACATAACCGACCTTCCCGATGGCCTGTTTATGGAGAACAACAAACTGGAGAGACTGTAAGTACACCATAAGTTCTTTCCTTCTCAGATTAAGGAACAATTCGGGGATTGTTTGCGATGCAAATGTTGTTCTGCCCTTTTTTCCCCACATCGGAGAATCTGATTAAACTGAAGGGTTCGCGGAATGTTGGTTTATGAAGAGAGAGGGAAAAAAAAGATAGTCTTTAATATGAGAAAGTAAATGAAAAAAAGATATAGTCTTTAGTATGTGAAAGTAAATGGAAAAAACATAGTCTTTAATATGAGAAAGTAAATAAAAAAAAAAAGATGAGTCTTTAGTATGAGAAAGTAAATGAAAAAAAGATATAGTCTTTAATATGAGAAAGTAAATGGAAAAAAAAGATAGTCTTTAGTATAAGAATCTCTAATATGAGAAAGCAAATGACAAAAAGAAAAGTCTTTAATTTGAGAAAGTAAATGAGTTTCTTTGAACTGGCTAGTCTTTAATATGAGAAAGTAAATGGGAAAAAGATATAGTCTTTAATTTGAGAAAGTAAATGGTAAAAAAGTTAATCTTTAACACGAAAAAGTAAATGAAAAAAAAGATAGTCTTTAATATGAGGAAGTAAATGGAAAAAAGATAGTCTTTAATATGAGAAAGTAAGTAAAAAAGATAGTCTTCAATATGAGAAAGTAAGTGGGAAAAAAAGATAGTCTTTAATATGAGGAAGTAAATGAAAAAAGATAGCTTTTAATATGAGAAAGTAAATCAAAAAAAGATAGTCTTTAATATGAGACAGTCAATGAAAAAAAGATAGTCTTTAATATGAGAAAGTAAATGGAAAAAAGATAAGTCTTTAATATGAGACAATAAATGAAAAAAAAGATAGTCTTTCATATGAGAAAGTCAATATAAAAAGATAAGTCTTTAATTTGAGAGAATAAATGAGTTCCATTGGACTGACTCGGTTTCCAATTCGTGAAAATTAAATCTTGTTTATCACTGTAATTAAGTTAAATTATTTTAATTACATTATATATTACATGAATTGCTTTTAATAAGAGACGTTCGGATTGTTTAGAGGAATGGTAAAGCTATGATATAGATTATTTAAAACTTCATCTGCCCCGTAGGGGGGTAGCGCCGTCAGTGCACCTCACGCGGTGCACTGTAGGCATTACTTAAGGTTCTTTGCAGCATGCCTTCGACCCCTAACTGCAACCCCTTTCGTTCCTTTTACTGTACCTCCTTTCATATTCTCTTTCTTCCATCTTACTTTCCACCCTCTCCTAACAACTGATTCATAGTGCAACTGTAAAAGGTTTTCCTCCTGTTACGCCTTTCAGACCTTGTACTGTCAGTTACCCTTTCAGCGCTGAATGACCTCATAGGTCCCAGTGCTTGGCCTTTGGCCTAAATTCCATATTCAGTTCGATTCAAAACTTCATCTGGCATACTTTAAGAAAATGAATGAAATAGAAGAATAAAACCTTTATAGAAACTTTATGTAAAGGGTATGGATTCCTTTTATAAAGCATATTCAGGCATCCTTTTCTTTCATTCAAATATGTGCTTTACTTTGTTTACATAAACAAATCTATATTTTTTTTTCCTTCACAGCGAACTGAATGATAACAAACTAAGGGAGATAAGGGCTTCGATGTTCATAGGTCTGGGACACCTGTTAAATTTGTAAGTTTACAAACTGCAAACTTTGTTAGTTTGGTGTTTTTATTTACAAAAAAATGTAAAATAAAAAAATGTTAATCGTCTTAGATAGTAACTGAACTTTACTGCCAGGGGCAAAAGGATTATTATTATTATTATTATTCTCCGTAGGGGGGCAGTGCCATCAGTGCACCTCATGCGGTGCACTGTAGGCATTACTCAAGACTCTTTGCAGAGTGCCTTCTTTAGGCCCCTAGCTGCAACCCCTTTCGTTCCTTTTACTGTACCTCCTTTCATATTCTTTCTTCCATCTTACTTTCCACCCTCTCCTGACAATTGATTCATAGTGCAACTGCTTTGAGGTTTTCCTCCTGTTACACCTTTTAAATTTTTACTGTCAATTTCCGTTTCAGCGCTGAATGACCTCATTGGTCTCAGTGCTTGACCTTTGGCCTAAATTCTGTATTCAATCCTGAAACTGCCGCTACTTACAATAGGATTATTAGTAATGTTATCATATTAGACCAGCTGATTATTTGCCTTTGTTATTGTATAACCTAAATATGTGACTGATACAATTCGAAATATATCTAATTAGGTAATATTGGCAACTACATAAAAAAAAAAACTTTATTTTATATTTATGATCAAGGTATATTGAGAGGAACAAGATGGAGGTCCTACCAGCGGAGGTTTTCGTGAAAATGCCCAATCTACAGTTCCTGTATCTCGGTGGCAACAAATTGCGAGTGGTTTCTCCCATGACTTTCGTGGGACTCAGTTTCCTACACTTGCTGTAAGTAGTCCTCATAATCTCTCTTTAAATATTTCGCTGTATTTCGCTTGCAATTTACTCCCGTTTCACAAAGCTCTTGGGAAAGCAATGATAGATTCGGTCACTGAGATGTTATCGTTAATTTTCTAGAAGGCGTCTGCAATTTCTCTGTGCTGGGCATGGAATTCATAGATATGTTTTAGTCCGTAAGAAGCAAATGGTTTTAGCGTCTAGTAAAACGTGCCCACTTTCCATTTAACTGTGAATTATGGAATGCTATCATTAATTGCCCAGAAGTCATCTGCAGTTTCTCTGTACTTCGTATGGAATTCACAGATATGTTTTAGTCCATAACAAGCACATAGTTTTAGCGTCTAGTAAAACGTGCTCGCTTTCCTTTTAGCTGTGGATTATGGAATGCTATCATTAATTGCCCAGAAGGCATCTGTAATGTGTCTATAATTGGTATGGAATTCACAGATGGGTTTTAGTCCATAGCAAGCAAACGGTTTTAGCATTTAGTAAAACTCTCTCTCTCTCTCCATTTAGCTGTGAATTACTGAACGCAAACCCATCCTTTTATTCTAATTCATGTCGTATCGCTAAGTCCCCTTATAGACGAGAATATGAAGACAAATTCGTTTGAATTTCCCTCGCTGCTTCCACTTTCTTGCGAATTATTGAACTGATCGAATGTGTTTCATTTCCGTTGGGTTAATGCTTGACATATCCCAAGAATACAGGATTTAATTTATGGAATTGTTATTATGAAGATTCTTGTTCTTCATCCCTTCTTCTTCTCATTTTTCTTCTTTTTCTTGTAGATCCCTGGAGAGAAATGATCTGAAGATTCTGGTCAATGGAACATTTGCCGGACTCGGCCAACTTAAGAATCTGTGAGTTACCTTCCATATTGAGTTACTTACACCCACACACACGTTAGTAAAAATCATTCTTGTTTAAAAATGTCTAGTTCTGTTCTTAATTGGCAGTTTTAAGAAGCTCCATATGAATTATGAATCTGTTACATTTTCTCATAGCATCATAATCAGGAGTATTAGACACATATTCAAAAATAGAAAATGTTGTGTAATTACTTTATTTATTATAGGATAGCCTGGAAATTCAACTTTGTCGTTATTTATCAATCCGAGTATTTTAAGTCTTATCTCTCGATATAACAGTAAATTCACATCACTACTTATTAGTATCCAATCTTAAAATCAGTCACTTGCAACTAAAGTATTCGTTTTGAAGGATAAGCTTCTATAACAACAAGTAGCAAAATGCGCCCAAGTTTCTTCGGCGCAATCGAGTTTTCTGTACAGCCGCTACAGCGTATAATCAAGGCCACCGAAACTGGATCTATCTTTCGGTGGTCTCGGTATAATGCTGTATGAGCCGCGGCCCATGAAACTTTAACCACGGCCCGGTGGTGGCCTTCCCTTTATCGTTGCCAGAAGCACGATTATGGCTAACTTTAACCTTAAATAAAATAAAAACTACTGAGGCTAGAGGGCTGCAATTTGGTATGTTGGATGATTGGAGGGTGGGTGATCAACATACCAATTTGCAGCCCTCTAGCCTCGGTAGTTTTTAAGATCTGAGGGCGGAAAACTAAAAATTACGGTTTAAGTAAGTTCTTATGAAGAAAATAATAAGTTTTAGCCATTTTTCACGGCCAAACTACACTTAATTTCTTTTGATTGGGGTAAAATCAAATTTATCATGTTAATATAACATTTCAAGTGTATCAAGTTGTAGGTACCCCAAAGAATAATTAGACTTTTAAATCTTTCTGATTCTCTTTTCTAGGATTCTTCAGGACAACGGCCTGGTTGGGTTTGAAGATGGGACATTTGATGACCTTGTTTCTGTGGAATCATTGTGAGTTAATCTTTTATGTACTCTTCTTTCAACTATATAATAATATATATATGTGTGTGTATAATGCACACACACACACACACACACACACACACACACACACATATATATATATATATATATATATATATATATATATATATATATATATATATATATATATATATATATATATATATATATTTATATATATAATCAACACACTCCCGCGTGTGGAACAGAAATAAAATTCTGACTCACATCAGGATCGAATCCAGGTCTTTCAGTCGAAAGGCAAGGGCGCTGCCCACTAGGCCACACGATTCATAAAAGAAGTTGAAACCTGAGTTCCACTGCACACAAGGAATTACCTGGGCAGCACCCTTGCCTTTTAATTGAAAGACCTGGGTTCGATGCTGACACGAGTCAGAAATTTATGTGTGTATGTATATATATATATATATATATATATATATATATATATATATATATATATATATATATATATACTGTTCTAAAGAAAGAGTAGCTGCAATCTTTTGGCACTCTGGGGCCGGTGGATTCATGGACAAACTTCCAGACCTTAGAGATTTAATATTCATTTTCCGTGAAGTTTGTGTTAAATTTTAATTTTGAAGTTTTATTTTTCAGTTAGTTTGACTGTTTGCGCCTACATCTTATAGTGAAGTCCCATCGTATATGTTTAGTGTATCCCTGAAGAAGGCCGTGGGTTGATGGCGGAAACGGCTGTGGCCCTTGTCATTATTAAACAGAGTAACACAGAAGTAGTTTTTTTTTTTTTTTTTTGACTGTCCTTTCAGGACTTCAGCCTGAAGGCTAAGAAAAATTACTGGAAATATTCGAAACGTTGCCAGAAAGGTATAGATACCAGCTAGTGCATTAACACCTGTATTTTTATACAGGTGTATTTTAGCACAGTTGTATATCAGTACAGGTGTATTTTAATACCGTTACATCTAACATTTAGGAATAACTCAGTATTCAGAAGCAGCGAAACTAAAGACAGTGGACGAGAACACCTTTGATAATGGTGAAAAAATCCTTTTTAATGTAACTCTTTGTTCTACTCGAGAATATAATCTCATACTGTAAGTTCATTGGTCGATAAGTAATTAAGGGTAAACACGAAACACTTTTGTCTACAGCTTACATAAAGTGATATTCTCTCTCTCTCTCTCTCTCTCTCTCTCTCTCTCTCTCTCTCTCTCTCTCTCTCTCTCTCTCTCTCTCTCATTTTTTTTTTAAATTACTCACCCAGGTGTCTGCGTGGAAACAACCTCCGAGAATTACCGCCATCTGGAGGCTTCACGGAAATGGCCAAGCTGGAATACATGTGAGTGAATTCCAGGCTCTCTCTTGGTACATTCTTTTGTGACAGAAACCGGAATTGCGTTCCTGAAATTATTAAATGCTATATTTTCTACTTTTTTTATACCTGTTTTGATTTTGTTTTCTTTCCTGGAATGAGATCTGGAAGAAGACTTAATTATTTTCTAGTCACTGTAATTTCTATATTTCCAGTCTGCTTTTGTATTCTGTCCTGGAATAAAATCTGGAACAAGACTTAATTTTTTCTAGTCACTATTATTTCTGCACTTCCAGTCTGCTTGTGTAAATAAAATCTGGAAAAAGACTTGTAATTTTTTCTAGTCACTGTAATTTCTGTACTTCCAGTCTGCCTGTGTATTCTCTCCTGGAATAAAATCTGGAACAAGACTTAAATTTTTCTAGTCACTATAATTTCTGTACTTCCAGTCTGCTTTTGTATTCTGTCCTGGAATAAAATCTGGAACAGACTTAATTTATTCTAGTCACTATAATTTCTGTACTTTCAGTCTGCTTTTGTATTCTGTCCTGGAATAAAATCTGGAACAAGACTTAATTTTTTCTAGACACTATAATTTCTGTACTTCCAGTCTACTTTTGTGTTCTGTCCTGGAATAAAGTCTGGAAGAAGACTCATTTTTAGTACTATCATTTCTGTACTTCCAGACTCGGCTTCATAAGAAATTATTGTTTACATTTTAATGAATTTTCAACCACTCTTACGTTTTAATTCAAATTTTGTTAGTTACGAACTAAGTTACTTATATTAATATCTTAAAGTGCTTTTTTATCTCTTTCTAGATATTTCGACGAGTTTCAACAGTGCGCGCTTGCGCTCCACGTGCGCATTTGCGAACCAAAAGGTGACGGTATTTCCTCTGTAGAGCACCTGCTTGATAGTCTAGTTCTCAGAGTAAGGTAAGGAGGAAGACCTCTGATTGATCTGTATGTTGAACTGGCGTCGCAAAACAAATGAGGAAAGGAACTTTTGCTTTTAAAAAATACAATGTAAAATAAAAATGGAAAAAAAAATCAAAATCTGGCTAATGGTATTAAAAAAAGAACGAGTTTTGTCTGGTACAATAAAAGTTCTGTAGATGTAAACCTTTGTACCTCAGTGTAAACTAACCTTTAATATACTTTACCTTTGCTCATAAGCCTGTTAAACATTGCAGAAGAGAATTATTATAAGATGTGTAATGCCCATCCGCTAAGTACGTAATTCCCTTGTTATGGAAACGGATGTAATCAGTATGAAACCTTTGAAGTATAACAGCCCCGTGTCTTGGAAAGCCAATTCATAGAAACTCTTTGGCCATTTGAAGCAGTTTCTTGCTTATGACAGACAAATGGCTGCTCTCTATAGATATTTGTCTTTGCTGGAGTGAAAATATATTGTCTGTGAATTCTAAGGCACCACAACATCCGACTCATTTATTTTGAGAGTGAAGTTGCTAGGCCTACCAATCCAGAAGACTGGAAAGTTGATGGGTGTTCTACTCTTTTCACTTAACATAATATCCGTAAATTCCGGACTGCTGTCCATTTGGTTAGGAAGACTGTAGTTAGTGCTGTGATCTGATTACATGTGCCTTTGTGAGTGTATACATATATTTAAGGCAGAGGTAATGTGGTGGTGGTCGCGAAATTAAATTTCCTCTAATTTTTTCCCTTTTATTCTTGGCTTGTTATAAAATTTACGTAATTTTGTTTCGACAACTGTGCTTTCCCAGCTCTACCCGGCAATCTCTCTCTCTCTCTCTCTCTCTCTCTACCAACCCACGTATACAGTTCCTCATTGGGCGGGTTGGTATCGTTCTCGGCTAGCACTCTGCTGGGCCCGCGTTCGATTCTGCGACCGGCCAATGAAGAATCAGAGGAATTTATTTCTGGTGGTAGAAATTCATTTCTCGTTATAATGTGGTTCGGATTTCACAATAAGCTGTAGGTCCCGTTGCTAGGTAACCAACTGGCTCTTAGCCACGTAAAATAAATCAAATCCTTCGGGCCAGCTCTAGGAGAGCTGTTCATCAGCTCAGTGGTCTGGTTAAACTAAGGTATACTTAACTTTGTAACTCACGTATACCACACGTTGTCAGTTAATGCAGGGTTTCACTAAAAATTTAAAAGACGTTAACAAATTCAGTTCATCTGTCATATTGTGAACTCCAGCACGGCAAAATTAAAATTGTGAGGACCTCGATGAGGTAATCCTCATCCTACTAAGTAGGAAAACTTCATATAATCAATAGGGCCTCAATAAGTCTTTTAAATCCTTTACAAATTTAGTCCATTTGTCAAATTGTGAACTCCATCACAGCAAAATTAAATTTGGGATGTCCTCGATGAGGTAATTCTCATCCTACTGAGTGTCAACATCCATCATATACGAGTATATCCAAGAGGGTCTCACTAACAACTTTAAAAGTCCTTAACAAATTCAGTTCTTTTGCCAAATTGTGAACTCCACAGTAATTTAAACTTGGGAGGGCCTCGATGAGGTAATCCTCCCCCTACTGAGTAGAAAAACTTTCATATATTCAAGAGGGTCTCACTAACAATTTTAAAAGTCCTTGAAAAAATCAGTTGCGTTTGCCAAATTGTAGACTCCATCACAGCAAAATTAAAGTGAGGGCGGCCTCGATGAGGTAATCCTCTCCCTCCTGTGTAAAAATAACTTCATATATTCAATAGGGCCTTATTAACAATTTTAAAAATCCTTTACAAATTCAGTTCGTTTACCAAACTGTAAACTCCACCACAGCAAAATTAACCTTTGGGTGGCCTCGAAGAGATAATCCTCGCCCTACTGAGTAAAAAAAATTCATATATTCAAGAGGTACCTCCGTCCAAGATGTCCCTGTTTCCATTCACTACAGTGTATGGGTCATGGGTCTACTGGCCTGCGCGGGCAATCTGATCGTGTTGATAGGACGCTTCGTTGTGAAGGAGCCGAATCGAGTCCACTCCTTCTACATCAAGAACCTCTCCCTGTCGGACCTCCTGATGGGGGTGTACCTCTTCATCATCGCCTCCTACGACGCCTTCTTCAGAGGGGCGTACATAAGACACGAGGCCTCGTGGAGGAGGTCGTGGCAGTGCAATCTCTGTGGTAAGATTAAAGGTTGAGTGTGGGAATCCGGTTCTCTCTCTCTCTCTCTCTCTCTCTCTCTCTCTCTCTCTCTCTCTCTCTCTCTCTCTCTCTCTCTCTGATTTTGTATATATATATATATATATATATATATATATATATATATATATATATATATATATATATATATATATATATATATATATATATAATATTCACATCGTTATAAATGCAGTCTTGTAATCTTCTTAGTGCTCTTTTGGTTTCAATTCCTGTCGGCTGTTTGATGGTATTACTAGGAAAATGTAATCCACTATTAATAATATTTGATATATGTCGTGTTATACAATACCGAAATGACATAGTAAAAATCGAATAAGTCTTGTTACTTAGTTATTGTTCAACACTGTTACCATGTCGAATATTTAAAAGAATTAGTCTAGGATCTAACGTGTTTTCATCCGACCGTAAAGTGTCCTGGAGAATATTTATTACATAATCTTTGTATTAAAGAGGTTTAAAACAAGTCAATGACTTGTATTAAACTAGTGTTTCATGTAATTATTCAGTATTTGCTAAAGGCGTGTTCTTCACTTATAATCGTTAACTTTGTTTTCAACCTATTTGTGACGGCAGAAAGTTGCCGACGAATGTTTATCACTCGTTGTACTGCTATGTGGACGCACCCTTTCGGTGCATAGAAAATGGCAAATAGACAATTTTTAAAGCTTAACCGTAACCAAAATATATCTTGCATAATTCTTCACGAATAAACAAATAAAAAAAACGATCGAAAAGCAGTAGTTAAAGAGCTAATACTCCCATCACGACCAACAGGTTTCCTGAGCACACTCAGCTCAGAAGCCTCTGTTCTGACACTGACGACCATCACCCTAGACCGATACTGTTCCATCGTCCACCCGTTGACCCTGAAGGAACGGACCCTGAGGGTAGCTTGGGGGGTCATGGCCGCCACTTGGCTCCTGGCTGCCCTTTTGGCACTGCTGCCTCTCTCAGGCCTCCCTTACTACGGCGACAACTTCTACGGGAGCAACGGCATGTGTCTACCTCTTCACATTCACGACCCTTATGCCAAGGTAGTGTGTCAACGGCTTATATTAAATGCATGTTACCTATTGCTTTCTTAAATTGTTCTTTTATTATTTGTTTAATGTTTATTGCTATAGCAGTTGTTTGTAAAGACAGCCTAATTAAGGGAGGTAGCGTCCTTTACAAATAGTTTAGTATAGACAGCAGTACATCTGTTTGTGTTTGAAGTGGTTAGGCCTACGTCGATCTGACTGCTTTCTTATCGAATATGATTCCTCAGAAAGTTTCCAAGTTTTTAATACTTTTATGACGAGGTCTCTTCCATGACAAACGTTCTTAGATTTTTATCAACAACTCGAATTTCTTTGGCAAATTAAGTCAGCTTTTTCAGTGAATAAAATCGCCTGTATAATCATTGTAAGTGCTGCTGCTAATTCCAGTAATTTTTAATATTAAATATTCTAGTACCAAGACTATGGTTGGAAGTAAGAATCGAGCAATGGGGCCACTTCATCATTTAAGTCGTTGATGAATTATTCTGAACGTGATTTGGGGTAGGTAGGCGTTGGTCTGTGTGGAATTATAAGCCATGCAGAATGTATAAAAGTATAACATTTATGAAGGTTATAGGACTACGTATAAAAAAATATATATAAAAATAAGGGTCAGGATTAGATTTAAAGAATTATTATTAACAGGCGTTATCTAGCGTCATTATATTGACCTTTAAAAAAAACGAGAAACCTGAAATAAATTAGGCTTCATTGGAACGAGCAAATAAGTGCAACTTGGCGTCGCCGCCATGTTGGTACTCGCCTTAAGATAAAAAAAAAAAAAAAAGAAATTTCCCTTATTAATTTTAACTAAAACCACAAACCCTCGTCTTTCTCGAAGGCGTGGGAGCACTCGGCCATCATTTTCATAGGCCTAAACCTGATGGCGTTCATGTTCATCGCCTACGCCTACTGCCGGATGGTGTTCGCCATCCACGAGTCGCAGATGTCGCTGAGGTCGACGCAGGAGAAGCAGGACAGGATCCTCGTGAAGAGGTTCGCCTTCATCGTCGGGACTGACTTCTTGTGTTGGATGCCCGTCATCATTATCAAGGTTATGGCGCTGGCCGGTAAGTCCTTTGGACGTCAAATTTGCCTCATTTTGTTTTTCTGCGTTTTGTGTGTCTCTCTTTTTTCCCCGAGTTCTTTTTTTATGAGATTTTGGTCACTTTTTTGCGTCTTTTATTTTGTTTTATTTTATTTTATTTTTGGGGGCGGTTTCCAAATGATCGTTGTTTTGCATTTCGGTTTTTGCGTTATTTTCGTAAAAGGAAATTCGTTTCCAGTTGACGCCAGTTGCCCAGAGAGTTCATACTTTATCATTCTCTCTCTCTCTCTCTCTCTCTCTCTCTCTCTCTCTCTCTCTCTCTGTGTGTGTGTGTGTGTGTATGTGTGTGTGAGTAAGGGTAGGGGGGAAGGGGCGTGCTTATTTTCCATTCATTTATTTCATGACTTAATGTAATTTTGCGGGACAATAGATTCACAAGACTCAACTGACAAGCAAACGAAATTTGTACATTTTGTTTACATAAATAGATAAATATTACATAAATAGCAAAGATCTCTCTCTCTCTCTCTCTCTCTCTCTCTCTCTCTCTCTCTCTCTCTCTCTCTCTCTCTCTCTCTATATATATATATATATATATATATATATATATATATATATATATATATATATATATATATATACACGGGGTGTATCTTAGGTCGGTCATCCTTGGATCCTCCCACAGGTGTAGTCATCGACCGAACGTTATACGCCTGGCTGGCCGTGTTCGTCCTCCCAGTCAACTCCGCCTTGAATCCCATCCTCTACACTCTGGCGACCAAGATCTTCAAGCAACAGGTATGGTCTAGAGGGAATTTCTCAAGCAACAGGTATGGTTTAGGCGCAGTGGTTCTTAACCAGGGGGGAATTTCAATTTTTTGGGGGGGATTATGACCACAGATTGGCAGGTTCAAACTGGCTCTAGGATCACACAAAACGCATATTATTTGGAATGCACTTTTTGAGGCATACAATTTTGGAAAGGTGGGGTGAAAATTACTTTCTGACATACGGTGACAGGGTGCATGAACCAAAAAAGGTTGAGAACCACTCGTCTAGGGCTAATTTCTGAAGCAACATGTATGGTCTAGAGCGAATTTCTCTTCCTCAGTTCCAGGAGTTACGTAGGGTGGGTTTGTCGTCCGTTCTGAGCAACGGATTGGGATGGATCAAGACAGGATGTTTCATTCCAACTAAACTGATTAGGATGGCTCAAGACAGGATGTTTCTTTCCAACTGTAACTTATTAAGATGGCTTAAGACAGGATGTTTCACTCCAACTATAACTGATTAGGATGGTTTAAGACAGGATGTTTTATTCCACCCGTGACTGCTTAGGATGGATCAAGACGGGATGGTTCATTCCAACTGTAACTGATTAGGATGGCTCAAGACAGGATGTTTCACTCCAACTATAACTGATTAGGATGGATCAAGACAGGATGTTTCATTCCAAATATAGCTGATTAGGATGGCTTAAGACAGGATGTTTCATTCCAACTGTAATTTATTAGGATGGCTGGAGACAGGATGCTTCATTCCAACTGTAACTTATTAGGAAGGCTTAAAACAGGATGTTTCATTCCAACCATTGTAAGTTTTTCATGTTCCATTCCAACTATTGTAGAGTTTTCTATTACAGGTCTAGCTCTGTGTAGCTCATTGCTTTCAGCTACTGGGGAGGGCTGTAAGCTAGCATGGGTCTCTCCTTGCAGTTAACTAGTAAAGTTTATGGGTGACTTAGACCAGGGTATTTCATTCCAACTGTTGTAATTTTATTGTATAAGTCTAGCTCACTGTACCTCATTCCACTCACTTACGGGGGAGGGTTGTAAGTTAGCATGGCTTTTTCCCCGGCTGTTATCTAGGAAAGTTTTTCTTCGAGGTTTGTAGCACTTCTATAGTGCATTCAAGGCATCTGTTAGGAAGGGTTGTGGACTAGAACTGACTCACTGTGGCTCCTGCTCTGTTAACTAAAGCTGTTCTAGGGTAAATAGCCCCTTGCATCCAGTTATTTAGGAGTTTTGTGACCCACCAAAATTCATGGGGCCTCATCCCGAGCAGTTAACCAGGAAGGTTTACTCAAAAATTGGCTGATACTGCTTATTTTGGGCACTTATTTAGGAGAATTGTAAAGTGCTGTGGCTCGATATGGCTCTATTTATTACTGGTTTCTTTCTGCTGTTGTATCTGAATTTGACTTCCAGCTTCAGTATACGAAATATCTCAGGATTCGGGAGACTGGAAGCCCACAGTATTTTCCTACAATACAATTATCAAAAGGACCTTTTTTTAAAAAAAATCCTAACGATGGAATTCACAGAAAACACAAGGAAAGAATTATGAAAAATCTATTTAGAACATATGGTGTTGCTGAGTCCCCTCTCTCGTATCTTTACCATTTCCAAAAGGTTGTGAAGATGGTGTTCAACATGAGCAGATGGCCAGTACCCTCCCCCAGAACGGCTACGGAGTCGAACCCATCCAATTCGTACGTGACCATGTACAGAGGACGCTTCCATATAACGCAGGCAAGTATTAAAGGTGTATAGTGCAGACCCTTGCACCAGTAAATACGTACAAACACACACACATTTTTTCTTCCATGTACGTAAAACTACCAGCAATTGTTTGAGTCTCTGACACTTACAATAACCTTCGATTATGAACATTGTAATACAAATTACAAACATTTTCCAGTAATGAAAAAATTCAGAAACTTGATCACATGATGCCCCTAAGTCCCAAGTTTATCTATCCATCCATTTTATTTCCTTGGTGAGCTTATTACTACCAAACGTTCATTAAAGGAACTTTCACCCAACAGACCAAGGAGATTCTTAAAACCAAGAATCCTGAACTCATGTAATTTTTTTTTTTTTTTCTAAAATCCTCTTTTACAGATGTCTACCAGAACGGCGTCTCTATGGTCGCACAAGACGAGAGCGGGAGGGGGAGGAGCACTCTACTCTCCACAAAACGTACCACCTCCTTGCACGTGTCCTCCTGCGTGTGATATCTGATTCCCTAGGTCTTTTGAGAACGATCCCCTTTATTTTGAGCGTTATAAGAACGGCTCTGAGAGGAGAAGAAACTCGGAAGGTATTCAGCTTTGTTGTAGGTAGTACGTATATCAAAGACTCGCTGAGAAAGTATTAGAGAGTCCGATATTTTCGTTTCCCAAGAAGCATATAAACTGATTGTTGTGTGTATACGGCTGTACCTGGAGATTGTGTACAATCACACACGCGTGACTGGGGTGCGGAGTATCTGATGCTTACAAATGATGTATTGTTAGTTGATGGTAGTGAAGAGAAGCTGCAGAAACTGGTAAAAATGTTTGAGTGTTAGCAGGAGGAAAACTTAAATGTTGGCTAAAGCTATGTAAGGAAGGAACGTGGAATAGAAGATGAAGAGATGAATGTCAGTATAGATAACGAAAAAGTGAAGTAGTAAATTTGTAAATGTAAGAAGAGGTGTGTCACGAAAAAGGTAATATAACGAAAGTTACGAATGAAAGAATCATATCTGAGGAGGCTAAATTTGAGCCAACTCTCCTATACGAAAATAAGTTTGGTTGCTGAATGAAAAATTAGAGAAAAAATGAAGAATCTGTTGAGATATATTGTTTTAGCATGTGTTTCGCAAGAAGGACTGAAAGGGTGGAAGATTTGCATTAGAGTAAAAACACATATCAGAGAATTTTAAGGCGGTCTGATCAAGGGGGAAGAATGGAAGAATATAGGATGGTGAAAATGTCTGTCTGAAAGGAAGAAAGTGAGACCAGGAAAAATTGTAGTTTAAACGTGATGCAAAAAAAAAAAAATACTGAAACTCAATGCCGAAGTTTCAAGGTTAGTGCAATATTATGTACAAGATATATATATATATATATATATATATATATATATATATATATATATATATATATATATATATATATATATATATATATATATACGTATACATCTATACATATATATAATATATGTGTATATATATACATATATATACAGTATATATATATATATATATATATATATATATATATATATATATATACATATATATATATATATATATATATATATACAGTATATGTATATATATATATATATATATATATATATATATATATATAAAACCACAAATACCTTGTAATGTCGAATTCACTCTACCTTGGGAATAATTTATATCCAAGGGGGAATTTCGGTATAATTTGTAAATGCATCTACCGATTCATGGCCAGAGTAGATGCACTTATTAATTATAATAACTCCTGGGTATAAGTTATTCCCAAGGTATAGTGAATTCGACATCAAGGGATGTTTTTTGCCTGATAATTGTGAGTTTGAAGAAAGCTGCGTTTGGCACGCTCGTGTGTATGTGTATGCATGTGTGTGTATATACATATATATATATATAATATATATATATATATATATATATATATATTATATACATATACTGTATATATATATATATATATATATATATATATATATATATATATATATATATATATATATATATATATTTGTGCGTGTGTGTGTACATGTATGTATGTATGTATGTATGTATGTATGTATGTATGTATGTATGTATGTATGTATGTATACGTGTGTGTTTGTGTATGCTGTATGCATTATGTTCAAACAATTTATATATAACGTTACTATTCTGAATGGGACCTGGCCACGAAATTAACGATTCTTGGGGTTAATAACGAGTAGAAATTTTTTACACTGTTTGAACTGACGGTACAGAGATTCAACATATCCCACTAGACAGGAATTACACTAGACAGGAATTAACATACAATTTGCGAAAGCAAGAGGAACATTTACGTGTGAACTACCTTCAACTTTAGGGTACAGTATTACTTTAGGATTTATTGTTCTCTTCATTTGTCCTATTAAAGCCAAATTTTGTTCGCAAACTGATGCCATTTTCTAGCAAGAAAAGAAACATGAAATGTGGAAGAAATATGAGAAAGTGTACAAATACCACGGAGGAACAAGTGAAACAACGGCCTGGTTGCTAGGCCTTTCGACTTGCTGTCCTTTCTACTAAGTAAAGGACTGTTAATCGAAAGGCCTAGAACCCACTCCGTCGTTTCACTTTTTCCTTCGCGACATTTGCCTTTATCTTATACATTCGTCACGTTCCACATCTTCGCGATTATACAAGAAAGTGTACATTTATACATCTGAGAGCTTATTTAAATACGTAACCCACAAGAACTCCATATAAACACTTCATCGTGCAGGAAGAGATTCTAATTCACAAGATTATATGTGTACAAAAAATATTATATATATATATATATATATATATATATATATATATATATATATATATATATATATATATATATATATATACTGTATATTTATTTATTTATTTATTTATAAACCTCTAAATGTATATGCTCATGGCCGTGATTGTGATCTGTGACGTCGTGTAGATCTGTAGTAAATCATTCGACGACACACGATTTAGGTAAGGCGATTTAGATGTTAATGATTCACCTACTCATCAGAAATTATCATCCGTAACGATCATATAAATATTAGGCATTGATTCTCGGGCGCAGACTGACTTCCGGTGCCATATTTGGCTTTCATCCATTAATATATATGTACTGTATATATGTAATGCCCTTTAGAGCATTCATACATTTACACAAGATAATCTGTAACATCAGATGAAGCCTTATTCACTAACACAAGGGTTTCCCTAATGGCATATTAATCAGTCACTTCTAGACACAAGATGATGGGATCTTAACTAGATAGCGACCCCCTGGGTTTTAACCCGGCATGTATCCATCCTACCCCATGCAAAAATGGGAAAAAAGCACGTTAAAAGAAGAAGAAGGAGAAGATATATCCATCCACCTTTGCGGCGTGTTTAGTACCAGCCCGTTGGGGATGACCCGCAAAAACATAAACAAAAGACTGTAAATATCATAAAGATATTGACCCCCAAGACATTTTAGTCCTAGATAACGACCCCCGAAACCCCTTAGGGGTCACTGTCTAGGAAAGATCCAGATGATCTATAACTCTGACAATGAATGACCATTCAGTAAACAGTAGTAATACGGATCGCAGTCTGTAGTACTACACTGAGCATTCATTCATTGACAGAATATGAACTTTAACAGCGTAGTATCCATTCATTCACTGACACAAGAGTTTCCCAGAGGGCTTATTAATTAAGCAGTCACTTCTAAACTGTCAATGAATGAACGCCCAGTACAGTACTACAGGTGGCAATCTGTAGTACTATACCTAACATTCATTCACTGATAAAATACGATCTTTAACGGCTTATTCACTGACACAAGACAATCTACAATGTCATTTTAACCATTGATTCCCTGACACAAGATGATGAATTTTATATAAAGCGTACATTTATTTATTGGCAAGCTAATATCTCTAAACATTTGACTGCAAAGTTTGAATCCAGTGACACGATAGATATTCTCCACCGCCATATTAAGCATCAATTCACAGACGCCGGGCGAGCTTTAAGGCCACATAGATAGTAAGCTTTCAATCATTCATCCATCCATTCACTCGTGTACCCCTTCACTCACTCACTCTTGCACTCCAGTATTCCATTCATGAACTCGCGAACATCACTCTTTACTCTAAAAATGCTCACGTCACCCTTCAGTTGTTATTAACGAAATGATAGTAATAATGAAATAAAAGCCACTATTATTATCTATTAAGGATTTTCTTCCACGATGTACTGACAATTACAAGTAGCGAATATTTTTCTTGTACAGTCATAGATGTTATCCAGATGTCGACATATCTTTTGTAAGAAAAAAAAATAAATAAAAATGATGAGACGTTACTTGTAGTTTTTTTTTTTGTAAAAAAAAAACTACTCGTAGTTATCAGTTTATTAGAATTGTTTTGTAAATAAAAGTACAATACATGCACTCATTAAAAAAGACATTACGAGCTTGTTCATTTGCTAATGTGTATATTTAATGTTAAATTGTCGACTGTCCTCAACTCTCAACATTTTGACCTTTTATGTATGTATGTATATTATATATATATATATATATATATATATATATATATATATATATATATATATATATATATATATATATACATATACACATACATATATTAAGAATACTTTCGTTTACAAATAATATTTTTATAAGAAAAAAATATTGTCGCTGAGGCTTATAAGTATTTTGAAAGCGGAGCCATTGCTTAGTGGGAAATAAAATAGGCATTTTTCATGAGACATTTTTTTATATATATGAAAATGGCATTCCATTACCTGTGTGTGTGTGTGTGTGAATTACAATAATAATTACCTGAGCCTCAAACTCTTTTATTGACCTCTGTTCGAATTATGGGAGTTATTCTGATGACGATTTCTTCTTAATAACAGCTTTAATTTTATCATATTTCCTTCTTATAGTCTACAATGATCATTATAATGACGATTGTAGCTATAACAACAATATATATTTTTTCTTGAAGTGATTCATGGTCACTAACCCTTTTAATTCAGTTAATATTCGTCCAAAAAAAAAAAAACATTAAAAGCAGAATACCTCATCATATCGTTATATTTGGTAGAAGAAAATTACTTGTGTTATTTCATTTATTATATAAATAACACTGAGCGTTCACTAATTGTATCCAACAATTTCAGCTAATGCTCATTGTGATGTGGTCGATGTGCCTGGATGGAAACTTTTACCTCCATGTTAACCATCCTCACAATCACTTTGGGTATTGTTGCCGGAGTACTGTTTGCAATTGCATTTTGCAACGCTGCCCTTCAGATCTCTAGATACGCTGTGCTCGTTTGTTAAGCTGCTGTGGTAATCCGGGGATTACAAATCCACTATTACTTTATGCGTGGATTTCAAATACAGCGATCCCGGACGTAGCAAGATTTTGGATATACGAGCCATTTAGCAAACATGATAAAAAAAAAAGGCCGTTTTAGAGGAACACCAAGGACAAATGAAGGCGATGGGAAGGTTCCCGACGAAGGCGACCCTTCTACAGGAGGCGTCCTGAATGGATCTACGTAGAAAACTGTAGGCGCCTGCAGAGGCTTTCGTCCTGACCAAGATTCGAAATGAACAGGATTGTTTTGTCCTGATATACTTTACCCTGCGGTAAAGTATATCAGGAAATCGCGAAAACGCCAACGATTTTACACACCAAGAAACTCCAACATTTATGAACTCGCCAACAATGTTACCCACCAACAAACTCCAACACTGGTGAGCTCGCCAAATTCCAACATTGATGAATGTAATGGTGTCATCATGGGACATGTGTGGATTTTCACTTCACACCGACAAAGGGTAACCGAATTTCATCACTGAGGAATCTTTATCAAGCACAAACGTCTCGGGGTAGTGCCGTCAGTGCGCCGTAAGTGGCGCAATGTAGGCATTACTAAAGATTGTTTGCGGCGTCCCTACGGCCCGTAGCTGCACCCACTTTAAAACCGTGATTAATCCTGTTCAAAACTTTTACATGATTTCCATTTCCTCCTTATTCCTTCCACCTTACTGCCCAACCACTCCAACACTTTTCAGTGTCTTGAGCACTGAATGGCTGAAAGTGCCTTAGTGCTTGACTTTGTAGCCTAATTTTGATCAAACATATCATTTTATCAAGCATAAGTTTTCCGTCGTGCCCTGCGATCTCCGAAATGAAAGAAAACGGGAAATGGTAATAAAAAAACGGGGTTCCAATTAAAGACTCTTTGAGTGCCTAAAAATTTAAAATGGAACTGAATAATATGTTATGTGATTGAAATTTGTAAGGGACTATGAATACATTACGGGACGTTTCGGCCAACCACTGTCAGGAAGGTATTCCTTAGAGAAATCTCTAAGGATTATTATGATGGGGTGGGATGTACAGTAGGGCTTCCGTGAAATTAGAGTCCTTCGCTTGATTTATCCTTCGGCGTGAATAAATTTCCACACCGCGAAAGGATTGGTTAAGGATTTGTTTTTCGTCAAAGGACAGCTTCCCGTGTTAGATAAATAGCGGAAGGATTGGTTTCGTTACAGGATATCTTCCCGTCTTAGATAAATAGCGAAAGGATTTGTCAAGGATTGGTTTCGTCAAAGGATATCTTCCCGTCTTAGATGAATAGCGAAAGGATTGGTTTCGTTACAGGATATCTTCCCGTCTTAGATAAATAGCGAAAGGATTTGTCAAGGACTGGTTTCGTCAAAGGATATCTTCCCGTGTTAGATAAATAGCGGAAGGATTGGTTTCGTTACAGGATATCTTCCCGTCTTAGATAAATAGCCAAAGGATTGATCAAGGATATCTTCCCGTCTTAGATAAGCAGAGACGTAACGAAACCGGTAATGAAAATAATAGGGTTATAAAATCATAAATATATGATATTCAATATGACATAAACAGTCTGAAATATCGTAGATTTATAAAGTCAGGCGTTTCCAAGGGCACATGCAGCCCTCATATTCAGCCAAGTAACATGGTCTTGTTATGTCCCATGTATATAATTTTACATTTCACACATTTCTTTTACGAGGGCGCAGCTAGGGAGATTATCATTCTAATGAGTAGTCTCGTTAAGATAATGATAATGATTTTCAATGTTGAGCATGAAATTAGATGCATCGTCGATTTCGTGATTAAAATGCTTCCCGTAAAGGCAACCAGATATTTTTAAAATTCTCTTTCCTTGTGAAATGAATTGGATATCTATTTGAGTTCAGTTACATATTATATATCCTACGAAGTATTATAGGCACACCGTAAGTAACCTTACAAACACACTTCCAGAATACTTAACACTTACAGAATACCTCTTAAGGGAATACTGGGAATCGGCAGAATTCTATGAGGTTCAAAGAGAAGGAGAGAGAGAGAGAGAGAAGGGGAGGTGAAGAATCCTTAATTGATTGGTTTAAGTCCTTCCTCTCTCTCTCTCTCTCTCTCTCTCTCTCTCTCTCTCTCTCTCTCTCTCTCTCTCCCTCTGCATCCAGCTGCCACTTACAGCAACCGAGTAATATCCAGGTACATAATTCACTGCGTAAGTCCAACAGAGGCATACTAGGGTTCTCCGGAATGCGTTCATGTCAAAATATCCCAATCCGATTCGGGAATCGAACTACGGTCTGTTCAGTATTGAGATGAACTCTGTATCATACGCGTAGCGTGGTCACAAGCAGAGAGAGAGAGAGGGGGGGAAATGAAACCATAAATATCACATAAAATTTATATTAACTGGCACAAAAATTCATTCAAATCGCAAAGTGATCGCTGTGCAAAAATGTCACCAGGAAAGAATAATCACCATTGATGAGAACAAAGCGAAAACGAACGAGGGGGGTGAACAATACAATGGCAATATTTTGCGAGTTTATGAGAGTCGAGTCCCTCAAAAAAATAAAAGAATTTCACAAAATGTGAGTTAAACCTTTTACATTTTTTTTTCGCGAGAAAACTATTTTCGCAACTTCATTTTCCGCCAGATATGAACGCGACTGCGACAGTGCTTTCAATTGCATTTAAAAGTGAATTACGTTTGCAGGTTTCCCTTGAAGCCGAAGAAAACTGGTTATTAGGAAACCAGCCACGTCAGAAAAATAGTTGTTGTTGTAAGGTACAGGAAAATATCAAAATGTCGGTCAATGCTGCTGTTGGCATCAAGGACTGGAGATTGACGCAGTGTATTGGCTTATTCGTATCTCTCTCTCTCTCTCTCTCTCTCTCTCTCTCTCTCTCTCTCTCTCTCTCTCTCTCTCTCTCTCTCTCTCTCGTGCGATGCCTGAGGCTTATGTTCTTGCGTAATTCGTCTGTTATATAAGTGAGTGTCAGAGGCATTGTTCGCTGTCTATATATATATATATATATATATATATATATATATATATATATATATATAATATATATAATATATATATATATATATATATAATATATATAATATATATATATATATATATATATATATATACATATATATATATAATGTGTGCGTGTATAACTGAATCACAGAAATATGGAACTTGATGAACATATAAATAAAGACAAAATCCGCGAAGGAAAGAGAAACAATGGAGTGCTGCAAGGCCTTTCGACTTCTTGTCTGATAAGTAAAGGACAATAAGTCGAAAGGCCTTGCAGTATTCCATTGTTTCTCTTCGTGGATTTTGTCTTACATATATATATATATATATATATATATATATATATATATATATATATATATATATATATATATATATATATATGTGTGTGTGTGTGTGTGTGCGTGTGTGTGTGTAAGTGTAAGGTATGGAAGAAGGTTGTTTTACTACGGCTATCACTCGGAAAGGCAATCACTATTTTCTAAGCTGAATGATAGCAAAAAAAAAAAAAAAAGGTAAAAAATAGAAAGTAGGACCAATGCCTCAGCACTATCTACAATTTTTTACTATTTATCTAGATGCTGGCCTCATTTTATAGATGGGGATATTCCGCTCTAGATATTTTTTAGGGCAGAGGAGTTTTCATCCTTTTTTTAATATATAAGCTATTGAGTTTCAACATTGCTGTCGAGACACATTCAGTGATTAGGCCGTGATCTGTCGTCAAAATAAAGAGAATTTTAATAATAAACAATAATAATACACAATTTAAGATAAAAAGTAGAAAATAAAATAAAAATTTGATGCTTAACACAAAAAAAAAACGCAATGGATATTTCAATAAAGATATTCAAGTCTGTAAGAATTAGAATATAGACAGATTCCATTCAATATCAATAAGGTCTCTAGGGTATACCAATTACTGGCCTCATGCCAGCACGGACTCTTGTTCCTAAGGCAGCCCATAATCACCCACCAAGCTAGGGCTCCGAGATCGATCGTGGGTGTGGGGTAAACGATAGGGCAGCCCATAATTATCTACTAAGGGGAAATCCCGGGATCGATCCTGGGCGTGGGATAAACGACTCAGGTCAGTTTCCTGGAATATTCAATAAAGTCCGTCAGTCTCAGATGGTAGTTAGGTGACTGTGGTGGGTCACAACTAGAGTGGAAATGGGATTGGGTCTAGCAGCCTCGTTCCGAAAGATCAGCTGATAGCCAAAATGGGTAACACATTTTGCATACGCCCGCTCAACGTAACTATATATATATATATATATATATATATATATATATATATATATATATATATATATATATATATATATATATATATTATACATACAGTATAATTATATAATATATATGTATATATACATATATAATATACATATAACTGAAACAAAAATAGTGATTACTTCTGCAAATATTACAATTAACCTTCTTCAAAAAACCACCAAGGAATAAATTTACCCCAGAAGTAAAATGAGCTGATTAATTCCACTATTGATTAATTCGAAACCTATTCCCATTCCATAATTAATCTCCGTCATGCTTCTCTGAAATTCCTAAAAATGCGTCTCTCTTTAGGAATGAATTCACTGGAATGACGTGGAATGGATTTTTTTTCGCTGCTCGATTCAGTAGTCTTTTCCAGTCTCGTGTGAAGATTGGTATTTTCAGCTGAATGGGTTAATAATAAGTCTATTCTCATTTGCGTCATTAACATATTCATATTTTATTTTTTATCTTTTTTTATTTTTTTGCATTAACATATGCAGCGCTCAATCTGAACTACAAGTTTATTCTTTTCATGGCCAATCTAAAAAATCAACTTTAGTTATGCTACATTTTAATTTATCTTGCTTTATATGCATGTATATATATGCACATATATATATATATATATATATATATATATATATATATATATATATATATATAATATATATATATATATATATATATATATATATATATATATATATATATATATATATATATATATATATATATATATATATATAATGGATAAGGATGCGGGCTTAAATCATTTCTGTTCGGAACCAGTACAAAGTATAGATCTTACTTTTTTCCACTAGTTTTGTGCCACATTTTTGAGGGGACTATTCACGGTCAGTTGTATAGGCCTATGCAAGACCAAGAGAGACAAGGTCTACCCAATCGGGTGGAGTCGCCTCCCACCTGGGGTAGCTACGTAGGCGATGACGTATCTTAGAGGTACCTGCTCATTACGGTAATTCACCTGCTGACGCAATAAGGAGGTAGACAAAGCTCCGCCTACATGGGGGATTTGGGGGGAAGTGGGCAGATTTGTTCTTGCTCTTGACCTTGGGCCTATGGATACATCGAGCCAACAAACATCATAGTACTAGCAAATCAGTTAATGCGGATTTCGACAGCTTCAGACACCTCCTAACCGGTAACGGCTCTTGCCATCGAATAAGAGAGAGGTTTGACTTAGATGAAAGTTGAGTCTAATGCTATAAATGCAAACGATATGATAAAATCTTGATGAGAGCGACAGTAGTACTGTAATAAACTGATACAAAGTGACTTTCAGCTTAGCAAGCCGGGAAATACGAAGCTATTTTTTTTATAATGTTCTGAAGACGAAGACAATACAACTTCATCGATAGACCTACTGATCTCAGGGACTGCACTGCCCACACTGAGAAACTGTTTAAACTGTTATTCGTAAAACCCCATCTTCAGAAACGTATGCAGTTTAATTTTCCTTAAAATATACGATATTTGATTGAAGGGAGATCTATCTATCAAAATACAATAAAGTCGTTTTGTTCAGTGGCTAATAATGTTAAAATACACAGCTCATATCATCCGAATACCTTTTTTCGAAAGCGCCAAATCCAGAATGTCCTCCCAAAACCCTTTTGAAAAAGAAATATTTGGTTTACTTTCCGTTCCATTGTTTTACTGTTCACAAAACCAATACGTATCGGAGCAGAATCCATGAATAAAGGGTAAAGTGGTCCTGTTCAGTGTTGATTGACATCGGAATAGTCAGTGAATGCGCTGATTCTATGGATGAAAACAGTGAACTGAAAAAAATACCTGTCAATTCACACAGTGAATTCGAGGACGATGTTTATCTTTCCTTTGTTTCCTGCGCGTATACCATTCACGCACACACATATATGTGTATATATAATTTTACATATATGAAAATATATACACACACACACACACACACACACACACACATATATATATATATATATATATATATATATATATATATATATATATATATATATATACAATATTTTTACTATACATATTGTAAAGTTATATTTTTCTGAATGAACGCATCATTACCTTCACTATTCAAAATACAAATTCATAATTTTTCCTGTAATGTAGCCAGCTGTAATACTCTCTGGCGTGCGAAAACTCTGGGACCAAACCATAGTAATCCCCGTAGGGGGTTAGTGCCGTCAGTGCACCTCATGCGGTGCACTGTAGGCATTACTTAAGGTTCTTTCAATCTTACTTTCCAGCCTCTCCTAACAATTGATTCACAGTGCAACTGCTTAGAGGTTTTCCTCCTGTTACACCTTTCAAACCTTTTACCGTCAATTTCCGTTTCAGCGCTGATGACCTCATAGGTCCCAGTGCTTGGCCTTTGACCTAAATTCTATATTCAATTCACTTCAGTTAAACCATAGTAAGTTGTAGGTTTTAGGTTGTAAGTTATCCATCTTTTGACCTGTGAGGTTAACGGCTTATGCCCTTATTGCATGGTAACCGCACCGGATCACACACAAATGCAAAAGTAAGACTAACATCCAAGTCTTCCTTTCGTATGGTTATATAATTGTTAAAAAAATTTTCATTTATAGAAATGTGAATAAAAGTTAGCTATAACAGGACTATAATTATTGGCCCCACTGACAATTCTATATTGTCGTTTATGTATCTCATATTAAAATGAACAAAATCATTGCCAATACAGAAATGTAATATAAAAGTTATTTATACTAGAGTTGATTTCATAGTATACAATTCTACCGAATTTTCCAAATTTTAGATTTTCTTTTTTTGGGTGACAATTGGCCTCATATATATATATATATATACATATATACATATATATATATATATATATATATATATATATATATATATATATATATATATCCTTGTCATTTTATCTGCCACATACTCCTATTAAATATATACAAAAAATATCTCTGGCGTAAATGAAAGTCAACTCTGCTGTCAAAAAAGTTCGCCACCCAGACTTGCAGTGACATCACAAGTAACAGTTACTGCTTGTAGACTCCTTGTCTGTCTCTCGGCCAGACTGGGAACAAGACTGGCAGTCTGTTTGCAGGACTGCTAGAGAGATGGCGGACGGTCGAGTGTTCACGGCTGTGAAACCCTTCAAAGACTTCTAAATATTCTTTCTTATGTGATGTTAATTACATCTCCAGTGCTCTTGGATAGCGAAGGTAATTGCTGTTTATATCGTATTTCATTTCCTGTGGGTAAATTTTGTGTTGAAGTGTTTAAATTTTGAAAAGTGAAGACACGTTGACAACTGACTACGCATCAGGCAGCAGGCGTCAGTCGCATTACTGTGCGGTGATTTCTGTGGGCGCTAGTACCATATAACGACAGCTAACAGCGAATATTTTATATATATGGCAAGTATTGGGTAAGTAAATGTGGTAACTTGAATATTATTGTGATAGATTTAGAACAAAGAAGGTATGGATTATTACTGAGGATTGTTTGGTGAGGTTCCCACTACTATAGTAATGTTAAAGGTATGTGTGTAAAATACGGTGTCTCGTAATACGCTTAGATTCACGGGATAGAGATCTTATTGAAGAACATAGGTAAATCTTTTTGTTTGCCGTGAGTTACGGGAAAATTAGGTAAGGGAGTTCCCCCTATGAAAATAAAGGTGCTACCATTTTAAAACGTGGCTTCAGTAGTTGGTGTAAATCATAACTCCATAATGGAGCTACAATTTTTATTTGGAGTTAAGGGTTTAAGTGCTGGTTCTAGTGTACGGAGCTGGAAACTAGGCAGTCTTGAACTAATGTGTATGGCATTGATTTGTTGCTTTATTCATGCCACAGCACTTGGAAAACGTATATACAACACAGTGAAACTACAAGGCAAAGAGGAAAAATTAGTGTTAAGTATCCTTAAAGTACTGGAATTATGAATTATTGTGGCTGTAAGCTGAGCTGGTGTGTAGGCGTAGGCCTTTTGAAGAACGCAGATTAGCGAAGTTTAGATATGTATATGTATGTATATATATATATATATATATATATATATATATATATATATATATATATATATATATATATATATATATATATATATAATCTAGGTTTACGTAGAATTTCGATAAGGTGAGCTGACTCTGGTACTAACTGCTCCCATTCTATAGTGGGCTTCGTAACTGCAAAATGTATAAGCGTATCTTTTTGACTCGAATAGAATTTTACATCAAATCAAATTGCTGTTACACTGGGATGAAAGGCGCATTGTGTAAGTGTGGTTCTCAATGAATCAGTCTAAATTGTTCCTTCTATAGTAAGAGGGAGAATTTCTACTGTATAGTCTATGTGAGGCCTTTAACAGTGCGGCAATCAGTGGACATGATTGCGTCAGTGATAAAATTGGGTCGAGTTGCTGATATACATTTTTAATTGTTCATGCATATCTGAGCAGAGCTGTCAGTCATTTTCTAGGCTGACTCGATTACCTAATAGGTGAAACTTAAAAAAAAAAAGAAAGTGTTTAGTGATACAGGTTTTGAACATATACAGGTTCTGTAATTGTCAATGCAAAGTTGAGCAGAGCTGCCAATCATTTTCTAAGCTGACTCGATTACATTACAGGTGAAGTTTAAGAAAAAAAAAAAAAAAAAAATTGTGACCCAGAATACAAAGTTAAAATTTCTCTTACTGACAAAGAGGAGAGGCGTCAGACTTGTATTTTCGTAATAATTTTCAATGAATTATTGTTAAAAAAATTATTTGCTTAGTGACTCCATTTGCGTTGATTGAATTGTGCTATACCCTCGTCATTCCTAATAGCTGAAATGTGACTTGTCAATTTGAAAGGCCCCATGGGAAAGGAATCGGAGGTTTCGTTGCTTAAATAATTTGTTACCATTTTTTCAAGGTAACGGTGAAATATCGAATAAATCTTGAAGTTTGAATCTAATAGCGCACTTTGCTGTTAAGTTCATTATCGAAAGTGTGTTTTGCTAACCCTATTTATTTTGATTGCTAATGATGAATGTATTGACGGGATTGTGACACTATTTTGTTGCCACGTTTTAGGGATAATAATCGTGTATTTTAAGTGAATGATCTGATTCATAGTTACATCGGATACTGATTTAAAAAATTTTGCGAGTGCACATATTTTATCGAATAAGGGGATAAATACAAAGGTTATTTAGATACAGAGTATCGTAAGGGAGTATTTGCCTATACGTTCGTGAAAGATAAAAAAAAACCGCTTATGTATATTAAAGAATCCAGTATATAAGACGAATATTTTTAATATATGGGCGACTAGGGAGGTGGGATGCACTGACGCTAATTTAAGTAACTGTAAATTACACGCCTGAAACCTGGTTTGACAATGTAGCCTTTGCTTATGCAACTTTCAGGACATGGCTAAATTATACGTGAAAAAACTGATACTAGGCGAATAATTCATTTAAGACTGTTGTTAAGGAAATTCATTTAATTAGTTCATCTGGAAATTAAATTTATGGGTACATGTAATCCTTTACTTGAATGGATGCCTGTTAATATTCAAATAAGGTACGGTTATCAGTAATTATAAAAGTACAAATCTGGGTCTCGATTTTTTGCTTGCCACTTTTAACATTTTTCAGTGGAATTTTTTTGTCAAAAATAACCTTTAATTTTTAGTGGATTTTTTCTCAAAAATAACCTTTGTGTTATATTATATATATATATATATATATATATATATATATATATATATATATATATATATATATTTATATATAATATATATAATATATATAATATATATTAAATATATATATATATATATATATATATATATATATATATATATATATTATATATATATATATATATATATTATATATATATATATATATATATATATATATTATATATATATATATATATATATATATATATATATATATATATATATATATTGGCGGATTTGGTTTAGCACTAAACGTTCCAATTTCAACCAAACAAGAAAATGTTCGTTTCTGTATTAGCCATTAATGTGCCAATATGTAAATTTTTGAAATCATTGCCAGTTAGACCAGTACAGTATTAAGTTTGTCTATCAATATGACGGAATGAAGTCTATCAATATGACGGAATGAATCATATCAGGAGTATAGCAGAACTGAAGAAGTCTCTCACAGTCGGTCAGAGGTGGAT
The DNA here is from genome assembly GCA_039081455.1 of Macrobrachium rosenbergii. Taxonomy (NCBI): domain Eukaryota; kingdom Metazoa; phylum Arthropoda; class Malacostraca; order Decapoda; family Palaemonidae; genus Macrobrachium; species Macrobrachium rosenbergii. Next base: position 17,517,927 of record JANJGK010000022.1, on the reverse strand, counting down.
TTATGTAGGTGAAGAGAAGGGGGAGAGATGTGGTGTTGTCTTAAGTTACGCGCAGACCTTTAGCAATTTTGCTCGATGGAGCCATCATAGCATTAGCAGTACCGGTATGAAATTAGAAGATTTTATTTTTGGTTTATGATAGAAGAATCGGCACTTATTTTGAATAAGGCAAGACTATCAGTTTACAGGCAGTAATTATGTAGTTATAAACTAAAGAATTTAGTTATAAGCAGTAATTGTATAACCATAAACTAGGAACATTTCAACGGTAGATTAGGAGAAAACATTTTTGTTTTCCTGAAACTTTTGCATGGCAACGTATTGTCCTGTGACGCATTATTGTCGATATATATATATATATATATATATATATATATATATATATATATATATATATATATATATATATATAGAATGTATATATACGTTCATGTATATATATATATATATATATATATATATATATATATATATTATATATATATATATATATATATTATATATATATATATATATTTAATTCCGGGTTGAGTAACTCTAGGATATATTTTGAAATAGTGTTATTTATACCAGGTAATATTTTAGTCTTGAGGAAAGCATATCGTAAGCGGTATTTCACAGAAAAAGATAGTTTGCACAGCATTTTCAGTGTGATGAAACTAAATAAAGGTAAATACATTTCAAGAAGTACATTAGCTTGGAAACTGGGGATAGTTTAACGTACTGCGTTTATCAACGAAAAGGGGTTTGAATGTTACATTGCTCCAATGTGTTAACCAGAAATTTGGTTCACATTGTTTCATGTGTAGGCCTAAATTGTCAGTTATTAAAACAGGAACTTCTATTTTTCAAGGTTCTTAAAAATATGGAACGTTGCAGCATCGCTGAAGTTTTTAAACTTAGGTTACGTTTCACCTACCCGTAAGGGGGTAGCGCCGCCAGTGCACCTCACGTGGTGAACTCTAGGCATTGCTTAAGGTTCTTAGCAGCGTCCCTTCGGCCCCTAGCTGCAACCCCTTTCATTCCTTTTACTGTATCTCCGTTTATATTCTCTTACTTTCCAGCCTCTTATAACAATTGTTTCACAGTGTAACTGGGAGGTTTTCCCACCTGTTAAACCTTTCAAACCTTTTTACTGTCAATTTCCGTTTCAAGACTGAAAGACCTCGTAGGCCCCAGCGCTAGACTTTAGGCCTAAATTTTATATTCCATTCCATTCTCCGTTTCATCACATTGTTTCAAAATGGCCTGTATTTCGAACTGATTAGGCCGATGTTCCTTGCTTTGTTAAACGTTTTGGTCTCCGAAAATAGGTGAGATTCCCGATTTTTTTTTCTAATCTTGTACAGGATTGAAAAATATTCCATTTTGGCGATGTGATTATCACTAATGACTTTCTAAACTTCCAAATCAAATATGGTATAAGGTTCCAATCTCGCATTACCAAACTTATACAGAGTATCCTGTTACCTAGCGTTTTCTTGATGCGTTGTGCAACGAAGATAGATGTCAGGTTATCAAGCGTGTTGACTTGAAGCATGATGTACACCTTATGTACACCTTACATTCACTTTTAAGTATTGTGCCATGTTGCACAGGTATAAGTAATTAAGGAAAATATCTGAGGGTAAATTCATGACCTGTATTTGGGTTGAATATCTTTCCCATTATCGATGAAGTGCTAAGATATTCAATGAAAAACAAATATTACTGATAAAGTGATTATATATTCCATGATAAACAACTTACTGAAGTCAGACTCTCATCACAAGTGACCAGGAGTAACAGAATATACCTAAAGAGAAGAAAAAATCATTCTGTGGAAAAGTCCTCTTAGCAAAGGTATGAGACTATAGCGTATATCCCATTTTAGATGCTTGAATGGTTATCAAAGTATTATGACTTGAACTTAGGCAGTTTTTACGGGTTGTTACCTGTAAGTACTGGGTTATTAACTGTTTTGACCTGGTTATTAGTTTTATGAAGAGTACAAAGGTTTGCAAATCGTCACAATATCAACGAAATAACCTAGATAAAATTTATGACCACTGTGGTACTGGTTAGCTGTACAGGTACCATTGTCTATATAAAACAAGTAATACATGCGCCGAAGTTTTTTCAGCGCTGTCAAGTTTTCTGTACATAGTATAATCAAGGCCACCCAAAATAGACATAACTTTCGGTGGTCTCGATATAATGCTGTATGAACCGCGGCCCGTGAATCTTTAACCACGGCCCGGTGGTGGCCTGTCCTATATCGTTGCCAGAAGCACGATTATGGCTCTTTAACCTTAAATAAAATAAGAGCAACTGAGGATAGAGGGCTGCAATTTGGTATGTTTGATGATTGGAGGGTGGATGATCAACATGCCAATTTGCAGCCCTCTAGCCTCAGTTTTAGGTTCTCCGCTTCTGACGTCACATCGGACAAAGTTCGTCGAGCTAAGTTCGATCGTGTGGACGCAGCTTAAGATCTGAGGGCGGACAGAATAAAGTGCGGACGGGCAGACAAAGCCAGCACAATAGTTTTTTTTACAGAAAACTAAAAGGGAATTTCAAAGGAATATATCTAAACATAAATTGTCTATATCTGAGGGTATTCAAAAGTACCCTCATGGGATTCATGAATATAGCTGTTATTTTCTACATAACAGAAGTAATTTTTAAATAGGCCTAGACCGAGGAAGCAGTTGCGTGATTTGAATTTAACTGGAGAAACCTTTGCTATATGTAACTTGTGTCAACAGAGTTTTCCATCGCAAATTAAAGAGGCTGGAATGTTTGCGAAATGGCACAGGTTTTCTTCGGTACCTGACCTTTATGTCGTTTTAAGCCAGGAATCCCTTGAGTCAGTCTTAAGACTGAGAACTTCGGATCAAAAGTTGAGGCTTACAGTCTCGTAAATTTAACGTTGCTCGTAGATCTTCCCGAGTACCAATTGCCCTAAAATGGAGGACTGCAGTATCTGCAAAAATACAAAACTGAGAAAAATGGTAGATACTCCCTTGCCTTATACTGATTTTGCAGATACTGCAAATGGGACCATCCTAAATAGAGCATTGAAGAATCATTCTGAAACTGCAGTAACTTGTGTATTAGTGTTTCACGAGTCCAATAGGTGGCATATCTCAATTTCGAAAATTTTGCAGATCCTGCAGTTTTCCATTTTAGGGCAGTAGTGTCCTTTGTTAACGTAGCTGTATTATTAGAATGTGAAGTGATATAGTGCGTTGAACTTCGCTTTATTAAATCAACTGATCAATCTTAACACACGTGATATCAAATATGGGTTTTAATATGTTTGAAATGACAGGATACTCACATTCTATTCTGAGCTATTATATAAAATTAAGATAATAATAAATATCAGTTAGCCAGAATTTATAAAACATTTCTTGAAAACTACGGTGACCATTACTGATGGCTTTTTAAGAATTTTCCAGTTTTTGTTACACGAGGTAGTGCCCTCAGTGTACCTCATGAGGTGCACTGTAGGCATTACTTAAAGTTCTTTGCAGCATCCCCTCCGGCCACTACCTTCAACCCCCCCCCCCATTCCTTTTACTGTGCCTCCGTTCACATTCTCTTTCTTCCATCTTACTTTCCACCCTCTCCCAACGATTGATTCATTATACACCTGAGAGGTTTTCCTCCTGTTACACCTTTTAAAGTTTTACTGTCAATTTCCGTTTCAGCGTTGAATGACCTCTTAGGTCCCAGCGCTTGGCCTTTGGCCTGAATTGTACGTTTTCTCTTATTCTGTTGTTACATGACACCGGTAAGACTTCATAAAGAGAGAAATTTCGAACCAGCTTAAATGTGACATTGAATGAATGACAATAGCAATATTATTAAGCTTTATTGGGGTTTTAGAAGTGAAATACAGAACATCACATCTCAGTTTATTAGAAACTATTTTACGTTTTCATTATATCCCAGTTATATATAACCTTCGGAAATGTTTAATAACAATTTCATCGCGAGGTATTTATATTTACACCGAGAACTGTTTTTCTTGGTTTTTCTTATCGAGTATTTATCGTAGTCATTTTTTTTTCCAGACGATGCTATACCACAAGGCCTACCGTCGTTTCCATTCCAGTAGTTTCAGTGCATCAGTGAAAGTCGACTCGATACAACTCAAATTTGACTCAATTCCTAACTCAAGCCTTAACTGATGATCTCGGCAAAACGGGGCAGACGCAACAATTTTCATTATAAACGCCACCACGCTAAACAAAGCGCTTCTGTTCTCATTCAGAACGCTAATTCCTTGTAGAACAATTTAAAAGCAATCCATTAACAATGCTAAGAAGTGTTGCTAAACAAAATCAACATTTATTTGGTTTAATTGCAGGTGAAGTATGTAGTGATAATATATTTTACCGAAAAATATATTAATATTGTTTTTCGGGGGGAGGGTTAAAATGTGTAATATGAATTGAAATGTAATATGGTGTATTGTAAAGAAAATATATATTAAATATAAGAAAAAGAGAGTTAGGACGTATTCTGGAGTAAATTAAGTAGAATTGCGAAATCAATGAATAAATTGTATTAGAAATTTGCAAGTGCGAAATTGTCAGGTTAGGCTAAGCGATTTGTAGCAAATAGAGTGACAAAATTATCTTTAACAAGTCGTTGTTCAAAGAATGAAAAAAATACCAGTAAATAAAAATTTGTCCAGAACGTACAGCTAAGATATCAGACTTACGTGACCTTCAGTCTAGTGGTAAGAAATGTATTTAAGTATGCAAAATAGTCTGATGGATGCCTATTAATAAAACGCAAATTCGACAGTTTCACCGAAAAACTCGGTTTTTGGAGAAATCAAATTTTAATCTTTAAACTGTTGGTATGGAAATTTGGTTGTACCGAATCGACTTGACAGATGTATTATTCATGATCTAAAGATCGAAACGAAACTACAATACTACATTTTGTATGGAAACTACTTTATTATGGAAACGACCAGTCGTCTAACACTTCGGCGTCAAAATTGGAGAATGGTTGAGCTGATATCGGCAAGGAAATTGGAGCGTGGATGAGCCGGTTTCTACTAAAATTGGAGGACGTTTAAGTTGATAACATGAAAACTGGAGAATGGATGGGCTGGTTTCAACTAAAATTGGAGAATGCATAGGTTGATATCGACAAGAAGACTGGAGCATGGTTGAGCTGATATCTGCAAGGAAATTGGAGCATTGATGAGCTGATTTCAACTAAAATTGGAGAATGGATAAGCTGATATCAATATGAAAACTGGAGATTGGATGGACTGATTTCAACTGCAACTGGAGAATGTACAAGTTGATAACATGAAAAATTGGAGCTCGGATGAACTGTTTTCAACTAAAATTGGAGAACTGATAAGCTGATATCAACATGAGAACTGGGGAATGGATGGAAAGATATCAACGAAATTTGAAAAAGGGTGAACTGATAATTATGAAATAGGTAAGTTTATGAATGATGAAAAGCTACTTGTCATGACCCCTCAAACCAAAGGCACTAAAGTGCTGATGTTATTGTAAAATAGGAGAATAAATAATGTTCATGCAGGTCTGAAGTCGACTTGACTTAATACGAACCTCGTTTCTGATTGAGGGAACTATATATGCCAATGGATGAATTATGTCACTAAAGGAACCACCAAAGGCATACAAGTTTCGTAAAATAGTAATAGTAGCATAATTCGAACTAAGCACGTAGAACCTGCCTATTAAGTATATCACTTGGTGAACAATACAACCCTTATTTCTGGTGTTGTGAAAACGACTGAACTTTCCAGTAATACTGCTGTACTGTTTGGATTTCGGTCAAGGCTCATTTCTGCTGCTTCAGCGTGGCTCAGAATCATCTGGAGTATCCAAGTAATGTTCTGACAATTGAGAAACCGCCTTTTTGACGCAAGTTCAGTACTTTTTCCTACAAAACCCTATTTCATAGCCCTTTTACAATAGATTGTTGCTTGGTTCGCTCGTGATGATGGCATGCTTTCTCTGAGGTAAAATCCATAGGCCATCCTTTTCTCCACCCTAAAAAACGAGGGGCTAGGAATTGAACTAAATCAGTATGTTCTCCCACAAAATTAAATTATTCAATAAGACATCAGCCCAGCTGAACCAACATTTTGGATTTCTGGTATTTTTGGCATATTTTAGACCAACTTTGCGAATGAAGTCAATTCTGTACTGTCCGGAAAACTGCTGGTATCTCGTTGAGACTGCAAAAAACATTGTTCGAACCCGCTCTTTGCCCATCATAATTGCTAGAGGGGTACCCCTGTTCAATCTTATATTTATTGCATCCTACATCCCATATCCTCCTGCACCTATGGCTTGTTAACTGTCCAAGGCGATATATATCTTAATGACACAACTTCTTTAGTTCATCTTCCCTTATTATTGAGTTCATTTCTATCTTGTGTTTTTCTTGAATTATAACAGAGCTGAGATAACAAATGGGTAAGGGCAGTTGTTAACTAAATTTAGTACTATGCATATTGGTGTTCCTGGACGTTCCTGAAGGGATGGGCTGTTGGGTATACCCAGGACCCAGTAAATCTTAGTGGGTCCTGTTATACCCTTTCATTACAAAGACCTATGGTGTTAATTTGTCAAGATTATTAACCTCCAAATACTATATTTAATCCCTCTCTCAGGTATAGGATTAGATTCAACTGATATTTGACCAGTAATCACTTGTTTCTTAGGGCCCTGGTCATGGTCTAAGAAAGATCTTTTCTTAGACCATGCCCCAGGTCATAGTCTAAGTTGTGGAAAATTGAACACGTCTACTTCACAATCACAATTTATGTAGTTTATACAGAGTATATCGGAAAATATAGGTAATGAAAATGCATTGAGTAAATTATTTTGTTCACCGATCTAGGTCTTCGTAAAATGACAAGCAGAAATCATCATTTCAAAGAAGTTGTGCATATTATGATAGACTGATAATATGGTGAGGATCATCCATATTGCCATGAATGAGGCTGTAAAATTTTGAAATTTTAACTTTAAAATACTTTGGCCAAATTTTTTTCTAAAAAAAATTCTCAACGGAAAAATATCGACATTATAATTTTGCATGATTAAAATAGATAAGCCATACTGATATCGTTCTGAGAAATTATTGGCGCAATTGTAAGTTTGAAACAATTCAGTAACCAGATGTGTAAATTATGTCTGTTGGTATGTGTACAGTTCTGGCCACTGATATTTTGTTTCAAAACTTTTTTAATGAAGCGACTTCCGAAGTAAAAGTTGCTGCGTGATGCACTACAGTAATTGTATTAAGAGAAACAGTTAATTAAACCTTTTTTTTTTATACGTACGTCATGTTTGGTATGTTTCTAGCATAGAATGCCGAGCTGCAAAACGAGTTATTCACTAAATTTTGTTGCAGTGATCCAAGCCCTGTCAAATGACTTTTCCAGGCTGCTTTTTTTTTTTTTTTAGCATATAATAACTTTTTAAAATTAATTTTCCGTTATATAATAATTTTACAAATTGTATACCGGTGTCGTTTGTTTTTCTAGCTCCACTTAGTATGGTCAGGAGGCACTGTCAAGGGCGCTCGGTTTCATATATGAAAGTTTTAGCCAATATCATCACTTATTCAAGTCACTTTTGCTTTCTACAGAAGTTGTTATTTTCATTTGCAGGTTTACCACGGATACTACAAGGCTGTCAGTAATTCGGTGAAATCATCCAATAGAAATACTGCAAGATGGACGAAGCAAGACGAGGAAAGAGGGAAAACCCTGCTGGTAAACTTGAAAGAACTTGGGACGTGAAGATCAGATATAACAGAGCTTTCCGTCCTACAATAAATCACACATTTTACAGAGGAAAAAGAGAGAGAGAGAGAGAAATGAGAGAGAAATGAGAGAGAGAGAAATGAGAGAGAGAGAAATGAGAGAGAGAGAGAGAGAGAGAGAGAGAGAGAGAGAGAGAGAGAATGAAATCAGGAGTCAAGGAGAGAAGTTTACAGAAAAAACAAAGAAGACTTTAATGAAAGAAAAACAGGCTATGTCTCTTTTAGGAAACTGAGGGAGGGTAACTTGATAAAAAAAAAGGAATAAATCCCTAGAAATAAGGATACCAATATGTGAAACGGTCATAGTACTAAACTCCCTGCAACCACTACATTTAACTAGGAGGTGATGGGGAGGGGGAGTTGAGGTAACTGATTCCTTACTGGAGAACCAAGCAGGACCCCCCTTTTAAAGTTTAATCCCTAATTGGGGTCACCGTTTTCAATGAACCCGTTCCAACGGCTCATTTCCTAATTTGTTTTGGCAGATGTTTTATGGACAGTTGCTCTCCCTGACGCTATCTCTCCCCATTTTTCCTTCTATGGAAAGAGAGAGATTGTGGAATATAAACTTTTATTTTCTCAGGGAAACTGATGGACCTACAGTGTGAAGGGAAGGTAATATGCAATAAGAATATGGATGTGAAAAGATTGAGAAGTTATAAATTGACATGGAAAAGAGAAGCTGATGAATAAAAGGACACTAAAGACTTTATTTATACAAAGAGAAAAGGAGTGAAAAACCCAGAGATTTAAATGAAATAGCAAGAGCCAGTCTCCATGTGTATTTGGAAGGAACGGAGCAGTGAGGGTAATGCAACAAAGAATATATATGCAAAGTCTGAAGGCTTATTCTGAAGGGAAAATGTTTACCTTTGTGACTTACAGAAAGAAGAGATAATAGCTGAACGTTGTTCTTTTGAAACATTCTAGAACTGTTAAGGGAACTGTGGAAACTTGAACAGTCATTATATAAGGATGTTAGACACTGAAGTGAAATTTTAAGACGTGTTGATCCTTAAAACTAGAAATAGCACAGTGTCTACCTCATCTAGAATAAATGCAAGAGAAGTAAGCCAGGTTAAGGAAAAGATAAATTCATAAAAGTGAAATTAAATGGCAACGGTTGAGTTTGTGGGGTGAGCTGGTGGTACCAGAACCACAGGGGCTGTTTATGAATAGAATATCATAAAATTCGCGCAGGACAATAACCTGGGACCTGAACGTCTGATACGTGAAGAACTTCAAGAAAGTCTAGAAGAAAAATGTCACCGTGTTCTTCACCGTTAAAGAGGAAGACAGGTTCTTCTGCGTAGATACAACTTGGTTCCTCTGCGTAGATACAACTTGGCCCCGAGATCTAAGATGATTCGATTACAGAAACATTCAAGAGGATTACAACGCAAGAGATAATTGCTCAAGATAACTGTAAATTTACAGAAATTTACAGCGAGAAATGGACCCTCCTGATAACAGCCGATAGGATGACCTCCAGGAATAAACGAGGGTAAAAGACGTACTTTACAGTCATTGCCATCAACACTTACAATATCTTGGGTGAGTACTGAAGTGTTTAACACGAAATCCTATCATAGCTTATTTGGAAATTGCATTAAGATAAGGTTTACCATTTATAGTTTATGTTGGTGACTTGCTTAAGCTCACACAAGCAGGTAATGGGTATTTATGAACTTCATGCAAACTCGAATTGGTAACAATAAGAGGTGTCAAAATTTCAAAGTGGTAGTCAGCATATAGTGTGAATCAACGTACACTACATAGAATATCTAAGGGTTTGCTGCTGATATGTAGGATTTGAAGGTAATAAAGATGATTTTGATTTTATCCTTACACGATGCAACGGAAATTAAACTGAGCATGAAATAATTGTACATGAGTTACTGAGGTGAATAGTAGCTTCGTTTCTAAAGGGCATCAGTATTCCCGGTTGTAGCTAAATTCTGTCATATTGTCAGGGAAATCAGTGTTCTCTCTCCAGCATGGATGAACTGCTGAACTTTTGAAAGAAGGGCATTTTGGCCTTGAATCAGACTGTGAACATCAATATACTGAGCCATTTTGGAATGCAAGTTCACATAGCTATTTGCATAGAGGTCTCAAGTTTACTGAAAGCTTAGCATACTCGTAAATACTGCTTCACTTAAGAGAACAAAGGTGTAAAAATTCATTGTTATTACTTGTATTATAAGTGGGACAGTTTGCCTCTGAAGGTTTAAAATGCCTGTCCCATCCGTGCCCCTCTTAGTAAGTAAGGCTATAAGGTATAGGATGCTTTCGGAATTGATTAAAATTGCTTGTCTTTAAAGCCAAACTGTTACCATCTTCGGCTGAAGTACAAATGATTCCTGACAGTTTGTCTGTGTGTCTTATAAGTTATGTTGAATTAGCTTTCAGTATTGTACTGACTTGGAGCAGTCTCTTGAACCACCCGTAGTCTTAATCTCTAGTTCGTGTCAGTTACTGTATTATAGCCAAGTTAATTTAGTATTTAACATCTAAATTTTGCACCATCGCAATATTGCTCGAGTTTTATTACAACAGTACTAATGGTTACAGACTTTGGTTCCGAAAAGGGTGCTTGAAATACGGGAGGGGAATTAGAGACCCTAGCATTGACAAGTTCATATTCAAGGATAGAAAATATTAACTTGTGTCTATACAAGAACGGGAAATATTAATATAGATCTCATACAAGGATAGGAAATCTTAATGTCTCTTAAATTTCAGAAAATCATCTACGGAGCGCAAGCATACCTGGACGAATTTAACACACACCAGTCTCGCCTTGGGATCCGAGAATGATCTGCTGTAGAGGACCACTGACTTGAAGAAACTGCTTTATTCTTCAAATCAAATTTGTATAATTTGTCAGTGTGGTGGTTATTTACAAATGCATGTTGTTTGGACAGCAAAAAAGAAGCGAAAACGATCCCATTATCGTTAATGCTGGAAATAGCCTTAATTATGTATAATATTTTTCTTCCCTTCACAATCAAAACTAGCTTAGGGTTAAGTTTTTAGTATTGTGCAAGTTTTAGTTTAACAGTTCCTGTTGGCAAAACGTTTGGTGAAGTTTGGCAATGCTTATCGTAAATGACAAAGCAAAGAGCCTTAGGCGTCTGTGATCCAGAATTTATAGTTTATTATACAGGTGAAACATCAGCTACTGTGTTAGATACCTTAGGATGTTTCAGGAGCTACATTTTTCGTATTCCTTATCAACTGGGTATGAAGCGGCCGGTAGCTCATTAGTCACATGCATACTTTTTTTTTTTACTTAAATTTCATATTTTCAGTATTGGCCCTCAAAATATTTTACTGTTTCTGGATACACGGATTTTTTATGTATAACTCTTATCTGCTTAATACTAGCCATCAAGGATTTACTTATTTATTTATTTTTTATTAAACAGCTAACAAATAGCTCATTATGTTACAGGATAAATAGTTTCCGTTGTAAAGATTCATTGTCTCTTTAATATTGGCTGTCAGTGAGTTTAGCATATTTCAGAATACTACATAGTTTGTTTTCAACTGAAATCTCTTTGTCTTGATATGAGAACGTAGTCCATTTCTTCAGGATACATAGTTAACCTTCTCATTAGAAAGATGGGTATCTGGCAACTCAGTCTGATTCATAATACATAGTATTTGAATATTAATTCAATGTGTATCAGCAACATAGTTTTTTTTATTGCTCACCAGTATAAAATAAGTTATCAGGATGTTATTTTAGGATACATAGCTGACTGGATTGCCTCACCCTTTCAGTGTTAACTATGAATGCTTACGTAATAGTTTGATATTGATTATTGAGTAGTTTAGTATGGTTTATGGTGCATAATTTTTTTTACACTTAAGTTTTGCAACATTTCAACATCCTCTTATATATCTCATGTATCCAGCTGCATTGTTTTATGTACTTAAATTTGTGTTATCAGTTTATTATTGACTACAGGATACATATGTTTCTAACTGAGATTTCTGAACGGTTCGACTTCGGCTATCAAACAGTTCAGAATATAACTGATTATGTTTCAGGGTGCATAGTGTTTTACACGAATTTCACATTAGTGTAATATAAGCCAACAAAAGTAATTCATTATGTTTCGGGATAACTTAGTTTTCTGCTTTAGTTGCAAAGCAGTATTAATATCAGCTTTCGAACAGTTCAGGATGATTTAGGTTACGTGACGTTTTTGCTTAATTTTTGTATCGGTGTAATATCAGCTATTAGGTAGTTTAGTTTAACACCATTTGTCAGGTAGTTCACTGTTTTTATCTATAGTTTAATATCAGATAGTCAGGTAGTTCACCATTTTTTTTAATACGTATTCACCTAGAGCTATTAGTTCGGATTTGTTGCAATCTAACAAGTAGTTTATTGTTCAGTGCAATCCCATCTATAGGTACGAAGATTATTGCGCAAGTTTTATGAGATTAATAAGCTATACTGATTTTGTCATTTCCTTGGAATTCATTTAGTATAATTACTTATGGTTCACTAGTTAGGAAGAATAGGTTTTACTGATTTTATGGAAATTTTTGTAATGGTCAGATTAGTTAAAAAATATTTTTGTGGCATAAAAGCTGTTAGGTATTTTCTTGTTACAATCTTCGACTGAAGTGCAAATGATTCCTGAAATTTTATTTGTGTGTGTCTTATAAGTTATGCTGAATTAGCTTCCAGCATTGTAGTGATTAGGAGTTAGTTGCTCTCATCAACCCCCATAGCCTTAATCCGTAGTTCGTGTCAGTTACTGTATTATAGCCAAGTTAACTTAATATTTCTTAACATCTAAATTTTGTATCATTGTAATATTACATGAGTTTTATTGCAGTAGTTCTTATGGTTAGAGACTTTGGCTCTATGAAGGGCATTTGAAATACAGGGGAGGAATTAAAGACCCAAGCATTTACACGTTTATATTCAAGCATATGAAATATTAAATATTTGTCTATACAAGAACGGGAAAATATTAATATAGATATCATTCAAGGATGGGAAATATTAATTATTGTTTAAAATTTTTTAATCAGTGGAGAAATTCCATAATTTCATGTTGTTGCACAATAGTCTGAAAACTTTACGAAGCTCATCATGAAAATGTAATTTGCTTAACGTGAAACACACATTTATTAAAAATTATAAAAGCTATCTCTCCATATATCAAGTCACTGTTCTCACGTGAAAGTTCCAAATTAGAAGAAATAGTTGTAGGTGAGTTTTGTGTTCATTTTTTTTGTTTAAAAAGTTCTTTTAGGCAAATGAAATTAAAAAAAAATGGAAGTGCTACTTTAAAAGTAAATTTCTACTTGAACAAAATTTTGGGTAATTGCATTAATATGCAAACGTGCCGCTATAGGTTGAATTCGGTATCGTTAAGGATATTTTAAGTCTGAAATCAATAAATAAACTTAATTATGAAAAGGTCTATCATGATCAATGTATAAATCACACTGAAAAGAGATTTAAAATACATTTCAGAGTTTCTTTGTAGAATAGGAATTAAGCTCTGTATACATGCTGTAAATTTTAACAAGGACGTATTATAAATGCTTTCAATTTTAACAAGGATACATCATAGATGCTTCAAGTTTGAACAAGGATACAGGGTATATTATAGATGCTTTCCGTTTTAGTAAGGATATATCATAGATGCTTTCAATTTTAACAGGATATAGATGCTTTCAGTTCTAACAAGGATATACCATAGATGCTTTCAATTTCAACAAGCATATATCATAGATGCTTTCAATTTTAGCGAGGATATATCATAGATGCTTTCAGTTTTATTAAGGACATAACATAGATGCTTTCAGTTTTAACAAGAATATATTATATATGCTTTCAATTTGAACAAAGATATATCATAGATGCTTTCAGTTTAACAAGGATATATTATGCATGCTTCCAATTTTAACAAGGATATATCATAGATGCTTTTAAATTTTAACAAGGGTATATTGTAGATACTTTTCAATTTTAATTAACGAGGGTGTATCATAGATGCTTTCAGTTTTAACAAGGATATAACGTAGATGCTTTCAATTTTAACGAGGATATATCATAGACGCTTTAAATTTTAACAATGATATATTATAGATGCTTAAATTTTAACAAGGATATATTATAGATGCTTTAAATTTCAACATTATAGATTCCTTAAATTTTAACAAGTATTTATTATAGATGCTTTCAATTTTAGCAAGGATATATCATAGTTTTAACAAGGTTATATTATAGATGCTTTCAATTTGAACAAGGATATATCATAAATGCTTTAAATTTTAACAAGGATATATCATAGATGCTTTAAATTTTAACAAGGATATATCATAGGTGCTTTCAATTTTAGGAAGAAATATAGATGCTTTCAATTTTAACGAGGATCTATCATAGATGCTTTCAGTTTTAAAGAGGATATACTATAGATGCTTTCAGTTTTAACAAGGATATATTACAGATGCTCTAAGTTTTATCAAGCATATAAATTATCGATGCTTTGAATGTTAACAAGGTTATGCTATAACAGCTATGAATTTTAGCAAAATTGTTATAGATGCTTGGAATTTTAACTAAGATACGAAAGCTTCATGAAAGTAATTGGCTTGAGGAATCCCGTTTTTTATTCTTCGAATTGTAGATTTCGTGTCTTGATATATGGAGAATATTTTGTTGGTTAGGGTTCAAGTCAACCTTATATGGAAGCGTTAACACATTCCATGTAATTCCTATCAGATTTAATTAGAATGACAATGTTTCTTATTCGTTCTTATTCTTAAATCAAATTTATCATCCAAGTTTTTTATGGAAAAATGTTTTTTATGGAAAAATAATGTAATAGCAAATTGTAAACTGATTTTTATTGTAAAAGGACTTCTGTAGTTCACTTTTGCGATCTGCTCCCATCAAGTCTTTAAACCCCTTTCAGCTAAGAAAGATAATTATGGTAATAGTTTAATTAGTTCATGGCACACTAAAGCAATCCTAGAAATGAGTTAAAATCTAGTAGCTCCAAATATAATCACAAAAAAGTTGTCACATCCAGTCCCCCATTGGTTATACCATACAGCCTTCACAGTGTAGTAAGTACCAGGTGACAAGCTGAACTACAGAAGTTCTCCTACATGTTAGTTAGAATGTGTCGATACAGCGCTGTTAAGATTTTTCTTTGTATAACGAAAACTGGAACGATTTATCTTTGTAAACAAGAAACTGGAAATATTTGAAATAAAGGACTCCTTAAGGGCGTCAGCATACTGGTGACACGAGGAGGGTAAGCGAGTGTCCTCGGCAGGAGGCATTAACCAATCAGATGTCTGGAGGTTTTTCGGAACTGATTCAGAGAACCGGTTTCTAAACTGGCAACTGATTGCCGAGATGGGGGGAGTCCTACCTCACTTGTGCTTTTCCAGACGTGTTTCCCTTTATACTCTGCCACTGCTGAAATCACTTTCAGATGTTAAAGAAACACTGTTATAAACTGTGAGTCTAAGGGGGAATAGGTAAGGTTATTACCGAGACAAGTCACTGTTAACGTTCACTCATAATGGCTGTGGTATCTCTCCGAATGTTTACCTGACATGCAATGTCGTATGATCCAGTGTATTTAGCCTGTAATGTTTTTATTGCCAGGATTTCTTTGACCAAACCTGTTGTATAATAGTCATAAAAAGCTAATTCATTTTCTCTGTGAATAATATGTTCTTTTACGAAAATTTAAACGTTTTCGCCATTCTGTTTTCGATTTTCTGAGATTTCAAAGAGGATTTACCTCTAAGTCTTTTCACAGATAAAGAGTCTTGTATTTGAATTCATAGAAAACGAGGAAACACCGTGCAAAAGATTGGTGGTTACAATGTATATATTTGAGAAAGTAAGAGCTGTCCGTGGTTGGGTCTGTAGCTAGCAGAATTCTTGACTCGAGCCCTACAGATAAATTCACTTGTAAATAATAGTCGATATGGTTATTTGATTCTTCATCTTCAGAGGAATTTGTTTAGAATTGACTCCTCATTATATGGATAGATGAATGAAATTACTTAGTATGGTTAGCTGTAGAAATATTCCATATGGATGACTTCAGTTTTTTTTATTCTTTAAGAAAAATTGTGGATTTAGGGATAATTTTTATAATGAATTGCCACATTTTACTTCGAAGTTTACCATTAGACAACGTTCTTTCAATTTTTGTTTCCTGTCCAGCTATATGTAAATCTGGCTTTGTAATATGGGAAAATGTAACGTGTAGAGCATAACTTACTGGGTTTGAAAACTTACTTTCTTGAGCAGAATTTGCATATTTTTACTGAAGTCGAGTTTGAATATTATATACTGTTTTTTTTTTCTTGCCAAAGTTTTACATGAAACTGTTTTACAAAATTTTTGATAAGTACTGAATATAATCTCTCTCCTACCAGATGTCTTATGAAGTTAGATCCAGTCACATAAGAAAGCCCATTAAGAGTCAAAAGTCACCATTTGGTCCAGCTTATGTCAATACTTTTAATTATATCTCTGACACATCGCCGTCGTTTCAAAAGGGGGTACCAGCTTGGGGCTCAAACGTCTCCTCGTTCTTAGGCTTGGCATTTTATTCGTGTGTGTGACATAAAGGAGGGATAAATACCGCGGTGGCTATTTTGGGCAGTCTGTGTGAAACCTACAAATTCATGACATCGTCAGTAATTAAAAAATGGGTGCGTGAATTTAGCCTCTGATATACTGAAAAAGAGTACTGTACCATTCATCAGATCTTTCCAAATTCATTCGAAGTTTGTTGTGGTTCTCAGGATTATCCAGACTTCACTGAATATGAAAGCGGATATTCGTAATGATGTTTGTCTATCATTAAAGGGGCTGGGGAAACAGTCTTATTTTCTGAGTCAACTTAAAGACCAAAGACCTGATTCATATTGAAACCAGTCTCATTTGAAGCTTTATAAAATTTTGATGGGATAGAAGTTCTGGAGAAGTTAGTCGCCATCCCTAACGGAGTTTACGCAAACTGTTAATGTCAGTTTTCAAGAAGTTTCTTTGGTTTATGATTTGATGCTTTATCAGGTTTTCTTATGTGGGTTTTCTTAGGTAATCAGAGAGTTAAAATGACTGATTGAACTTTATGCCGGCTCTCAGAAAATACCACAGCTCCGTTACAAGATGATTTCCTCTGTTAAATATAGACTATTTCTAAGCATTTCTTGTCTAAAAGTATGTAGTGTGAATTTTTTAGCTTTGTGAAGGATATTTGGATGTAGAAATGATATATATACTTAGCATTTCCATTAAGAGAAGGTATTTCTTTGATGGGTCTTGCAGTATTATGACATGATTTGCATTATATATACAGTTTAACAGATGGTATATGCCCGATTGGGAGTAACGTAATACATAGCATTTCCATTGATAAAAGGTGTTTTTTGATAGGTCTTACAGCACTATGGCATGATTTACATTATATATATACAATTTAGCAGATTGCATGCCCGACTGGGAGTAATACACAGCATTTCCATTAAAAAACGTATGTTTTTTATGGATCTGACAGTACTATGACATGATTTACATTATATACACAATTTAGCAGATAGCATATGCCCGACTGGGAGTCACTTAAAGATTTAAGGCAAGGAACTGAATGAAGACTCTGGACATCCTCGCTATTACGTTGATTTGCAATTTCTCCTGCTGGAAAATCTTAGCTTTCAGGATCTCGGCGGATATTTACAAAGTTGTTCTTGGTTCTGACTTGAAAGCTTTTGAGAGATTGAAATTTACGATACTTTTCAGCAGGGATGCTGAATATCTGAATATCTCGAATACGTATTCAGAATGTTATGCTGTTAGTGGACTGGATTATGATTATAATTAAATCTTTGCACATGACACGCTTTGGAATTTGGGGTGTTAGTTCTCTGTTGCAGTGGAGTTTTGCAATAAGATAAATTGATAACTGCAGTTCGGAGTTTATAAGAACATCTTTTGCTTCCAGGAAGTAAATCTGTTTGTGAATCTTTAACCATCAGGAAGTAAATTAGTCTGGGAAACTTTTACGTTCAAGTTGTTCCCTACTTTGTGATACTTTTGATGTCAGGAAATCCGGTAGTTCGTAAGGATTAGTTTGTAACAATTTATCCTGCAAGAAGTCTGATTTTGTAGTAGTTTTCTCTTCAGAAAGTCTGTCAGTTTGCAATACTTTCCCCACAGGAAATCGGTAAGTGATCCATTTACCTATGAGAAATCTGTTAGGTTGTAAGAATTTTGTCTTCTGGAAGTTTGTTAGTCTATGATACTGTTGTCCTCTAAAAAGAAGTTTGCTAGTTTATGATCCTTTGGTCTTCAGAAAGACTGTTACTTAGTTATCCCCCTTGCCTTCAGAAAAGCTCTTAGTGAGAGAGATTTCTTTTAATGAGAAATCAGTTGACTTGCGGTTGTTTTGCCTTTAGAACTTGTTAGATTTTTTCATCATGACTTCAGAAACTCTGTTGGTCTGTGATCATTTTGACTTGCCTGTTAGTCTATGATGGTTCTGCCTTTGTGATGATTTTGTCTTCAGAAATTCTGTTAGTCTGTGATGATTCTGCCTTCAGAAAATCTGTTAGTCTGTGATGATTTTGTCTTCAGAAATTCTGTTAGTCTGTGATGATTCTGCCTTCAGAGAGTCTGTTAGTCTGTGATGATTTTGTCTTCAGAAATTCTGTTAGTCTGTGATGATTCTGCCTTCGGAAAGTCTATTAGCTTGTGATCATTTTGACTTCAGAAACTGTTAGTCTGTGGTGATTTTGCCTTTAGAAAGTCTGCTAATTTGTGATCATTTTGAATTCAGAAAATCTGTTAGTCTGTGATGATTTTGACTTCGGAAAGCCTTGTTAGTTTGTGGTCATTTTGCCTTCAGAAAGTCTTATTAGTTTGTGATCATTCTGCCTTCAGAAAGTCTTATTAGTTTGTGATCATTCTGCCTTCAGAAAGTCTGTTAGTTTGTGACAATTCTCCCCTCAGAAAGTCTTATTAGTTTGTGATCATTCCGCCTTCAGAAAGTCTTATTGGTATGTGAACATTTTGCCTTCAGAAAGTCTTATTGGTTTGTGATGATTTTGCCTTCAGAAAGTCTTAGTTTGTGATGATTTTGCCTTCAGAAAGTCTTAGTTTGTGATGATTTTGCCTTCAGAAAATCTTAGTTTGTGATGATTTTGCCTTCAGAAAGTCTTAGTTTGTGATGACTTTGCCTTCAGAAAGTCTTAGTTTGTGATGATTTTTGCCTTCAGAAAGTCTTAGTTTGTGATGATTTTGCCTTCAGAAAGTCTTAGTTTGTGATGATTTTGCCTTCAGAAACTCGTATTGGTTTGTGATGATTTTGCCTCCAGAAAGTCTTATTAGTTTATGATCATTCTACCTTCAGAAAGTCTTATTAGTTTGTGATGATTTTGCCTTTGCCTTCAGAAAGTCTGTTAGTTTGTGGTGATTTTGCCTTCAGAAAGTCTTGTTAGTTTGTGGTCATTTTGTCTTCAGAAAGTCTTATTAATTTGTGATCATTCTGCCTTCAGAGAAAGTCTTACTAGTTTGTGATCATTCTGCCTTCAGAGAAAGTCTTACTAGTTTGTGATCATTCTGCCTTCAGAGAAAGTCTTACTAGTTTGTGATCATTCTGCCTTCAGAGAAAGTCTTACTAGTTTGTGATCATTCTGCCTTCAGAGAAAGTCTTACTAGTTTGTGATCATTCGGCCTTCAGAAGGTCTGTTAGTTTGTGATCATTCCGCCTTCAGGAAGTCTTATTAGTTTGTGAACATTTTGCCTTCAGAAAGTCTGTTAGTTTGTGATAATTTTGCCCTCCAGTTGGTGCTTATGTATTTAAGAAATGTGATTTGTTATAATTTTGCTTTTAGAAAGTTTTAGTTTATGCTAATTCTGGCTTCAGGAAGTCTATAGTTTATGATTTTGCCTTTATTATATCTACCCTTTTGCCTTTTGTAGAGTCTGATTTTTTTTATTGGCAATTGTTTTACATAATTTTTGTGATAAGTTTGCCTTCAGGGACTTAGTGATTATATTTAGTCGCTTGGTTTTTTATACCTTTTGGTACCCTTTCCTTCAGGAAACCTGATATACTTGCGTCCAGGCGGTGCTAGTTGTGATAAGTTTGAATCCAGGAGGAGTTAGTTTGACTTGTTTGCATCCAGGAAGAGGTAGTTTTTTATGTGTTTGCTTCTAGGAAGTGTTAGGTTCTTATATGTTGGCGTTCAGGAAGTCTTAGTTTGTGAAAAATGTTTGAGTTCAGGAAAGTTAGCTTTGTGTAACTTACATTTAGAAAGTAGAGTGTTTGGCCTTTAAGGTCTGTTAGTTTGTGAAGTCTTCCTAAAGTATCTAACATTTTACGACGCTTTCCTTGAAAGGCCGTTGGTCCGTGAGACTTTTTTTTTTATAAACTATGCAAGTTGTTAGTTTTTGGGCTAAGGGAGTTTTAGACTGTGACGTTTCTACCTAGAAAGTCTGTTTTTTTCCCACGAATTTTATCCTAGAATGTCTTTCGTGAGTTGTTTGCTTAGGTAAAGTGTGTTTGTGGTTTATTTTTCTCTAGAAAGGTTGATAGTTAAGGCGTGTTCCGCTTGAATATTGTTAATTTGCGAGTTCTTTTCAGTCTACGAGTTGTTCTGTTTATTTTGCCTAATGCATCTGTGTTGTTCAGAGTTGTTCTTCCTAAAATGATGCTTGACTTTTTTTTTATTATGAGTTTTCTTTTTCTTCGTAAAAACTATTAGTTCCTTAGGGTCTTTTGTCCTAGAAAATAAAAGGAATTTTTGCTAAGAAAGCCCTTATTTTCAACAGTAAATTATAGCAACACTGGCATGCAAAACTCACAGGTTGAAAGTTCTCTTGAAAAACAACGATTTGAAGGGTGACAAGCACCAATTAGAAATTAAATAATTAAAGAAACGCATACTTAGCCATAGGAACGGTATAAATCGGGACAAATATGTATTTGTGTTCGTAATATGAAGAGAGCCAATTCGATAAAACTGGTATAAAACTTTGACAATAGTAATAATACATTTCAGCGTTAATTGAAGAAATGTGAAAATTCTAAAATTATCTTCTTGGAGTCTTAAAGAAGCAAGTGTGCGATTGTTCTTAAAAATTCAACGTTGAAATAAATTAGCGTGAATATAAAAATGTCACGGGAATGTAGTTTGTCAGCTATTTAGCATTAGTATTATAAGGGCAAGTCTTCGTTATCCCCTGATTAGAGCTCATTTTTCACGAAGTCAGTCACAAAAAAAAAAAAAAAAAATCTTACATGCTATAGATAGTTTCTTCCAATACGAATCACTGGGAGTCTAAAGGTACCCGCTAACGTGTTTAAATGAATGTGCCAATGGTGGTCCAGTAGTGGACAATGAAACAGCAATTTTCAGTCATTTTCTAGAGGTCAATATGAAATGGCAATCCGATGTGGCTTGTAGCTCTTAGTTAACAATGTGAAACGACAGTTTTCATTGTCTTGTATTCTGCCCTAAAATGGAAAACTGCAGTATCTGCAAAATTTTCGAAACTGAGATATGCCACCCGATGGGTTCGTGAAACACTAATACACAAGTTACTGCAGTTTCAGAATGATTCTTCAATGCTTTCCACGAGTATTTAGGTGGTCCCATTTGCAGTATCTGCAAAATCAGCAGTAAGGCAAGGGAGTATCTACCATTTTTCTCAGTTTTGTATTTTTGCAGATCCTGCAGTCTTCCAATTCAGGGCAGTATTGTTCTCGTGGTGACTATGAAACGGTAGTAATATTCTAGTAGTCTTCTAGCACTGCTCTGGTTAGCTATGCAAAAAGGCAATTTAGTTTATAGTTGTGTTCCTGCACTGGTGAGCAATATGATTAGGCCATTTTTATTTGTAGGCATGTTCTTGTGAACACTGTAGAAGGCAGTTCTTATAGACTTCCAGCTCTGTTCTGGGTTTGAGCAGATGAACGACAATTCTTTATCTTGTGAGCAATATAAAACCAGGTTTTTATAGACTTGTTGCCCTGTTCTGGCGTGCAATATAAGTCAGTTGTTAGTGCCATGTAGCCCTGTTCTGGCCAACAGTATACTGAAAGAGAAACTTTCAGAGACTTGTAAAACTAGGTGGAAAAATACACGAGGGCGTCATAACTCGAAAGGCACCTCTTACGCTCATATCTGGCGCTGAGCGTCTTTAATTATCTGGCAATGTGATGATTTTTTGTAGACGTTTCGCACAGAACCTAAACTGGCCTAGTGGTCCGCGTGTACGGTGAAGGTTGACGTTAGTCCGACCTGCTGTCCTGCTGGGGGAGGAAGAATGGGGCAGGAGGATATTAGCCTTGCACGTCTCCGACCATTTACCTGACTCAATCACTCACATTGAATGGTGTCGGGCCATAAGACGATTTAGGCGTTTGGGTCACTTGTCTGCTTTTGAGGGGGCTGTGTGTGTGTCTTGGTGTAATTAATTGTATTGCTGTAGCTTAGACTGGAGGATGACTTATAAGTTGAAATAAAGTTAACTTAAATGCTTTGTTTAATTCACTTGTGGTATTCCTGTAAATCTCTTGCCCAGAAAGACATCTGAGAATGTAAATGAATACTCATACTTATCAATAAATCTTGTAGACGGATGTCAAGAACTACCATGTAAAACTATTATCCAAGATAGCCCTAAATTGAGTTTGCAACTGTTCAAAGTTTTAAAATGTAATTTTATAGTACTCGTGTAGAATAGTAATGAATAACGAGTATCAAAGTGATCTCGACTGCCTGAGCCGTAAAAAAATCTGTCTTAAGTCAACTGGTAAATTAAAAGGCAAAAAGATTCTAGTCCTGATTAATAAATCATGTGCGAATTAAATGACTAATATTGTCAAGTATTCATCGTAAGATATTTATCAACCATTAAAAATCAGAATGACTATGGCAGTTATAAATGCAATTTGCAAAAATTTTATTCGGCTATAATGCTTTCATGCAAATTCTGTTCAAAAAGCAATCAAAAGCTGCAGTAATGTTGGTTGGCAGAATGCAAGTGGATCAAGTGCAAAATGCAGAGATAAGCAGTTGCAATAATGAAATCAAGCAGAATTTAACTAACATTTCGGCAAAACTGCTATTAGATTTTATCAAATTGACATGAGAAATGTTAAGCCAGGAAAGGTCATTGAAGGAACGAAATGTAATGATAAAAATGTCAGAACTGGCCGTTTGTTGAAAAATTTCATGTAAATGAGACAATTTTCTTGAAGACAAATCAAAGAATTACGGGTCACTCATATAGAGCAATTTTCTATCGTAACGAGGGTCTCGGCAGCCTTTTTTCTGATACTAATTAGCATCTCTCCCTTGATCTTTGCTCTGATTAGTAAATGCTGGATGCAAAATTAAAGTTGCACATGTTTGTAACACAATTATGAACACGGTACGATTTCAGTTTGTCACCATTATTGACAACTTGACGTGAAGCTGTCAAGAGTCCAGGCAGTGCAGTCTAAGCCATGATATATCATTTAAATCAATTTGGCACTGAGAAATTAAATAAATTTTCCAATATCTATAAAATTAATACTAGGATATCCTTATCGAGTGATATTTACAAGTAAATTATGAATATCAAGTCAAGAATTCTGTTGACTGCAAAGTCATCACAATGGCTAAATACGCTCAATGTATCCATCGTAGTAAGCGTCTTTGTACCGATCGTTCGTCGGTTTTCTGTGAAGCTGAATACATGACCCATTTTCTTTGCCAAGACATAGACGTAACCAGCGAAGGAAATGTGGAAAGAGAAAGCAGAAGGTTGAAAAGTATGTTTAAACTACGTAGATTTTCCCGTTTTCTATAGAGGAACTATATTTAGTATTTTTTGGCTATTATACTTCAAGGGTACGATAGTCTGGTGGTAAAAACTATAAGGGCTATACACCTCATATTTCATACGACGCTTCATGTCAAGCAAACACCGTCTAGATAGCCACAGCCACGAGTGAACGTAACCGAAGGCTCGTCTCGGTAGTAACTTGACCAAGTTACCCTTAAACTGTTTATAACTCCGTTTTCTTTAACACCTGAAAGGGATTTGAGCAGTGGCAGAGAAAATGGGGCTTACGTCTAGAAAAGCATAAGGGAAGAAAGGACTTCTTTGAATCGGTCTCGAAAAACCATACATCTGACTGGCTGCCTCCTGCCGAGGACATGACCTTCCCCGGGTCACTGGTATGCTGACGTTAAGGAGTATAAAAAAAATTGTTACATGTCTATTTGGATTAAATAAAAGATTGTCTGGTTACCAGATATTTTTATTTCCTCATTTTGACAAATTCAAAATTACATACAAACGTTTACGTACTACTTTCATCTGCCCTGATTTCTCTATTGGGCTGCCATTTTGGACACTTGCTCTTGTTGATAGAAAACGCAGATTACCAACACGTCCATTTAACTGGCAAGTACGCTTGTATCAATTTATACTGGGTTTAACTTTTCAATCGTTTTGAAAGTCGAGTAACTACTCAAGATGCAAACTTTCAAGAGGGAGGGATGCTTAAGATAAAGTAGAAAATATATGCCAATCCTTGTTAGTGGCCTAGCATTCGAAATACTTAACGACGCTTCTATAAATGCAGCATTCTTATTTCTACAGATATTCCCTACTGAAGGGATGCCCGTTCAAAGGTTTTACGACTATTTCACACTATCTTGACCCTCTCTCTTTCTTGAAAGCTAGCATAACCTCTAAGTTGTTGCTTGACGTTTCATTTCAAGCTTCAAAATAGGTCTTTGTTTTCTTCTGTACCACTACTTACCCATACTTTAATACAATTGTAAACTCACCTGATTAACACATACTTTGGCACTGCATCTATCTGTAATGAAATTCAATGTTTTTAACACTGACTTTGCCCTAATACTCGGGAAACAATTTATGCTTGTAAGTTTGTTGGAATTGAATTGAATATCAATCAAGCACCAGGCCTTGAGACCATATGGTCCTATGTTATGCTGATTATGGATACAGTATGGTCAGAATTATTGGTTGGAGGTTATATTAGATGAATATTTATTTGCTGAAGGAAGTAGATTACACGTTCTATGGAGAAGTGTTCTGTTTCGGTGAGGGTATCATGAAGGCGAGGTGGACGGGGAAGAGAGGTTAGGCTGGTAAAGGGTCTGTTGCGTGGGGCAGAGTGGTGGGGGCAGGAAAGGACTACGTGGGATATGGAAAGGGATACAAGTTGGACACACGGCTGGAGGGGATCCATTCGTCAGGTAAGAATGTGTGAGGTTTGAATGGCCAATTTGTAGTCGGGCAAGAGCTGTTTCTCATCATCTATTCCTTTAACATGGGTTTAACCATGGTAGTATGGTAGGTTTAACCGTGCAGAGCTTGTTATTTGAGATACTGGACCAGAAAGACTACCAGCGATTTAGTAAGTGGTTACGGAAGAATGGGAAGTAATTGAATATAGGATGGTTTTGAAATGTGGGCATCCCGACAAAGCCGGAGAACGGGCAAGAGAGTCCACTTGCTTGTTGCCCCGGATACCCACATGGCTCAGGACTCAGCAGAATCACACTAGTTTTTTCCGGTTTGAAATACGAAGGAGGCCATCTTGAATTTCGTGACCTACAGGGTGATGGAGTCAACAGACTGGACAAGGGATAAAGAATTAGCAGAGTCTGTGAAAATAACAAAGGATGATGAGTGTTAGATTAGAAGTTGTTTTGGTGCAAACAAAATGGCATACAGTTCTGCAGTAAGTATGCTTGCCACAGTTGGTAATAGTAGTTGGAAACGTTTGGTGGGGAAGAAGAGGACAGCAGCCCCAGTTCCTTTAGGGGACTTGGAGCCATCTGTGTAAAGCGGGGTGCAAGCGTCGTGTCAAAATGTGCTCTAAGAAATGAGAACGTAAAATAGGAGAGGGAATATTAAGTTTGTAGGCTATTAAGTTTTGATAAGTTGTGTAGTAGGCTACAGATGGACAGGCTGAGGGAGTGGGGATTAGCCAAGGTGGGAAAATGTGGATGCAGAAAGGAAGAATTTCCAACTGTGGTGATGACAGAGAGAGAAGGGTTTTCATACAGAGAATGGGCGGGGTCAGTTGGGATTGTTAGTAAATTTGGCAAGGAGGGGTTCAGGTACAGTTAGCTTCAGGGTAGAGAATTGGTGAAACCTGGCACAGTATATGAGAGAGGAGGGTGAACGATGTTAGTCCTAATTCAGCATAAAGGCTTTCTACTGGGGATGAACGGAAGGCCCCAAGGGCCAATCTTAGTCCTAAGTGGGGCACAGGGTCTAGAAGGCTGAGAGGAGAAGGAGAAGCTGAAGGGTACACATGGCATCCGTAATGCAGGACAGATAGAATGCGGACTAATTTATCCTAAATAGAAAATAAACTTCATACATGAAAAATCAAATACACCGATACTAAGAATTAAATACAATATACAGTTAACACACTAAAACATTGTTCAGCCTTGAAAAATAAAAATCTTTTTAAAGACTAGAGTGGTAATATTTGTAATGAAAGCTGAACCAATTCTTTTAAGTGGTCACCAGTAAGATACTGGGGACTTGCACTGAATGGCTATCAGACCATTAGATAATTTATCTAAAAATGCAAAAAAAAAAAAAATAATAATAATAATAATAATAATAATAATGTATACACAGAACTGTGTTTCTGTTATTTATAAAGTTGAAGCAATCAATTTTATTTTCATGACTGCAGCCAGGATTACCTGGTTTCAAGAATTCCAGACAACTTCCAGCTAAAATACACCTCATTTTTTTTTAACAGAATATTAAAAAATATTGCCTAAATTCTTATACTGTATTGTCTTCCTCCTCTTCCTCCTCCTCCTCCTCCTCCTCCTCCCCCTTCTCTTTCTTCTCCTCCTCCTCTTTCTTCTCCTTCTTCTCTTTCTTCTCCTCCTCCTCTTTCTTCTCCTTCTTCTCTTTCTTCTCCTCCTCCTCTTTCTTCTCCTTCTTCTCTTTCTTCTCCTTCTTCTTCGTAGGGTCGATGTACAGTATCAGAGAGAGGTTTTCCTCCACGTGGCTCGATGATACACATCATTTTCTGACAGTTCTTTGCCCCTGTCTGTCAATGAGCAGGTAAACCTGACACTGATGGAGTCCTACCTCTCAAAATCTACCTGGAAAGCAAAGAACATACCTTAGCATTCAATGACAGAACAGAATAAAATATATAATTTAGGCCAAAGGCCAAGCGCTGGGACCTATGAGGCCATTCAGTGCTGAAAGGGAAACTGAGAGTCGAAAGGTTTGAAAGGCGTAACAGGAGGAAAACCTCAAAGCAGTTGCACTACGAATCAATTGTTTGGAGAGGGTTGTGGAAAGGCAGATGGAAGGAAGAGAATATGAACGGGGGTACGGTAAAATGAATGAAAGGGGTTGCAGCTAGGGGCCGAAGGGACGCAGCCAAGAACCTCATGAAGTAATGACTACAGCGGACTTCATGAGGTGCACTGACGGAGTATTCAGTGATTTCTGATGTCTTAACACTCAGCAGATTTTCGTTTTCAGAATTATCTCTGGATATGAATCCATTCCAAGGTGCTATTATACTCCTGTCTACAATAGACTAATAAAAAATGACCAAGGACGGCAACAATCATGTAATAAAGTCCAAGAAATTCCATACAACTAAAAATGTTGAATCAAGATGGCAAGAAAATACGTAAACAAACAAGACAGTTTTACTCATAATTACCATTATTGGCAAGAAGAAAATTGCCTTGTCCTAAATTGCCCGTAGATACTGGTGACAACTGCAGGGCCACTTCTCACTTCCTGAAAGGAAAAATACGGAGTTAAAATGAAATTCACCAAACATGTAATCAAAGCACAGAAAAACTAATGACACCCGAAAATTATTCAAGGACAATACTAAGGGTCTGAACGCCTTCCTTGTCTCTCTGCCTAAATTTCAAATTAGGAAGTCAAAAATTAATGTGAGCAGCTCTTGAAACAAAAGCAGTTTTAGGCAAAACCTTCCCAGGATAGAGAGATTCAAATCTCATCTGCCAAGCACTCATTGATGATTGCCTTAGGAACACAGGAGTAGGCACCAACAGGATTATTATTATTATTATTATTATTATTATTATTATTATTATTATTGTTGTTGTTGTTGCTGTTGTTGTTGATCAGAAAATGAAACCTATTCCTATGGAACAAGCCTACCAAAGGGGCCACTGACTTGAAATTCAAGCTCCCAAAGAATATTATGGTGTTCATTAGGAAGAAAAGTAAGAGGGGGTCAAGGGAAATACAGAATGAGGAGATCTCGCTTATTAAAACAGAAAAAATAAATTAATAAATAAATCAATAAATAGACAAAAATGTATTAAAATGCAAGAATAGAATTAGGGTAGTAATGCATTGCACCTTCGCTTGAACTTCTGAAGTCCCAATAGACTGAAAATTCTCTCTTATTTTGAATGGTTTTATATTCAGTTAAAAACAAAACCCATATTACTTTTACCCGAGACAAATAGCTCATCAGTGAGAAAGGAATGGCTTATGGAATGGAATATAGAATTTTGGCCCAATGCCCAGCGTTGGGACCTATGAGGTCATTCAGCGCTGAAAAGGAAATAGACAGTAAAAGGTTTGAAAGGTGTCCCATGAGGAAAACCTCGGTTACATTATGAAGCCATTGTTAGGAAAGGGCGGAAAGTTAGATGGAAGGAAGAGAATATGAAAAGAGGTACAGTTAAAGGAATGAGAGGGGTTGCAGCTAGGGGCTAAAGGGACGCTGCAGAGAAACTTCAGTAATGCCTACAGTGCACCGCATTAGGCGCACTGACGCCACCACCCCACTACGGGGATCAGTGAGAAAGGAAATTGGCAAATGCAGTTCAATCTACATCTGCAGTCTCTACTTAAAACCGCTTCCTGCGTAACCTTTGTAGCCGTGCAGCTCTGTAGAAGTACCTAGAAGTTATGTTAACACAGTTCTCTGTTCACATATCTCAAAAACTGTACAACTACAGGAGTACGGTGCTGATATTATGAGTCAGTAATGTGAAGAGAGACAGAAATCAAGCACTTCTTTCCCACAAATCAAATTACTATCTTGCTGGGAGACAAGAATGGTAGAAAATGAACTTCTCTTTCTGTCCGTTGTCCTAAGATCTTCTGAGTGTGCTTGACTGATAAGGCCTGAGCATAAATCCGAGAATTCTAGAATCTGTTTAGGAATGCACAGGAGTACAACACAGTTTCTCTCGCATTTAAAGGAAAAATAGGAAAAATAGCTTCTACAAGTCAGAGCAAATGAAGACCTGGACCGGGTGGGAACTGGGCAGAAAGCACCCAAGACAGAAGAACAAAAGAGAGAGAGAGAGAGAGAGAGAGAGAGAGAGAGAGAGAGAGAGAGAGAGAGAGAGAGAGAGAGAGAGAGAGAGAGAGAATCATTTCACACTTAATCCCAAAAAGGAGAAACCCGATGTAACGAATTAAACAGGAATGCCTATATTAGAATGCAAATCTTTTTTAATCTCAATCATAACGCAATTTTCCACACCTAACTGACGGCTGACAAATTAATACAAATAATTCGATATGATTGATAAAATACTAGTGTGTCACAAGGACAAAACTATTGCACTATAAAGGAAGGAGAAGGTTGTGAGTACATTTTCTTTACTCTTTTCTGCTGTAACATTTTTGTACACTTTCATGTATCTTTCCACAACGTCAAGCTACCTAATTCCCTGCCTATCTCTGCTTCTTCCTCCCTCCGCGGCCTTATCACAATGGGGCGTCCTGACAAAAAATTGAAAAAGTTAGCCAAAAAGTTAGCCTATAAAGCACCCATTTCAGAAACCTCAGAAATCTAATATACGTGTTTCACAGACGTTCGTTTGTCCATGTCAGACCTTGGCAACTCTGACTCTATAAACGAATATGTAAGGAATCTCAGGTACGTGAGTTTTGACAAAGTTCACACTTCTATATCAACAAATACACGAGGATCTTTTATATAGACCAAAGGTTTTCATTTTAAAAGAGAGCATGCCATCACGAAATTCTGCTTCAACTTTATGCCTGACAGACAGTAGTGTTAACTGCTCACTATCAAAATCTTATATCAAGCAATCATGGCAGCTGCTCGTAGATCAAATAAATATTATAAATAACGGGCAAATTTTGTACAGGAAATCAACAAAGGTAAGGCTTTGCAGTCTAATAATTGTAAATATTCTTCACAATCTGAATAAGGTGAACATGAATACTCATATTTACAGCATTCAAAAGCAATGTGACCAACTTCTATTCTCTTCACGTACCTTATTGGAATCCATCTACATAAAAGAGACTGCAAGGGCATAGACCTTTTGATTCGTTCCATATTGGTACTGCCTAAATCGCGGTTCAGGCTCCCAGGAACACGCAAGTTTTTACTGGATTCACTGGCCTGCAATGCAAGAGAAAATCATGGGTTCATTGAAGCCTCATTTCAGTAACATGATTCACAAACGTTCAAGTAATTTCCAGAGTGGCCCATTACTGGCAAGACTGTAAAACAGTTATTCCAAATTCTAAAGACAATGAATTCTCTGACAGCCTTGTAGTTCTGATTATGTTTTATTTGATCATCTTCATGAGCATTTTTATGTCTGCCACACCTGAGGGCATTGTCAGGCCAAACCTGATCTCATTTCTACATCTGATGAGTAGTGTTTACACTACTAGCCTAACCCAACCAGCCAGCTCTGTGGCAAATATATACATATGGCATACAGATCTCATGACTGTGAGTGCATATACAACTCAGTTTCTAAGGCGAGTTTACAGTACATGCAAATAAAAATCTAAAAGCATTGTTGTTTACTTGCATCTTAATATTTCTAACCATTCAGAGGTTGTAGACTAATTATTTCCCTGCCCAAAACCCTGCAGTGTCAACATTTCTCTCGACTGTGGGGTACTCATTCCTTACCTACTAGGCCACTAAGACTATCCACTATTTGTCTATGGTAAACTTTATGTAAATTAATGGGCAAGGCAGTAAAATACCAATATAATGAAATGAAATCATTCCAAAGTGCTGGGTTGGGGTGTGGGGGAGACTTGCATATCTCTACTCTAGGGTATGATAGGCCTATGTTGCCTAGGATAGGTTAGGATTGATGATTAAAGGTAAGGGCATACCCCAATACCGGCCACCCTCCCAGACTAATGCTTGGTTCAAGTCATCCTATAATAACTTTCGTCAATGAAAGTCGACCTGGGCCAAAGACCTTGGGTAAGCTTAAGGTATGCCATGCCCAAAAGATTTAATTACTGATATGTAATTTCAGCTTTGAAATAGACCAAAGACCAAGTACTGGGAGGTCATTCAGCGAGGTTGGTGGATGGACAGTGGCTGGGGAGCAGCTGGAAGTTCACTGGCCCTGGAAGAGCGGCTGGACTTGCGATCAAGGCTGGTGGATGTACTCGTGGCCGAGGCTAGCAAATGAACAGTAATTGGGGGGCCTCTGGAAGTTCACTGGCACTGGAAGCTGGACCAAAAGAGCTCCTGGACTTAAAGACTAGGCTGGTGGATGGACAGCGGTTGGGGTGCCGCTGGACGTTCACTGGCCCTGGAAGCTGGACCAGGAGAGTGCCAGGACTTATGGATGAGGCTGGCGGATGGACAGCTATTGGAGGGCCGCTGGAAGTTCACTGGGCCTGGAAGCTGGACCGGAAGAGCACCCGGACTCGTTAGCGAGGCTAATGGATAAACAATGGTTGGGGGGCTGCTGGAAGTTCACTGGCCCTGGAAGCTAGATCAAAGAGCAACTGGACTTGTGGATGAGGTTGGCGGGTGGACAGCGATTGGGTGCTGCAGGAAGTTCACTGGCACTGGAAGCTGGAGCAGAAGACAGAAGACTGCCTGAATATGTGGATGAGGCTGGCAGATGGACAGCAGTTGTGAGGCCACTGGAAGTTCAGTGGTCCTGGAGGCTGGGCCGGATGAGCACCTGGACTTGTGGCCAAGGCTGGCGGATTAGCAGTGGTTTGGGGTACGCTGGGAGTTCATTGTCTCTGGAAGCTGGACAAGAAGAGTGCCTGGACTTGTGACTGAGGCTGGCGGATGGACAGCGGTTTCGGGGGGGGGGGGGGGGGCGCTGGATGTTCACTGGTCCTGGAATAAGGACCAAAAACCGAACTGGACCTGAGCTAAGACACGGACCTGCACCCAAGGCTGGAGGAAGGAATGCAGTTGGGGACTGCTGCAAATTCCCTGGCCCGGGATTGAGGACCAAAAACTGAACTGGACCTGGGTTAAGACTTGGACCTGCACCCAAGCTTTTTTTTTTACCCCCCCCCCCCCCGCCCCTTTTCCACAAAATGCCTTCAATGTCCCAGCCAACCAGAAGCCTCCAATGCCCCAGCCAACCAAAGGCCTCCAATGCCCCAGCCAATCAGAGGCCTCCAATGCCCCGGACAACCAGAGGCCCCCAATGCCCCAGCCAATCACAGGCCTCCAATGCCTCAGCCAATCAGAGGCATCCAATGTCCCAGCCAACCAGAGACCTCCAATGTCCCAGCCAACCAGAGGCCTCCAATGCCCCAGCCAATCAGAGGCCTCCAATGCCCCAGACAACCAGAGGCCCCCAATGCCCCAGACAATCACAGGCCTCCAATGCCTCAGCCAACCAGAGGCATCCAATGTCCCAGCCAACCAGAGGCATCCAATGTCCCAGCCAACCAGAGACCTCCAATGTCCCAGCTAACCAGAGGCCTCCAATGCCCCAGACAACCAGAGGCCTCCAATGTCCCAGCCAATCAGAGGCCTCCAATGCCTCAGCCAACCAGAGGCATCTAATGTCCCAGCCAACCAGAGACCTCCAATGTCCCAGCCAACCAGAGACCTCCAATGCCCCAGCCAATCAGAGGCCTCCAATGCCCCAGACAACCAGAGGCCCCTAATGCCCCAGCCAATCAGAGGCCTCCAATGCCTCAGCCAACCAGAGGCATCCAATGCCCCAGCCAATCAGAGGCAGACTGAGATTGAGATTTAAAAAAAAAAGTTAAATTTTCAAATACCATCATTGTCAATTAACTTCCCTTCAAAGAATCACTACCAATCATTTACATTTTAAAGGTGTATAGCCCAACTACCTGCAGGCCTCTTCAAGTAGTACATAATAGCTGCAAAGTATCTTTTGTGATGGCTACGTCTAATAAAAAAAAGTCATAGTTTATTTAAATGCCAGTTGGTCCTATGTGCAAAGATAAAGTGTCCTACTTCTTATAGCTCTGCCTAGAGCTGTTGCAAAAACGACCCAATTCTGTAACCATAAACATACAATTATTGGCTGTATAAATACTTTAGTTAATGGGGACCAACCTTACCAGATGGCTATGGAAAACATGGTTGAAATCACTCCAACATCTACTTTTTTCATGAAACTTTCCTGTTATTTTATTCGTTATTTTTTCTGTACTATCATTGATTTTGCTCTTCCCGAAGCTCGTTATCTGTTACCTTCATCATCTCCCTAGGTTTAGTAATTGAATTGTCTTCCCATTTCCATCTACTTTCCATTCAACTTCATTTCTTTACAAACTTTCCTTTCAGGTCTTGTAAGACTCAACGGCCGAAAGTATCCAACCACCAGCCCCATCACTACCACTTGCCCTATTGACTGAAATGCGAAGTGGATTTTCCGTAGAGTTTCGCGAGTTTTCTCATACAACACTTCTCATTCTCTCCCGTCAAACATTTATTTTCTCACATCACCTACGTCTTCTCTTTTACAGGATTAAACTTCACTTACAGGCCGCTCAAGGAGCACTCAAGGGGAGGGGGAGGGGGGTACAGAACCATCTTAATCCCCATAAGTCTCCGTAACATTTGAAACATCATCCTAACTCAGTTCAAGCCACCCTTACGTTAATGTTGAAACATTTACCAGCTACAATCCTCTGCTTGCCTATCTTACTACGTGAATAACAACATGAACTTACAAAGTTTGCCAGTAGCCTATGGAATAAGTGCCTTTTAATATAAGACAACTATTCAAAAGATAACGGATAAGAAAGCATGAAAAGCCAAATAATAATAATAATAATAATAATAATAATAATAATAATAATAATAATAATAATAATAATAGCTGGTGTGTCCCCACCAGTGTGGCTGGTGCGATTGAACGCTCACGCAAGGGAATGGCCTCTCTCTCTCTCTCTCTCTGAGAATTCATTTCCTCCTTTATCACTCGACCGTTCATATTATCTGTTGACTCACATTTCCCACATTCCGAACGATTTCATCGCATTTCTCAAATAACTGTGACGGTGGGGGAGGCCAGATACCATGCCAGTGTGTGGCTAGTGTCCACTGCGCGTGGAATGCACTGAAGAGTTATTGAGAAGCTGCAGTAACTTGTGTAATGGTGTTTCACAAGCCCAATAGGTGGCATATCTCAATTCTGCAAATTTTGCACATAGCCTACTGCAGTTTTCCATTTTAGGGCAGTGGTGTGTCCGAAAGCAAAAGCATCTTGTGGAGGGGGGTGGGGTTGGGGGAGGTATTCAGAGGAACCCCTACTAGGAGGTTTGTGTGACTCCAGCCACCAATGTCACTTTTAAGCTTTTAAATGATTTTATTCATTATATTATGTTATTTTACATATTTTAACAATTGTTTTTACCGTTTTCGACTTTATTTTTTGTATTTTCTTAGCTTTCAAATTTGTTGCTGGTTGATGTAAAGTTACACAAACAGGAGTATTTCAGGTTTTTCCATATCATTTGGGATAAAAACTGCTTTTAAGTAGAAAACCATGGAAAATGAAATGTAACTGGAGGCATTGCTGTACCAGAATCCCTTTGAAGGCCACGAGACCAGTCACAAGAATGGCCTAGCGCCTGTTGTAACAACCCTGGAAGGCTGACAGAGGCATTGGCTCTGGGAAGTGTGGCATCTCCCTTCACAAATTCGAAGACGAGTAAACATGGGTCAAGCCAAGGTTGGTTCCCTTCTTTTAGAAAGAGAATGGGTGATTGGAAAAGACCAAGTTGCATGTTGAAGACAGCACATGCCTAGACCCTATCTTGGTGGCAGATTCTCTAATTGCATTGCCCCTCTCGCCCATGTTGGCCAACCCACATGGTATTGCTTTGTCCAATAAAGAGGAACCACAGAAAACAATTCATTTTGATGGTTTAAAAACAATTAACTTTGATGGTTTTAAGGTGAAATTCATTCAAAGCACCTCAAAAACCTTTGGAAAAGCAAATTTCACCTTCCAGTCAAAAAACCTATCACCTCATGGTAAAACTTTACTTTAACCAAGTTTTCATCCTGGAGTTAAAAATAAGATTTTCTTATATTAAGTGTGCTTTGAACATTACTGACGTTCAAAGATATATATATATATATATATATATATATATATATATATATATATATATATATATATATATATATATATATATATATATATATATATATATATATATATATATATATATATATCTTTATATCATACAATTATGGGGGACTGCAGTGGGAAAGCAAGTTTTTGAGGGGGAGAGAACACAAAAGGATGTGTTTATCCTACCCTAACCTAGGGTGCTTGGGCCTTGCCTAACTAGGGCTTGGGGTTCCCCACCCGAAACCTAACCTTGTGCACTGTAAATTAATATAAATAGGATTGGGACCTAACCTAACCTAAGGCAGTGTAAATTTAAATAATTGGGTTACTACCTAACCTAACAGCTCTGCCCATGAAAACCATCGTAAATTACTAGTTTTCTGTGGCTCTCAGACCTGTGACACTGACAGCTGAAGATGACTTAACTAAAATAACCAATGATTTCGAACTGTTCAAAAATAAGATAAAAAAAATAGGAAACAAATTTCTTCTCCAATTGCAAACGGGTGTAAAAGTAAAAGTCTACCAAAAAAAGTTGATGAAATAAAATTGCACCTACTGAAAGATTCTTCCTTAGTTAAATCCAGTTTAGGCAGGACAAAATGGTTTTTTTTAGGATTATTGGGCTACTAGCCTACACATTTCAATCCAAAATGGATTGATTGCAACAGATAAAGAACAGAGAGCACTAATCAAATTCCCCAAAAACCATATTTCATTTAAAACATAACAGCCTGCTCCTAGTTACGAATTCATTAGGCCAATTAGAGCTCAGCATGGCTTTATCATTTGTTAATAAGATTATTGTCCGAACAATATGGAATAGGGTTATAGGGTGTATATAACGAACTAATTTGAAAAATTTACTGTGATAAATTTGAGAAATTGATCGAGAAATTTGCGAAATTTACCGACATCATTTGAGATACTTACCGAGATAAGAAATTTCTCTTGGTAATTTGAGAAATTTACCGAGATAATTTGATTAATTGACTGCGACATCTTGGGAAATTTAGTTTTTTTTTTAGTCCATCCCCGAGGGGCTGGAAACATGGCGCCCCGCGGAGCTTCCCTTTGGAATAAGCCTAAGCCAAAATATTAAGGTAAGCACAGGCTCATCATATATTCACCAAAAGGGCGTAGGATACAAGAGCCTCGGCCTTAGTAAATAGCTTACTGGAATAGGCTACCGCCTTCAAGAGCCTTATCTTGTGCTCCCGTATGTACGAAGACTAGCCTGGCCCCAAAAGGCGCCTTCAATAACCTGAACCCGAAATACCGAATTCTTTATCCAAACAAC
Organism: Macrobrachium rosenbergii; assembly: GCA_039081455.1. NCBI lineage: Eukaryota > Metazoa > Arthropoda > Malacostraca > Decapoda > Palaemonidae > Macrobrachium > Macrobrachium rosenbergii. The sequence goes on along the minus strand of JANJGK010000022.1, from coordinate 17,481,374 downwards.
ACATATATAAGTTTACCTAACATGGTATACCTTTTTGATAAAGCCAAATTATAAAAAAAAAAATGATAGTACTATGGCGTAGCTTACCATCAGTCGCCTAAAGCACCGGCAAGGTTGTACAGTATGCCATATAGGCCTATTATAAATACCTTCCATCCAGCCTAGACCTTACTGGTTCAGTAATCTATTTAACTTATCCGTAAATAACAGGTTGATTAGTTAACAGTATCTTACCATAAACTAAATTCTATCGACACACAACAACGCACACACAGGACGACAAATCACACGACCTTATGCTGACAACATGAAGCAGAGTTGCCAATTCCTACCCATTTTTTTTTCCCATTTTACTGAACATGAATCATTGAATGCGTATGTATGTGAGTGCGCGTGCGTGGGTGTGCAATGAAGAAAATACATATATTTCAATTTAATATATTTTTATGTCTTAACCAATGAACGCTTTAAAAATATATAAGAAATTCCATGAATCTTTGGTTTACAAGTGTTGGTAAGACATATTTTTGGGAAAATGAAATAAGAATTACATAATATAATATCGACTGTCTCAATAGAATTTCAACCTAATTACGATATTATTAGTAACAAACAAGTAAATTAAAATAAATAAACACGTGGATATAATATATCAGTACAGGTTCAGCCGCGAAATATCACTCGCTCTACCCTAAGAAGCAATACAAATACATCTCTCATCCAGGGGAAATGGTTTCCGCCTGAACTAATCGAAAATTTATACGTGATATCGGTTCGGATATATAGGCAATATGTATGGAATTATACCACGTGTATCGATAGAAATACAACAATAAAATACAAGTCATATGGCTGAGTGTACAGATATGGTTGCTGAAATGAAATGCACTGCAATCTGAAAGCAATTTTGTAGTCAACGCTTTTTCCAAAACATTTGATTTCGAGATTACAAATGGTATATTTTTCCCCTCTGGATGAACGGTATTTTTGGTGTCTGATCCCAAATATAGCTTAAAATGTATATTGCGGGACTGCTGCCATAATAAGACCGCAAAATTTCAGATAACTGCAAGTTAGTTGCGATGAGATGGTGAAATGATGTAAACTTGGGTCGTACCGTGAAAATGCTTCATCATTTACCGGTTGCATACAATGGTATGATGATACTTAAAAAGTTTATTGATGTTACTCTATGCATAGGCACATCATTAGATAAACGTATGTTCCCCCCAAAACCACCTCCATTCCCGTAACTGTTCCGAGAACAATGAGTTTCAGTCATTTCCAGTTTCGAGTACATAATGTCTTCAAACCAGTTTGTCATTACGTCTTTCATAGGCTTAGTACGACGTTTCCCGCTTTATTTTATAACGGGAAAAGTTACAAATAACATCACTTCTATCCCAAACAGAGAGAGAAATCTGGTTCAGTAAGTGAATTCCATTTACATTACGTAGATAAACAAATGAATTACAACGACAGTCATCACATACTTGCCAAGTGTATCTTCACCTCAAAGTATATATATATATATATATATATATATATATATATATATATATATATATATATATATATATATATATACATATACAGGGTATGTACCTTTTCCGTTTTATTGCCTTGTTGTTGTATCCAGACAGGATTCCGCAGTTGAATCCCCATATCCAACTGAGCTTCGGTCTGGAAGAAAGTATTAGGTAAATTTATCGTCACCTGTGTTGCCATCGGCTGTGACCTGTTTCTCGGAATTCTAGGAATAATATTTACTTCCTGCGCCCAATGCTTCCCACTTCGAGCTTAGAATAACGCAGTGGAATCTTTAGTTTTCGAAATTAAATTAGGTAAGTGCTTATTATCGCTCGTTCTTAAGTTTCGCGTCTAGACCATATTAGACTAGTTATTGTGGAGATCTAGTTCCTCATTGGAGGGGTTGGTATAGTTCTTGGCTAGCACTCTGCTGGGCCCGCGTTCGATTCTCCGACCGGCCAGTGAAGAATTAGAGAAATTTATTTCTGGTGATTAAATAACGAAGGGTAAAGGAACGTCGCATAATATATATATATATATATATATATATATATTACTAATGGTTTAACAGGGTGGGGTGAGAAATTACCTCATCGAGGCCAGTCCGTTTTAATGGTTTACACCATGACAGCAAATATCAGCGTACCATTTCTTACACACTTAAATTCATTCCAAATCCTTAGCACATATGAACCCTTTCATAATACTCAATCCTTGTCATCCCAAATCTCATGACGCCTCTTAGTTCCTCTTAGTTAGTCCTGATAGGACCCCCTTGGCGCCTTTATGGATGAAGAGGATGGGAAACAGGACACTTTCCCTCGTCAAGTCTGGTAAGTGGGCTATATCCGGATCGATTTCGGGGGTGATAGCATAGTAATTTCGCTCTAGAATGGGATGTCGGTTAAAGGCGTTAAGAGATCTTATATTTTCTTATTCTTATCGTATATATAATTATATATATATATATATATATATATATATATATATATATATATATATATATATATATATATATATATATATATATATTACATATATTAGACCTTATCCAAAAATATTAACTACGACAAAATGTGATTATCAAAGAGATTTATACGTGGAGAGAGAGAGAGAGAGAGAGAGAGAGAGAGAGAGAGAGAGAGAGAGAGAGAGAGAGAGAGAGAGAGAGAGAGAGAGATGCAATATGAATGTCGAGTTCGGAAAGTTTTCCTCGAACGGCGTAAAATAATAACTTTTGTAATCTTTTCCTTACGGTTGTTCTCGCCTGGTAACTTTTATTGGAAGGTGGATTATCACAAAGACGCGGAGAATACAATTTCTCTCTCTCTCTCTCCTCAACAATAGTCTCTCTCTCTCCTCCACTATCCTCTCTCTCTCCTCCATAATCCTCTCTCTCTCTCTCTCCTCAACAATAGTCTCTCTCTCTCCTCCACTATCCTCTCTCTCTCCTCCATAATCCTCTCTCTCTCTCTCCTCCACAATCCTTTCTCTCTCCCGTCCACAATCCGGTTTCTCTCTCCACAATCCTCTCTCCCTTCCACAATCCTCTCTCTCTCTCTTTCTCCCCTCCACAAGCCTCTCTCTCTCTCTCTCTCCTCAACAGTCTCTCTCTACCCCCTCCACAATCCTCTCTCTCTCTCTCCTCCACAATCCTCTCTTTCTCTCTCTCTTCCCTCCACAATCCTCTCTCTCTCTCCTCCACAATCCTCTCTCTCTCTCTCTCTCCACAACACCCCTCTCTATCTCTCTCTCTCTCTCCTCCACAATCCACTCTGTCTTCTCTCTCCTCCACAATCCTCCCCCCCCTCTCTCTCTCTCTCTCTCTCTCTCTCTCTCTCTCTCTCTCTCTCTCTCTCTCTCTCTCTCTCTCTCTCCTTCATTCATTTTCCGAGAATAAAGACGATGAATCGCATCGTAATCATATATTTCGGGTTAATGGCGAAAGGGCAATTAACATTCAATGCATTCAGAGAAAATGTAGGAACAGCATTCTCTCTCTCACTCTCTCTCTCTCTCTCTCTCTCTCTCTCTCTCTCTCTCTCTCTCTCTCTCTCTCTCCGCCCACACCACAGCGCCAGAGATAAAAGGGCGATAAATCATATTCCAGACATGGATATATTCCGGGTCAAAAGTGGAGAAGGCCATAAAAATGATATGTAACGCTTTTTAAAAAAGTTAAGTTCTCCGAATGCCATTCATGCAAAATTGGAAAATAGTCTCGATAACCTAAATTATTACCGTTATCTATGAAAGCAGCGGTTAAAAAATGCACATTTATTAACATTCGAATGTTAAAAAAGGTAACAATTACGTTTACTGATGAATCTTCTAAAAGTAAAATGTATTAGTATTGTAAGGTTATTGAAACGGGAACTGTACAATCTTGCTTTGAAAAGGGGATTTTTTTTTTATATATTATCATAAACTGGTGGGCATGTTTTTTCTTTCAAATTTGAATACTTGAAAAAATGTGGTGGTATTTTAAAAATCCATTTCTGTTCATTACGAATTGATTGAATATAGAATTTAGGCCAAAGGCCAAGCACTGGGACCTATGAGGTCATTTAGGGCTGAAACAGAAGTTGACAGTGTTTTGAAAGGTGTAACAGGAGGAAAACCTCGCAGTTGCACTATGAATCAATTGTGAGGAGATGGAAGGAAGAGAATATGAAAGGACGTACAGTAAAGGGAACGAAAGGGGTTGCAGCTAGGGGCCGAAGGCACGCTGCAAAGAACCTTAAGTAATGCCTACAGTGCACCACGTGAAGTACACTGACGGCACTACCCCCCTACGGGGATTTCTGTTGATTACGGCACGGTATTTAACAGCGACCACAGAGCAGTATTATGGAAGGTCTTGCGTCACGATGGGATTCCCTTTAAATATATAAAGTTAATGGAAATTATTCTAGGACAAAGTAACTTTAGATGCAAAGTTAATGTCGATGAAGTTCTTTAAAGTGAATTTGCGGTAGTGGGATACTACAGGGAGATGTTACATCACCTCTGCTGTTATCCCTTCCAGTTGATTTTATCAAGAAAATGTGATTTACAAAGCTTGCCTGATGAAATGCATCATATATCTAGACAGACGGGACTCGAAATAAATCTAAGAAAAACAGAGGTAAGGAGTACAGAGTATGCACTAACGAATGAAATAACATTAAACTGATAAAGGATTAATGAAGTGTATAGAATTTTTCAAATATCCAGGAACAACGATATGCAGCACACTTTCTCTGCAGTTGGAATTCAGCTTAAGACTAAAACAAAAAAGGAGAATCAAACAATGGCCAGGGCATTTAAAAAGTGTAGAATCAAATACACTGAAACTACATAATTTACGGGCTGCTCAACAGCAAGAGCCCGTGCCAGCACAAACGAACGAATGTACAAAAGTGCATATGAAATTAAATTAATAATTAGTCTAGTAAGATACGCATTGCTCAGAGGACACGAACCACAGTATTATAATGAATCAAACTATTTTGTTTATTTGAGACTATAAAATTGTTAGAGAAATATTAGGATTCAAACGGCAGGATAAAATGAGAAATTATTCCGTACGGAAAAAGGCGCAATATCCATATGTAGACGAGACAATGAAAGGTACATGGAGATATCTTGGACATGTCCTTTGCACATACCCCGGGCGAATAGTATGTGATAAACGCAACAGTATCAGCTTGGCTCTTGTGGGCACCAGAAGCGGCCCAAACCTAGGATGTGAACTGTGAGAAGAGAGACTACAGATGAGCGGAGATTTGTGGAAGTGAAAGCACAAGAAAGACAAGCGTTACGGAATTTCGCAGAGGCTCTCTGCGTCACATGTCGTTGGGGGCGATAACGATGAACAGTGTTGTTAAACAGAATAGAAATCTGATGCAAATCATCGTGTAAATAATTACGTTATAGGGTGAGAGCTGTGAGGAGAGAGGCTAGAAATGGGTGGAGATTTGTGGAAGTGAAAGCACAAAAAAAAGGCAAGAGTTACGGAATTTCGCAGAGGCCCTCTGCGTCACAGGCAGAAAAACTCGAAATTACTCGTAATGTTTACCATGACATGATCCAATAGCCAAAAAAAAAAATAAATAAATAAATAAAAATAAAATAAAATAAAATAAATAAATAAATAAATACATAAAACATATCATTATCATACTAAAAGCAGACACACCTTTTCGCTACACAAAACGAAAATGTTCGAAAAAAAAACATTCACTGTAACCCTAATATACTCATAAAAGTGAGATACAAAAAGATCATTATGAAACGGATCTAGATGGTCTTATGGCTAATGTATAAGAAGTCTGGCAAAGTAATTATTCACAGCATCTTTTGAAATGTCACTGAAGCCTGGCAAAGCAATTCATCTTTCGAAATGTCACTGGAACTACCGAATGTTTATTTATAAAGAAGATACACGTTTGCTATATACTCGCGTGTCATACCGTATTACCCCTTTTGATGGATCGAGTTTCTCCTCGTCTTCCTACGCCGTAATTACGGAAGGTGCATTTCCTTTGATAAGGATACCTGCTCTGTGTAAAAAAAAATATCCCGTCCTACCTGGGAAAACATTCTCATGTTTTTTTTTTTACTTATAGAACGTTAACTATTATCACCCTTTCATTTTTTTTATTTTCACTAATATCACTTTATTCATAATATTTCCATTTCACGGTGAACTTAATTCCTCATAATAGCGATGTGATGATAATTTTAGCATTATGAACCTTCTCGAATTGTAGGTCTTTACGTTAGTTCCTTCATCGATATGCCAGTTTTTCCTTCATTAATAAGGCAATTTTTCCATTACTAATAGGCCAATTTCTCCTTCAAGAATAAACCAATTTTCCCTTCATTAATAAGCCAATTTTTTCTTCACTGATACGCCAGTTTTTGTTTCATTAATAAGCCAATTTTTCCTTCATTAATAAGCTAATTTTTCCTTTATTTATAAGCCAATTTTCCTTCATTGATAAGCCAATTTCTCTTTCAATAATAAGCCAGTTCTTCCTTCATTAATAGCCCAATTTTTCCTTCACTGATAAACCAATTTTTCCTTCATTAATAAGAAAAATTTTTCCTTCAAGAATAAGCCAATTTCTCCTTCAAGAATACGCCAACTTTTCCTTCACTGATACGCCAATTTTTCTTTCATTAAGAAGCCAATTTTTCCTTCATTAATAGGCCAATTTTTCCTTCATTAATATGCCAATTTTTCTTTCATTAATGAGCCAATTTTTCCTTCACTGAAGGACAAGCTTTCCTTTATTGATAAGCCAATTTTTCTTCGTTAATAAGCCAATTTTTCTTTCATTAATAAGGCAATTTGCCTCCACACTCGAGCTGTCAACTGATCGCCCCAGAAATGTCAGGTGATCTCAGAATAAATTTTAATACAGACTTCATTATCTTCTTCTTCATTATCATGAACTAATAATACCTGGATGGAAGATGGACTTCAGTTACTTAGCAGAGCCTTAATGAACTCTCTTACTATCTCCCATCTGAAGGATTCACCATTCTCGTAAGCAAAAGGTTAATTAGTGAAGAATTCATTAAGCGAGCAGAACGAACCTGGCCCTGATGAAACTCAATTATGTAGGTACTCTGAACGACGAGGCCGTATCAGTTGCTAGGGACAAGACTGCTTAATAAGCCATCGACTTGTTTGGCTGTTTAATCTACGCTCACCTTAATTATTCTGAAGTAAGCGATCTCTGGGACCATAGGAGAATATAGTCAATTTAATTATGACGTTCCCAAGAAAGACTGAACTAAGATTCGGGCTCTTGACAGTGTTGGGTCTTCTTCTTCTTCTTCTTCAAAAAAAAAAAAAAAAAAAAAACACTGTACATAATTACGTTGCCAGGCTTCTTATAGGTAAGAATAGAATTTAGAATTTAGGCCAAAGGCAAACGTTGGGACATATGAGGTCATTCAGCGCTGAAACTGAAACTGACAGTAAAATTGTTTGAAAGGTGTAACAGGAGGAAAACCTCAAAGCAGTTACACTATGAAAAAATAGTTAGGAGAGGGTGGATAGCAAGATGAAAGAAGGAGAATATGAACGGAGGTACTGAAAAAGGAATGAAAGGGGTTGCAGCCACACCACATGAATAGTTCTTCATTGGATTGGGTGGGTAGAGCTCTCGGCTAGCAAGCTGTTGGCCCAGCGTTCGAGTCTCCGACCGGCCAATGAAGAATTAGAGGAATTTATTTCTGGTGATAGAAATTCATTTCACGTCATAATGTGGTTCGGATTCCACAAGAAGCTGTAGGTCCCGTTGCTAAGTAACCAGTTGGTTCTTAGCCACGTAAAATAAATCTAATCCTTCGGGCCAGCCCTAGGAGAGCTGTTAATCAGCTCAGTGGTCTGGTTAAACTAAGATATACTTATTTTTCTGCGGCGCTACCACCCGTAGGAGGGGTATTGTAAATTTAATTTTGAATTTTGACGTTCCCAAGAGAGATTGCACTAAGATTCGAGCTCTTGACAGTGTTGGGTCTTCTTCACAAAAAAAAAAAACAATAAACAAAAACACATGATGTATGTAATTACGTCGCTAGGCTTCTTATAGGCAAGGCATGAGACCATCTAGATTTACGAACAAGAAAGTATATTAGTTAAGGAATAAACGTATCATAACCATTAAATATTATTCCTTCATAAAAACTGATAATTTTCTTTTGAATACTGTCTGCCTGTCTCACAACACACACCTAACGCTAATAGAAAAAGTGAGCAAAATAAAAACTATTTTTTTTTTACATAGGAATTTTCACGACAGGCGACATTAAACTTTCCGTACGACTGTTTTTCCAAAAAAGCGGCAAAATGCCCCGTTACAAAAAATTTCATAAAAAAAAAAAATAAATAAATAAATAAATAAATAAAAAAAACGGAAAAGAGCAACTTTCCACTCCACGATTTTTTTTTATCTATCATTCTGTTATGTCTAAATATACCCCGTCCTTTCCCCCTAATTCTTTTTCACTAATTACTTATTCACGAACAACCCCTACGTGACACTCCACAATGGCTGCAGTTCAGAATCCCAAAGAAGCTGGAATAATCTAAATAATATTATTATTATTCTCGCATTTCATTTCATATTTAGCTTTCTCTCCTTAGTTCTTTTTCTGAATTATGCAATAGATGAAGAGGGTAATTTGTCTTTGTTAATCGGATCAGTGTGGTTTCATTGAATCCCTTTGTTTGAAATTGCCTGCAAGCAGTGACTGTTTGTATAAAGGTGGGGTTGTGCTTGCTTTCGTTATCTATTCCTTCGAATATTTATAATTTCTACTATATGAAAAATTCTCTCTACCTCCCTCTCTCTTTCTTGGTTACTTTCTCTTTCGAATTTTTATAATTTCTACTATCGGAAAAATGATCTCTCTCTCTCTCTCTCTCTCTCTCTCTCTCTCTGTTGGTTACTTTCTTTATCTTTCGAATTAAGTATACCTTAGTTTTACCAGACCACTGAGCTGATTAACAGCTCTCCTAGAGAGGGCTGGCCCGAAGGATTAGACTTATTTTACGTGGCAAAGAACCAATTGGTTACTTAGCAACGGGACCTACAGTTTATTGTGAATATTTATAACTTCTACTATGGGGAAAAATTCTCTCCCTCTCTTTCTCTCTCTCTCTCTCTCTCGGCTTTTATTCAACACTTTCTCGAGCTAAGCAAACTTCCAAATCGCAATCACTTGAGTCATCCAAAACGGGAAAGGTTAGTTTGGTTTTCAAGTGAGCAGTGATGGTTGATAAATTGCGCTTCAGTATTACAAATAAGAGACTTTCGTCTAAAGCCTCCTAAAAGATAAAGCAGAAAATTAAAACTTATTTGCACGTATTGCCTTGACATGCAAAAAAATAAAAAAACAAAGAAAATAATTGGCATTGGGCCTGTATATATATATATATATATATATATATATATATATATATATATATATATATATATATATATATATATATATATATGTATATATATAATATACTTGTAGTTACATAATATATATGTATATATATATTTAAATAAAGACAAAATCCACGAAGGAAAGGAAAAACAATGGAATGCTGCAAGGCCTTTCGACTTAGTGTCCTTTACTTAGCAGACTGCTAAGTAAAGGACTATAAGTCGAAAGACCTTGCAGCACTCTACTGTTTCTCTTTCCTTCGTGGATTTTGTCTTTATTCACATATTCATCAAGTTCCATATTTTCGTGATTCAGTTATACATATATATATTTATATATACATATATTTATACACACATATATACATTTATACAAATATATATACGTATGTGCGTGTGTAACACTGACAACTTTTGGTCTATGCTATGTCAGGTCAATGTGGGTGGGAAAGGCAACCGATCCTCTCGTTAATTCAGGAATAACGAACCAACGTGAGCAGAATCCACGAGAAACCTTTCCGCTGACTGGTTACTACGTATTTGTTTTTCTTTTATTTTAGGAAGATAAAAAAAAATAATGCAGTTAAGATATGTAACAACTTACTGAAATACACTTATAGTTTTGTCGTTCCTCATAGCAATTGTTAAAAAGGCTAAGTAAATAAATCCTTGAAAGACTGACACGTCACGTGACTCAGGCAGTCATGTATAGTCGAATGTAAAATAGAACAGAATATAGAATATATATATATATATATATATATATATATATATACATATATATATATATATATATATATATATATAATATAATATACTGTATATGTATATATATACACACACATACATACACGTCTGCTACACATATAAGGCTAAGGGAACTTCACCACTGTCCCTACTAAATGGGCAGATTGCCCATATGCAATCCCTCTGAGAATACGGAAATTCTCGCCGTTTCCCAACCTTAACTGAATGGAGGAACTGGTCGGTTATCCGACAAATCAGTGGTGGAATTTCAGGTGGATTCCCCGCTTAAGAAAACACAGACAAGGTCGCTCCGATATCTCCTTGATATTTTCATTACAGCGAGACCGTCATGGAAGCTGTTGTCATCACTAAATCCGGATAATTCCGTTCCCCAAATGAAGGTAAGGTCGAATTAACGAAGTGAAATATGTACAGACGGGATGGTTAGTTCGCCCAGTGGTACTTAGGATTCGGTGGGGTTCCCTCGGGTAAAGCCTAGGATTATAGGCTTTGCTGTTGCGATAGGATTCTCTAGAGGAAAAAAAGACTCGGTAATATTTTGAAAATCTGTAGCAAGAATATAATGAATTAAAGAAAGATAAGAAAACCTAATTATATATATATATATATATATATATATATATATATATATATATATATATATATATATATATATATATATATATATATATATATATATATATTATATAAATACAAACATTATATATACATAATGTATATATATATACGTATATATACATTATGTATGTATATATATGTATACGAAGACGTAAAATTAGAGCTAATATTATTTAATATTCTAATACGTAGGCTGAGCCGAGCTTTCGTAATTTATTGCGTTTCCCAACATCATGAAAAGTTAGTTATAAAGTAACGAAAAATTTGGTAAAATAGAATGAAAATTTTAATATTCAATTAGAAATGAAAATATATATAAAAAAATCTACAATTAAATGAATAATTTGAAGGAAATAATGAAATGGATGTGGGCGATGATGTAAGAACAAGTATACAAATGAAGTCCGATAAAAAAACAAAAAAAAAATTCAAGAAAATAAAAACAAAAATTAAAATAACTAATTTAAAACCGACGTAAAAGCAATAACGAAACAACTACTCGTACATTGAGCTAATTCATTAAAAAGATATATATAATACTAAGAAAATAAAGCACTTGAGAAACTACTGTTCATGCCAGTGGCTCAAATTTATATGGGAAAGTTACGAACGGAAACTGCGATTGAAAGAGAATGGCATGACGAATTAATTTGAAAAAACACTATGTACAATGGAACTGAGGCAGTTGGTTGAAGAGTTGGGGTGACTGTTATTTTATCTTTGAGCTGACAAGCGAAGCGTACCATTAGATTCCAATATTCCCTTCCATTACCCGATTGCTTCCACATAAAACAACAATCGCCATTGCTCAACAGTCGAATTATTGAAGTGTGCGTGCGTGCGTGTGTGTACGTAATGGAAATTCATAATTAGCCGAGTGCTACAAACCTACTTATCAGCTATCATGGTGGAGATAAGTTGATATCGATTTAAATATTAATTCGACAAGAAAAAACGTATATATATATACATATATACATCAAAGGATAACAGTACACGTTTTAGGGCTTAATTTGACAGTCGTAACTGGCTAATAAGTATCAGATCACTTTACTGAATCCTGCCAAAAGTTCCTGTCGCGTCTAAGCCGCACGATACATTTTTGGAATTCCCAGAAATATTCTCAGAAACATCCCCAATATTTCGAGCCTTGGGGAAATCTGTAATCGCATTATACAGGATGAATAATGCATTTAGAACCCAAAGAGGACGCTTGCAGATAAATGGGACTGCTCTGCACGTCTGTATTTATGTATCTCTCTCTCTCAAACTCAATTGCAACTGGGGCTTTTGTAAGAACGTAGATCTCTGGATTGGGATATGTAATATCTTAATAAATTGGAGGATCCAGTGATCCTCATTTTCATGTTATCTCGTAATTTATATATACTTAAATTTCAGGGTGGTTTCTGCGATCAGAATGAAGGCCAATATACTATACTGTAAGTTTTATAGTTATTGTAAATATATTATGTTCTTACTTCTCACTTGCAAGTTAATTGGAAATCTAGTGGAAAAGGTAATTCCTATTAAATACACGCGCGCCCACGCACACATATTAAATATATATATATATATATATATATATATATATATATATATAATATATATATATATATATATATATATATATATATATATATATATATATATATATATATATATATATATATATATATATATATATATATATATATATATATAACCGTTGCGGATCCTGACCGGCCTTAGATAAGCTCTGTACTTTCAGGGCGAGAATGCTGTAATAAATTAAGTATATACTATTTCATTCTATTATTCTTCTGTCTGTAAACTACTATGTTATTAACTTAGCCCACTACCTACTAACTTATAAGAAAATGAAAACGCTACACAGAAATATCGGAACACGTGAAATACAGCAATAAAATGTTACACTGTATTTCTAATACTAGACCAGTGCTTATACTGGCACATGAAAGGGGAATGAGCTTACCTTACTCTTATGTAATTTCTTCTCATTAGTCTTTTCCCCTTCATAACTGAATGTGTGTTCCTTTTTTCATTATTAATTTTTAGAATAAACGTCTATCACCTGCCTTCTTGTAATTCTTCTGTGGGTTCTAATTCCTCTAAAAACGGGAAACTGCTTTCTGTAGTTGCACTTGTAGAGAGTACAGTTTAGAATGAACTTTTACGTAATCATCACATCAAAAAAGCTCTGCCTCTGAATGACATTTAAAATCCCAGTAAGCTTTAACACTACAACAGTCTTGTAAAACCACAACACTCAGTGAAAGCATCAAAACACTCGCGTGGAGGAAATGAAAAATGTAACTCCTCTAACAATCTCACCCACAAATAAACTATTTACAACTGAAACCACCTTGTCTGGGGGTTGGAGCATCAGATTCCTTTTTCCAGTGCGAGAAGAAGAGTGTGACGTCAGCGGTCTGCGCGCGCACGATTTTACCGAGACGAAACTACACAACGGGGTCCCTATAGCAGAGCTAATACTGCCTGAATGTTTATGCGCTTCTTGTTAGATATTTATTTACTGAAAATGTTTTGAGACTGTAACTTCAAGGCTTGCTTGTTGTTATTGATATGCCAGACTTACAAGTATATCCCTTGATAGATTTAATGTCTCAGGTAACAAGTATTGTCTATGTATTGTACATATTACGACAATTATTAATATGTAACCAAATACCTAATAAAGTAACTATTCATGGCATGATGTAAGTTAATGCAAAGATCGTTTTCTTAGCAAGCCCTGAAGATAAGCCATATATATATATATATATATATATATATATATATATATATATATATATATATATATATATATATATGAAGCTACAAATGTCGCTTAACATCAAATTTACGCTACCTCGGGAATATCTCCGATGGAGAATTATCACCGAAGGCGAATTTATAAGTGATAAATGGATTAGTATTGCCCGGTCACGAACCCTCGACACAGAACTTATCCAGCAACTCCAGTCGACGTTACCACTGAGCTATCAAGAGATATTCCCGAGGCAGCGTGAATTTGATATTAAGCGACATTTGTAGCTTCATGACTGTACATAAATCACGGTGTGATAAAAAATTTCATATATATATATATATATATATATATATATATATATATATATATATACATATATATATTGCAAGATAGCGTTCTGTAGCACAAGGTCAAGAAATTTTAAAGTATGAATGTAGCAGGAATCATTAACATGTTTAACCGGAGTCACCCTTTGTTAGAAGATGCAGGCTTATGTTAGTAAATGTGGGTATTTCGAAACCACACAATGTTGAATGCACGACCCATTTTTCCTGTTAAGGAACCCAAGCATCTTTATATAACCGTTTACCTTGGTAAGTGACATAAAATAAAAACCAGTCATGAGCAAACGAAAACACAAACAAACGGAGGAGATGAAAGGCAAGAGAAATGCGTCCTGCGAAAGTTCATCCTTTCCGCTTCAGTCCTTCCCATCTCCGTTCCGTTTCCATCAAAGGAACGAAAAGCAAACATCAATGGAAAGGAATCGCGCAGAATTAATGGGTCTCGGCAGCTGGGCGTCTGTTGCATGCAATTCAGCAGTGACGGTAACAACCAATAATAATGATAATATCTATCATTGGAGAAAAAAAAAAAATAAAGTATACCTTAGTTTAAACAGACCACTAAGCTGATTAACAGCTCTCCTAGGGCTGGCCCGAAGGATTAGACTTATTTTCCTTTGCTAAGAACCAATTGGATACCTAGCAACGGGACCTACAGCTTATTGTGGAATCAGAACCACATTATAGCGAGAAATGAATTTCTATCACCAGAAATAAATTCCTCTTATTCTTCACTGGAGAAACGAACCCACATTTATGTATGGGTACGTATATTTTAAAATAAATCTCTACAGAGAGCTTTCGGGAATCTGCTCGTTTCCTCTTTTCAATGGGAATCGAACAGATTCCCGAAAGCTCTCTGTCTACTGTAGATTTACTTTTGAATATGTTTGTACCCATACATAACTGTGGGTTTGTTTCTCCATTTCAAGACTCGTGCTACTCTGAGAAGCTTTTTGACGTAGTTGCAATAACCTTAAGTAATGCTTACAGTACACCACGTGATGGCACTACCCCGGCCCTCTCCACGGGGTATCTAATTATATCATATACGTCTGCCGCCCAATTCATGTTGATTACCGTCATTTACATGGAAATGCTTTGCACCTAGGAGAGGTGATGACAGACATTGGTTGCACGTTAGTGACTGAGTTTTGCAATTCGAATTTTACCCTTGCAATGGCCATCCTGTTTAAGTTAGATTGCAAGTTAGTAATTAGGAGTGGCCTGGCGTCGTGGCTGCCTGGGTCATTGACCCTGATCGGATTACAGGTGAAAAATGGAGATAAACTCAAAGTTTATTGACAAAGAGCTTTAGTTTCTTGAATTATACTGATAATTCAACAGCTTTCTACTTTTTTCTCAGAGAACGGACCCTTTAGCCTCAGGTGTACCTATCTTCTCGAGCAGACTTGCTCTCTCTCTCTCTCTCTCTGAGGTACAGAATTCAATATCTTAGGGAATCTACATCAGCACACCTGAACTTCGCTCCTGTCCCATGTTCGGAAGTTAGAGCCGCTTGGCAAGATTACAAGTCCGCTAAACTCCAGAACATGTCTCATTAATACTTGACAGCTTCCTTACAACGGCGGCGACAGTCCTCGCTATTTATGGGGAATTAAACGACGCCTTGAAAGTTCTTGCAGCAATGCCTTTGAGCGATCGTTAGGAGAGGCGGGGATGTTTGTTCATCGGTAAACGTACGACAAAAGGGACAAAAATATACCTTAGTTTAACCAGACCACCGAGCTGATTAACAGCTCTCCTAGGGCTGGTCCGAAGGATTAGACTTACTTTCCGCTGCTAAGGACCAACTGGTTACCTAGCAACATTGAAAATGAATCCTTAACTGAATTGAACTGAATATAGAATTTAGGCCAAAGACCAAGCACTGGGACATATGAGGTCATTCAGCGCTGAAACGGACATCGACAGTAAGAAGGTATGAAAGGTGTAACAGGAGGAAAACCTCGCAGTTGCACTATGAGTCAATTGTTAGGAGAAGGTGGAAAGTAGATGGAAGAAAGAGAATATGAAAGGAGGTACAGTAAAAGGAACGAAAGGGGTCGCAGCTAGGGGCCGAAGGCACGCTGCAAAGAACGTTAAGTAATGCCTACAGTGCACTGCATGAGGTGCACTGACGGCACTATCTCCTTACAGGGATGAAGCCTTGAGGTATAATCTCCTCTCGCGACAAGAAGTTGCCGAGAGAGTTGATTCGAGCACGAAATTCTTTTGAAGAATATTTCGTTCTCTGAGAAACTCGGTGATAAGTTGATGATGCTGTACAAATTTACCTTAGATTCTACCACAAGAAACCTGAAGTTAAATGGTAAATATTTGTGAGTAATATCAAACAGGAGTCTGGGAAGGTTAAGGATGAAATTCCCATGTGTAAAGCACGTCACTTTGACCTTTCATGTGGTTTAAGTCAGTCTCTCTCTCTCTCTCTCTCTCACACACACATAAACGTGTGTGTGTGTGTGTGTGTGTGTGTACGGGGAGCGAACGCTGGTCCCCGAGATTACGAGGCCAATACGTTACCAACTATGTGTGTGTGCGCGTGTGTGTGTGAACACAATGACACATACATCATTAAAAACGACAAGAAAAGGGGTCTTATTTTTACAAAACGTCGTTCAGATGTGAATTAACAAAACCTTCGGTAGATCTTTAATTTCAAATCCGAGACAAAGGAGATTCTCAGCAACGTAAATCATTTTCGCTCGCGAGTCTTTCCCTCTTTTTAAAAATCATTTTTATCTAAGGAGTTTTATTCTCCACTGTGAGTTCTTTCTTCGGACGCAGACGCTACTTTGAGTATGAACTTTGACGTTTCGTCCTGCAAGTCGTCAAATAATAAAGATGTACCGGAGGTTTTGATTAAAATCACTTCTAGAACAACTTTTGTAAAAATAAGACACCACGTCTTGTCGTTTTTAATTGTGTATATGTCATGAGGTTGTGTGCGTGCGCGTGTGTGTTACACACACACAGAGAGAGAGAGAGAGAGAGAGAGAGAGAGAGAGAGAGAGATACGTGCAAGGAAGGAGGGATGGTACTGACTGTTCTAACGGATACTCAAAAACCATTTAAAAAAAATTAAATAAATAAAAACCCTTCAAGGCATTTAAAAATGACTACGAATTTCATGAGTTTGATTCAGGTAAAATTAACATCTACTTTATAGTAAAAATAAATGTAAATATTACTGTCCCATGCAATCAGTCCTGGATATGTCAGGATTTCCGGTACGAAGTGTGTGAAAATATTTAAATATTAGAAGTGAAATGATTAAGTGAAAAAGTCCAGAATAATAAATAGAATCCTAAAAAGACAAAAAATAGAAGTACGAAAAAAATAAAGAAGATTGAAACACATTTGATGAAACTGATTTAAAAAACACATAAACCTGGAAACAAACTGAATCAGGTTTCCACAATTTCTTTGGATAAAAATATAAAAGAGAGAGAGAGAGAGAGAGAGAGAGAGAGAGAGAGAGAGAGAGAGAGAGAGAGAGAGAGAGAGAGTGGTCTGGCATTCCATCCGACACGGATATTGTTTTCATCAAAATCGTAACCATCTCATCTGTGGCAAGAGTAATACAAACAATTAAAGCGCCTGAGGAGAGCGGAAGAACTTGTCATTGTTATGAAATACCAAAGATCCTCAGCGCTGAAAATATCAGTCTGGCCTCGGGCACGAGAATTCTCAGAACGGCGTTAATGCGATCAACACCATGCTCTGTTGAAATCACAATATGCTGCAATATACAAGCTACGTGGGTTGAGAAGTTGATGGGGACATCAAATGAAAATAATGATTAATTATTTGTAATGGTGTTGATGTCACGAAGCAAGGGTTTGGCTTCAGTTTCAATGGCACATCTCATTTGTTCCTGTTTCTTAATGACTTCATTTGTCGTCAGATAATTGGCAAGTTTTGTTTGTTTATCTCCAAACAATGGACGCTGACGATATTTGCTACACCTTCTCTAGAGGTTGCTCTTTATTATGCGAATCCGTCTCTGCTGATGAAAACAACCATTAGCTTAGCTCCAGTAACTGCCTGAAAAACACCAGATCTCACAACAGACGTAATGAAGTCGTTTCGCCACGGCAATGCTAATTGACGTACCAGACAAGAGTTAAGTCGACCAACGCTTCACGCAAGAGTCCGTTCACGACTCAAAAGCAATTCTTGGTGGGAATCTGACAGAATCAACCCAAGGGAACACTAATTTGCCATTTTAATGTCTGCTAAGGTCGCCGTTTGTTTTACTCAAAAGCCTAAGTAAAAATTCTTTATTCCATTTAAAATGGTTATTGCATACTCAGGTCAAATCATCTAAGCGCGCGTGCGCTTGTTACGGCGACATGGTACGCAGATAAAGCAGCTTAAAACATGAGGTTTAGGTATTTCTTTGCAAGATTGTATAATATCTAGTTCTCTCTTTCTCCTACTCTTAAGGACCTGGGCTCGATTCCCAGACGTGGACGGAGCGATTTTGTTAAAAACCAGTGTGCATCTCGTAAGGACCTGGGCTCGACTCCCAGGCGTGGATGGAGTGATTTGGGTACTTTCGTTAAAACTCAATGTGTATCTGTTTAGGTAAGTGCTGAACTACTGTATGTACCTGGCAATGAACTGACTGTTGTGGGTCAAAATACTGGAGACGGACATTGGGACAGCAACCTCATCCCAAATCGCTTGATATGTATATAATATATATATATATATATATATATATATATATATATATATATATATATATATATATATATATATATATATATTACAAAGTGGCTGATTGTTCCTAACCCTTAGGCCATACACTTGGATGACTCTTCAACCCTTAGTCAGGTCTAACAGCTCCTACTGAAATGTGGTATTACCTTTCTTGCGAGCCAAGGATGGGTAATTGGGTGCTCTACCTCGGAAATAATATATTTTCATATATGTTACCGAAGGGGAATTTTTTAGTTGATAATAAGTTCGTCGTCCCGTGGGCTCGAACCAGCGAAGGACAAGAACTCAGGACTACAGTGGACGCTTTAAACCACACGGCCAGCAAGTGAGGTATAAGTGGGTATTGCCTCCCACATACAAATCCCCCGTCGAACTCAGGTTCGAGCCCACGGGACGACGAACTTATTATCAACTAAAAAATTCCCCTTCGGTAACATATATGAAAATATATTATTTCCGAGGTAGAGCGAATTGGATATTAAAGGACCTTTGTAGCTTACTGACTGTATATGAATCACGGTGATGTGATAAAAAGTCATAATATGGCTGCGTGCGACAAACGCACTACACAGTCAACATGGCAGAGGTGGGTGGATATCGTCACTAAATACAAACACCTGAGTTCGACGGGGGATTTGTATGTGGGAGGCGATACCCACTTATACCTCACTTGCTGGCCGTGTGGTTTAAAGCGTCCACTGTAGTCCTGAGTTCTTGTCCTTCGCTGGTTCGAGCCCACGGGACGACGAACTTATTATCAACTAAAAAATTCCCCTTCGGTAACATATATGAAAATATATTATTTCCGAGGTAGAGCGAATTGGATATTAAAGGACCTTTGTAGCTTACTGATTGTATATGAATCACGGTGATGTGATAAAAAGTCATAATATGGCTGCGTGCGACAAACGCACTACACGGTCAACATGGCAGAGGTGGGTGGATATCGTCACTAAATACAAACACCTGAGTTCGACGGGGGATTTGTATGTGGGAGGCGATACCCACTTATACCTCGCTTGCTGGCCGTGTGGTTTAAAGCGTCCACTGTAGTCCTGAGTTCTTGTCCTTCGCTGGTTCGAGCCCACGGGACGAAGAACTTATTATCAACTAAAAAATTCCCCTTCGGTAACATATATGAAAATATATTATTTCCGAGGTAGAGCGAATTGGATATTAAAGGACGTTTGTAGCGTACTGACTGTATATGAATCACGGTGATGTGATAAAAAATCATATATATATATATATATATATATATATATATATATATTATTTTTTTAATTTGGAAAAATGCAATGCAGAATATCTGCAATAAAATTTTCATTTCAAATTAAATGGAGTGCATACTTTGTATGAAAGGTACATCTTCATTTTTGAGTGTAGGTAGAGCTCTAAACCTGGTATTGGCGAAAAAAAGTGCAAACATTCATCGAGGTTTAGAAAAAGAGAGAAAAAAAGGTTACAGTCACTTTGTTTTTCGAAAGAAAACATCCTCGGATAGTGGATACGATTCATGTTAAATCCGATTTCTGAAAGAGTGCATGTAAAGGTCGCGGATTGTTGCTACCCCTAAGCCTCTGCGGGAAATCTTGCAATTTTTCACAAAATTCGCATTCTAAAATCAACCACCTAGAGGCTGGATGAGATCGGTTTCACTTCATTTCTGGGTCTCTATTGGATAGCGGTATAAGGTTTGCTGGTTCCTTTTGCCGTTTATGCATGCTTGAAAGGCTGAATAACTGGGAAAACAAATTAGGTCTCTGTATCAAGCAATTTCTGTTTAAATGCTTAAAGGTTTCCCAAGGGACAGCTGAGGCCAGTGACAAGTCACTGCACTGTCGCAAAGCATCCTAACGACCGGACATTCACACACATAATTAGAACCGGAGCCCCCTTTCTACCCACGTAGGAACTAGGGAAACCAGGCAAATGGCTACTACTGACAAAGCAGGTTAACCCAAGTGGCCCATAGACATCCCTCCATAGCTCACAGAGGTTGTCTGTGATGCCAGTGAAAATCTATCAACACCTGAGCTGGTTAGAACTTGGGACTCCTGCAGCGGTAAGTCCAAGCAAAACGCCTCAGCTATCACGATTCTGTGTAAATTTATACAACTCTTACGGTTAACACCTGTTACATAACTCTCTCTCTCTCTAAATATAATAATTAACTTCTGTCTCTTGATTTTTCAAAGTTCTATGCTGTAGGAAACCAATGCGTACTCTTGAATACTTTTCCAATCAAGTTTGTCGTTTCAAAAAAGCCTTCGTTCATGTTTCTGGATGGAAATAAAGCACAGAATTTTTTAATACTCCGAGGAGATTTAATATTTACATTACAGACTGCAATCATGATGACTGCTTCAATCTCCTCATGATTTGTAAAGGAATATTAGAGTTGGATGATGCTTACAGCAGAGAGAGAGAGAGAGAGAGAGAGAGAGAGAGAGAGAGAGAAACCAGTGGGATGGTGGGTCAGTGCAAGGTGAGAACTACTACAATGTTCGTCTTGTATGCGCCATTGTGACTCCAACTAAAAGGTGCTGGGAAATTTTCTTTGAACCAATAATCTTAGCAAGAGAAAATACCCATTTACTGGCCTACATTCCTTTTACTTCATTTCAAGTCATCCTGTTGAGCTTCCCATCATTTTTTCATCATTAACAAAAAGCATTTGCATGCATAACCTCTGTTTTTTCCTCCTCATCATCCTATTTTCATCCTCTCTCAGAAACTGGTGTGACTTTATTCAAGACACATTCCCTTCTGTGCTCAGATCCTCAAGAAAACCATCTGGTATCCAAAGGACACCTCCTTTCCTAAGAGTGGGTCCAGGAAGGAGATATTGTCCTGGCTCTGGACTGGTTTCGAGAAGAAGAGCTGGAAGCCCAGACTCTCTAAGGTGTCAAGAAGGTCGACGTGCTTCTTGTACAGAGATGGGTCTCTCAGGGCCAGGTCGAGGTTGACCTCCAGATTGAGCTGCTTCACGTTCGATATCGCCTGAGGGGTGTCGTCTACTACTTGTTGAAGAACCTGCAAAAAAAAAAAAATAAATAAAGTTCATGCCGAAGAAAGGAAGAAAACGGAATAGGAAAGCATAAGGGTGGGAGCTGACCATGAAAAGAGTGATCTATATTTTAACCCCATAGATCAAGGAAAACCGATGAAAGAGGAGAATCCCAAAGCTTGCCTTTAAGGTGTAAAAAGCCAGCCACTGAAGCATGCAATACAGGAATTTTCACACAGTAACGACTTGACGAAAGTGGACAAACTGAGTGGCGAAACTATGCCTTGTGTTCAGTGGTAGAGTGGATGATATACCAATTATCAGAGAGAGAGAGAGAGAGAGAGAGAGAGAGAGAGAGAGAGAGAGAGAGAGAGAGAGAGAGAGAGAGAGAGAGAGAGAACCACTTTATGCCTGGAGGAATACGACCCTGGGATAAACAAAAAAAGAGTAAAGTCACAAAATCAAACTAATTGCTTGAAATTTAATCCTGACAAGATGAGTGACTGAAGAACAGAAACGTCACAAACTTTATGTGAAATGTATTTAATATTTTCTTTTAGCACAATTACAGACGCATTCCGTCTCCTGGCTTTCGATTCCTCGTTAACCTCTGCCACAAGAGCCCACACTCAAGCGAAGGGCACAGAGGAACGCACCAAATTAGGATCGCTAATGTCTGAAACGACGTAATGATGATTTAAATCCCAAATGTATTCGTTGACTTTCTAAGAGCTGGCACGTGATATAATTCTAGGAAACGCATCAAATACTGTTACAAAATCATACATAAAATCTAATGTGTATTAATATATTTTTATGTGTGCAATACAGATAGTATGCGAGTAATGAACTCCAGGTTTAACTGTCATGAAATCGTTAATGAGCAAAACAAGGCAACGTAATGAAGTTTGTACATTATGAATATGATGCAGAATTACGGAATTACCGCCGTTATTTTTGACGGGACAGGAACGCCTGTCTAATCCGCATTCCATTCATCTCTCAAGATCTTAACGAATGCATAGGGGGAAAGTGCATTACGTTATTTTCCGGCATCTGAATAAATTAATAGGGAGGTGGAATTATTCTCATAAAGAGGGTTAATGAAGTGAGGTAGATTTCCCGGTAATTAATGGCTTACTTCGAAGCGTAAGACATCTCTAATGGAATCCTAATTGTGACTGTACCTTAAAATAAAACAAGTAAAAAAATGCGCCGAAGTTTCTTCGGAGCAATCTAGTTTTCCGTACAGCGTATAATGCTCTCAGCCACGGCCCATGAAACTCTCAGCCGCGGCCCATGAAACTTTCACCCACGGCCCAGTGGTGGCCTGTGTTGTTGGCACCTATGGCAGTGCCAGACGCACGATCATGGCTAACTTTAACCTTAAATAAAATCAAAACTACTGAGGCTAGAGGGCTGCAATTTGGTACGTTTGATGACTGGAGGCTGGATGATCAACATACCAATTTGCAGCCCTCTAGCCTCAGTAGTGTTTAAGATTTGAGGGAGGAAAGAAGAAGTGCGGACGGGCAGACAAATAGCCATCTCAATAGCATTCTTTCACAGAAAACTGAGACAGGAATTAATCAAAGCCGAGCTGATAATTCCGCTATTAAAGGGATCTTGTAGCCATATGTGGAAAGTGCTAAAACGCCATTAACTTGCCATGCAAGTCAGAAGAAAGAAAAATGTATTTATATAAATAAAAAATACATACGAAAACAGCACCGAGAGTTAGAAAAAAAATTATTATTTGAATACAAGAGATGTGATGCAAGTCAGAGAGAGTCCTTAATTATAAAAGAAGCGGTGCAAGTCAGAATAATATATATATATATATATATATATATATATATATATATATATATATATATATATATATATATATATATATATATATATACATACATATACACACGGCATGTAAGTCAGAATCAAAATAAATATATAAGAACAGCAATGCAAGTCAGATTATAAATAAACAAATAAATAATGCAACAATGCATGTCAGTATAATATATACACACAGTTATTCAAATGAGAAAAAACAATGAAATATTTGAACACAAGACTAATAATGCAAGTCAGAATATATATATATATATATATACACGAAAGCAGTAATGCATGTCAAAAAAAGAAACTACATTTCTTAAATACAATCGTGGCATTCCGAGCCACGAAAAAAATATTCACTGCAAGTCAATAAGAAATAAACAAATATTTGCAAACTAAGCAATATTCCAATAAAAAAAAAAAAAACTATGACAATGGCGCAGCGCGCTTCTATTTCAGCCGAGAAATCCAGGTGCCGTAATTATATTAAAATTAGTCGGTAATTTTGAAATCAGTTCTGGCCATCCATTTCATAATAAGATGAAAGCGTCGCTCTGTAGGGGAGGGGTTGGTTTTTAGGATTATCAATTAATTATTAATAATCAGAGCTCAAGTCTCGTTATGAAATATATAATTACAATTTACGTCTCTCTCTCTCTCTCTCTCCCCATCTCTCCTTCTCTTCCCTCTCATTCACTCTCTCTTTTACTCCCCATCTCTCTCTCTCTCTCTTACTCCCCACCTCCCCTCTCTCTCTCTCTGACACCCCATCTCTTCTCTCTCTCTCTCTCTCACTCCCCCCTCTCTCTCTCTCTTACTCCCCACCTCCCCTCTCTCTCTCTCTCTCTCTCTCTCTTACACCCCATCTATTCTCTCTCTCTCTCTCTCATTCCCCCTCCTCTCTCTCTCTCTCTCTCTCTCTCTATATATATATATATATATATATATATATATATATATATATATATATATATTTATATATATATCCCTTTTTCTCTCTCTCTTACTCCCCATCTCTCCTCTCTCTCCCTCTCTCTTACTCCCCATCTCTCCCCTCTCTCTTTCTCTCTGTCTCTATATATATATATATATATATATATATATATATATATATATATATATGTATATATATATATATATATATATATATATATATATATATATATCTTTCTCTCTCCTTCTTGCTTTCTCTCTCTCTCGTTATCACAAATCTGCTGGTGACAACTCGTCGCTTTTCCCATCAAACGACATTTTCGCCACTTTCCCAAAATTCCCCATCCATTCACACAGCCCGAGAAAACATCTCGTTAATAGGATGCTCCGGCAGCGGTTGATTGATAGATTTAGGTTAAGTTGGTAATCGGATCAAATTAAAAAAAAATATTCATTTAGCGTCGTTCTCTTCCCGTCAGCGGGTGGCTTCTGATTTATAATAAATAAATGAATAAATACATAAATAAATAAATAAATAAATAAATAAATTAATTAATTAATTTATTAAGTAAATAAATAAATTGAACTAAGTCCCCCAAAGTAAGATTTCAGTTGTCGGTGACTGCTTCATAATTTATCATCTAAGTTAATGTCATTGTTGCGTTTTTTTTTTTTATTGTTTGGTAAAAATCAATACCATTGTTAATCAAACAACCAGTCTTTAACAAATGTAACATTACTATTAATTACGGGATAGAGTAACTGCCCTTTTGTATGAACCTTAGTATTTTCAACTAAATGTCCCTGCAATATGTACATGCAATCTGCTGTTAAAGTATTAAAATCACTCAATTTAATTCTATAAAGTATTATATTTACTGAGGATAAATGAGCCCATTTTCTTGTGTGGAACTGAATACAGAAGTTAGGCCAAAAACCAAGCACTGGGACCTATGAGATCATTCAGCGCTGAAAAGGAGATTGACAGTGAAAGGGTTGAAAGGTGTAACAGGAGGAAAACTCGCAGCTGCTATGAATCAATTGTTAGGAGAGGCTGGAAAGTCAGATGGAAAATAGAGAATATGAAAGGAGGTACTGTAAAAGAAACCAAAGGGGCTAAAGCTAGGGGGCAATGGCACGCTGCAGAGAACCTTAAGTAATGCTTACAGTGCACCCCGTGAGGAACACAGACGGCACTACCCCCTAACGGGGTTTAAACACAAGAAAAATGTCTTATTTCCATCTTGAAAAGACCGTGATTGCTCTGTGTTATCTTCATTAACATAAATATTATCAGCCAAATGTCTCTCTCTGTACTATCACAACAGACTATTGTTAATTCAAATCACTGAAAAGAAAACTAGTCGGTATCATCAAACGTAAAAATTTCCACAATTCTAATGCCACGGTTTCAGTAAATTTCATTTTCTTGAAACTTTCGATTTCCAAGTCAAATCTCCTTCTGTCTAGCTGTCATTTCAAATCTCTGATCAAAAACTCTTCGGTATAGTCCAGCGCAATAATTTCCAGGATTCTAATGCCACGGTTTCAGTAAATTTCATTTTCTTGAAACTTTCGATTTCCAAATCAAATCTCCTTCTATCTAGTTGTTATTTCAAATCTCTGACCCAAGACCAGTCAGTACAGTCAAACGTTAATATTTCCACAATTCTAATGCCACGGTTTCAGTAAATTTCATTTTCTGAAAACCCTCGGTTTCCAAATTAATTCTCCTTCGATCTAGTTGTTATTTCAAATCTCTGATCGAAAACTCTTCGGTATGGTCTCGGTATAGTCCAGCGCAATAATTTCCACGATTCTAATGCCACGGTTTCTGTAAGTTTCATTTTCTGAAGACTTTCGATTTCCAAATTCAATCTCCTTCTGTCTAAGTGATAGTAAGCTGCGTAGCTCCTCAGTCAAGTCAAGTTCGTACACAACATTCATCTCCACTCATGGAAGACACTTTAACCACTATACAAAGAACTCGTCACTCATCGATTTTTTAATATTTCTTATATGACTAACGCAAAAATTTTATGAAAATCTGTCTCTGGCTGTTAGGAAGAATCTAGAGGTCCACAACAGGCCTCTTATCCCTTTCACACCAGTTCTTCATATCAATCATTTCTGGTTCTTCCTATCAATAATTTCTGGTCCTTCCTTCCAGTCTTCCTATCACTAATTTACAGTCCTTCCTAACAATAATTTCTAGTTCTTCCTGTCAATAATTTCTAGTCCTTCCTATCAATAATTTCTAGTTCTTCCTATCACTCATTTCTAGTTCTTCCTGTCAATCATTTCTAGTGATTCCTATCGATAACTTCTGGTTCTTCCTATCAATAATTTCTAGTTCTTCCTATCACTCATTTCTAGTTCTTCCTGTCAATCATTTCTAGTGATTCCTATCGATAACTTCTGGTTCTTCCTATCAATAATTTCTAGTTCTTCCTGTCAATAATTTCTGGTTTCTCCTATCAATAATTTCTGGTTTTTCCTGTCAATAATATTTAGTCCCTCCTGTCAATAATTTCTAGTCCAATCAAAAATTTATTCCTTCCTATCAATAATATCTAGCCCTTCCTATCAATAATTTCTAGTTCTTCCTATTAATCATTTCTGGTGATTCCTATCAAAAACTCCTAGTCCTTCCTATCAATAATTTCTGGTCCTTCCTATCAATAATTTCTAGTTATTCCTATCAATAATTTCTAGTTCTTCCTATCAATAATTTCTAGTTCTTCCTATCAATAATTTCTAGTTCTTCCAATCAATAATTTCTAGTTCTTCCTATCAATAATTTCTGGTTCTTCCTATCAATAATTTCTGGTTCTTCCTATCAATAATTTCTGGTTCTTCCTATCAATAATTTCTAGTTCTTCCTATCAATAATTTCGGGTTCTTCCTATCAATAATTGCTAGTTCTTCCTATCAATAATTTCTGGTTCTTCCTATCAATAATTTCTGGTTCTTCCTATCAATAATTTCTAGTTCTTCCTATCAATAATTTCTGGTCCTTCCTATCAATAATTTCTGGTTCTTCCTATCAGTAATTTCTAGTTCTTCCTACCACCCGTCTCTGCCTCTCTTTGCTATAACGATCTAAAGGCAGCATTCGCTGACGCCTTTTGCCGAACGCAGTATCTCATCAACCTATTGCTTCCAGAGAAGCGTCACTGCGTAAGTTGACTTGACTTTTCCATCTCGCGCGTAGCATCACGTGACCTGTAACTCATAACTTCTTCTTCTTCTTCTTCTTCCCGCGGATGCTGACACCCGTTACACAACGTCATACCTAAAAGATCGCTCCGCTTTGAAGCCACGTCGTTTTACGCTTCTGGAAAAACTGCGGTGATGGAAACCCATCATCGGAGCCTTACGCTTCTCCGACTTCAATCCACATTTATTCTTGGAAGGGTAAAGCCAGGATCCAGGGTAGCCATCTACTTATGTACGTAATGCGAGCGTTTTTCGAAGCTCGGGGATTTGTGGAGTTTTATTTCTTCGTTGTATCGTACACTTACGTAAACCCACTCCTGTTATTGATTATAATCTGTATACGCATTCACATAGACGCCTGCTTACACGTACACAAAGACACACATACACTCACACACACACACACATATATATATATATATATATATATATATATATATATATATATATATATATATATATAATATATATATATATATATATATATATATATATATATATATATATATATATATATATATATATAAAGTAACTGGGTAAACGGCTTAACAAAATTTAATCCTTCATATAATAACTTAGCTCGATTGCGTAAGAGAGAGAGAGAGAGAGAGAGAGAGAGAGAGAGAGAGAGAGAGAGAGAGAGAGAGAGAGAGAGAGAGAGAGAGAGAGAGAGGCTTACCTTCCACACATCGCTTCCTGTACCCAATCTCATGTAAGCGATTGGCGTCGTCTCGTGCCCAAAATGATCTAATATGGATGAAAGCGTAAACAGGCGCAGTACCTGGAACATATATATTTTATTGGATCAGGATTTAACACAAGGGAATATATTATAGATACTGTATATATAAATATATATAAATATATATATATATATATATATATATATATATATATATATATATATATATATATATATATATATATATATATATATATATATATATATATATATATATATGAAGTGACCTTTGCTCACAAACGTATGCGATTCTGTAAATCACTAGCCATGCACTCTTTTGTGAATCAAGTCTACTATATTTTTTTTTTCTGAATTTTAAATGAAGAGTTTCATGTTACTCAATTTCAGTGAGCACTTTGAAGCAAACAAATTTTGATCTTAATCCAATTTTCAAGGAGCACACCCAATCAAAATTCGATTACATGAAAAGTCTATCAAACAATCCGTCCAAATCCCTTAGAGTCCAATCCCCTTAGAATCCAATCTAAAAGTTTCACCATGGCTGCCACATTTCACTTCATACCTGATCTGCTTAATGACTTCTCTCACCTGGCCATTGACCTTCCTGGTGGTATTCGCGTCTGACAGACCGACGCTGTAGAAG
>JANJGK010000022.1:17444811-17447311 GCA_039081455.1 Macrobrachium rosenbergii | reverse complement strand
ATTGGACATTTAACAACTCCTTTCGTCCTTTTTCCTAACGGACATTCAACAGATCTTTTACACCTTTTCGTCCACTTTCCTAAATGACATTCAACAACTCTTGTAAATTACCCTTTCGTCCATTTTCCTAACTGTAATTTAACATCCCTTATAAATTACGCATTTCGTCCGTTTTCCTAACTGTAATTTAACATCCCTTATAAATTACGCATTTCGTCCGTTTTCCTAACTGTAATTTAAAACATCCCATATAAATTACGCCTTTTGTCCGTTTTCCTAACTGTAATTTAACATCCCTTATAAATTAAGCCTTTCGTCCGTTTTCCTAACTGTAATTTAACATCCCTTACAAATTACTCCTTTCGTCCATTTTCCTAATGGACATTTAACGAATCTTTTACACCTTTTCGTCCATTTTCCTAATGGACATTTAACAAATCTTTTACACCTTTTCGTCCATTTTCCTAACTGACATTCAACAACTCTTGTAAATTACCCTTTCGTCCATTTTCCTAACTGTAATTTAACATCCCTTATAAATTACGCATTTCGTCCGTTTTCCTAACTGTAATTTAACATCCCTTACAAATTACGCCTTTCGTCCGTTTTCCTAACTGTAATTTAACGTCCCTTATAAATTACGCCTTTCGTCCGTTTTCCTAACTGTAATTTAAAATCCCTTATAAATTACGCCCTTCGTCCGTTTTCCTAACTAATTTAACATCCCTTACAAATTACTCCTTTCGTCCATTTTCCTAACTGACATTCAACAACTCTTTTTACACATTTCGTCCATTTTCCTAATGGGCATTTAACAACTCTTTTACACCTTTTGTCCATTTTCCCCCCTGGGATTTAACATGAATTCCGCCCATTTTCCTCCCTGGGATTTAACATAACGTTTACCACTTTCGTCCATTTTCCTCCCTGCCATTTAGCACGGCTTTGAAACTTTCCTCCATCTTAATAAGACTCGTCTCGCCATTTCGCCTAGTTCCCATCAGAGAAAAACAGAAGCCGCAATGGCCTTCGTTACCCTTTTCGTCCATTTTCCTCCCTGGGGTTCCCCAGGGCCAGGTTGACAGCCATGTGCCAGAAACCCTTTGTCGAGTTGACTTCGGGGACGGCTATGCGATCCGGCAGGAGACTTGCAACGGCTGCCCTCGCCACGGTCTTCATGAGGCCCCCGTCCATCGAGAGGCCAAGGGGACTTTGCCCCAGGGGCGTGACTTCGCCTGAGACGGCGGGGTCGTCTGTCTGTTGGAGATACACGAGGGATTCATTATTATAGTTGACGGGTACAAATGCATAATGATGTATAATATATATATATATATATATATATATATATATATATATATATATATATATATATATATATATATATATATATATATAAGTTTATATATGCACATATATAAATTACACAAAGGAGAGAATCTCGTACTTAGGTGAAAAAGTAATAAATCTGGAAAACCACAATGGCCCTGCTGTAACACTATATAATGCAAAGACGCAAATAAGAAAGGCGTATTGGGTACTTTGCAAAGCCTGGCTGACTCTTTTTTTTTTTTATTTATAAAGAAACTGAGAATCTGGCAAGATTCCAAACGTTTCTCACCCACGCCATCCTATATGTATATATGTGTGTTATTTTCTTTCTTATGTAATTTCTATTAAAGTCAGTGGCATTATTTGCAGAGACTATCTTCTTATTTCGACTTTGAATTTCTCTATACTTCTTTTTTTCTTCGGGTAAAGAATAAAGAAAGATTATTCACGTTTGCTTCCATTTACTTTTTTATAGTCGACGGCCTCAGGACTCAATTTCAAACGTTGTTTTTGACTGAGCTGGCTTTATCCCAGCACGGGCTCTTGGTCATATACAGTTTTCAAAGAAACATGCTGAGACTTAAGAACTAATTCTTAAATGTGAAGTATGACGTCACTGGAACGATGAGTTTCTATTGGTCGGTGGGTCTCATCCGTACAATATATTAAATTTTACTATCAATTTGCGGACTCATCTTCTCAAGGGGCGACTTTTTTCATAAAGTATCTAGCATTTTTAAAACTGAAGATATAGAATACGTTAGGAAAATATAATTCATCCTGAAAGTGTACAGAAGATTTTTTTGTTCCAGATTCCTCACATTCAGGAATTACAAGTAAAATGTGTTTGGGTGAAGTCGACGAGGCTTGATGGCCACATCCAATGTAGTTATACTAATTCTGCTGATGCAAACGAATATGAACAAAATCCACTTCATAATCGCCTTTCTCCTACCAAACATTCCCGATACGTCCTTGTAAAAACCAGCAAACACCAGGGAAGTTATTTACGGGTAGCGATATGGTGAAGAACTAGGCCATTAGTCTACGCCGAGATAAGAGAGCTCTTTCTAAGTCTGCGGGCGGTTATACATCTGGCAACGCGCGCTTGCTCTACTTCCCGCGTAAACCTTTAACAGAAACGGAAAATAACCGGATTCTTTTGGTG
>JANJGK010000022.1:17437311-17442311 GCA_039081455.1 Macrobrachium rosenbergii | reverse complement strand
TCTTGGTACAATGCTGTATGAGCCGCGGCACATGAAACTTTAACCACGGCGCGGTGGTGGCCCGTCCTATATCGTTGCTAGAAGCACGATTATGGCTAACTTTAACCTTAAATAAAATAAAAAATCCTTAGGCTAGAGGGCTGCAATTTGGTATGTTTGATGACTGGAGGGTGGATGATCAACACACCAATTTGCAGCCCTGTAGCCTCAGTAACTTTTAAGATCTGAGGGCGGACAGAAAAGGTGCAGACAGATAAAAGCGCGGACGGACAGACAAAAGCCGGCACAATAGTTTTCTTTTATAGAAAACCGAAAAAGGATTTTTGCTGTAGATACTAGGTGAGTGAAAGCGGTTGAACAGACAGAATTTACTGACAAGAAGAAGAAGCAAAGCTGTGCTGCAAGAAACGAACAAACCAATCACTTGCCTGGTATTTTTTGCCAAACCTCGAGAACTCTTGACGGATCTTAATCTTACAATCAGATGCTGCTGACTCACTACTACAATACTTCATGTTGCTTCTTACCTGATATTTGCTGATCCTTTTGTACATTTTCTTTTTGTCACATTTTGCGACCAACTCCAAAAGTTCACTATATGGGGAAATGGCTCTTGATACGCCTTCTATACTTAGGTAGACTTATTCGCAAAAATACGCGGGCAAGTAAGTTAACCCAGCCATATAATACATTTATAACTGTTAGGTTACTTAATCGTTGGCTTCTTCAAACACTGCACCAATGAATATAACTCAAATTTCATTCTTATGGAGAATTTAATATGTATTTACCAAAAGTCTTTTGCTGAACTGCGTTCACCACCATATTCAATCATTTCTGAAGTGTGTTCTTCAGTACAATTTAAAAGTCCTTAATTTGTCTGTACTTTCATATGCCCTGTTCCTCGAGTGGCTCTTCACTGTTCCTCCTACTGTTACTGAAAATTCCACCACAACAGACTTCTTTCCATAAAACTGCACGCACAAGAAGTGCATACTCTTAGGTACTTAAAACCTCAGACCATCAATGATAAAAGTGACAATAAGAGCTGTCTATAAAAACGTTTTATTGCATAAAAAATAATATACACTTAATGTTCTATGCTAAGTTGACATTTGTACAAAATATCGTCCCTTGAAAAGGTGCTGGAAATGAATTGTCTCTAGGCGCAGTTATAAATCACTGCTATTAGCAGTTGAAAGATTCTCCCACTTCTGCATACCCTAATCCAAAAGAATCTCATTTCTTTCAACGTTAAAAGTTGGTCAACATAAATAACTTGCATTTATGCAAAACTACAAAGAAAGAATGATAAATACGGTGCAATACTTTTTATAGGCCTACCTTACTGACGTTTCTCTCCCTAACAGTTTCATGAGGTGAAGAGTTTGAATGACTGTTCATGGCATTTGATTTCTGCTTAGGTCTCGTAGAAATGCCTCCCCCCATGAGTATAGGGGCCATATTTGATATGAGACCACCTAGAGATGAAGTTCCCCCGGCAGGGTCTGTCTCTGAAAATCCAGCACTTAGTCCCTGACCAACAGCTTTCAGAACGGCAGGTCCCAGTCCGTTCATTAAAGAATGCAAAGGACCTGCACTATCACCCTCGAATGTTTTTGAGTTGGACCTCCCTTCTGCACTGTAACCTTGACCTAAGGCCCCTGCAAGTAAGACAGGTGCTAAGCCACTGATCACAGACTGTATAGGACTCTCACTTTTTTCAGAGTGAAGACCACCTGACCCAGAGTTTGAATTACCCAGTAAATTTTGTACAGTTCCTCCTATCAGAGCTGGTCCAAGTCCATTGAGAATGGACTGCATAGGGCTTTTGGCTTCTGAAGAAGCAGGTGATCCGTTATTTTGATTTTTCGAAGATAACCCACTTCCAATGACACTTGCCATCAGCAGTGGACCAACACCACTCACAAGCGAATGTATGAGATCGGGCTTCTGTGAACTGTGAGAACCATGTGATCCATTTTTTTCCTTATCTGATATCTGAGAGAATCCATTCGACAGCAGGTTTGCTCCCATGTTGCTGATCATGGAAAACATGGGGTTGGAGTCTTTAAAATCAGAATGACCTTCACTTGTTCCCAGAGATTTGGACAACAGCAGAGGTCCTAGGCTCCCCATAAAGGACATCAACGGACTGCTATTAGCGTTTTGTGACTGTGTCTTACTATCTGTATTGAAAGCAAATGAAAACAGCGAGGGGCCATATTTCGATACAAGTGTTCCTAAAGAGTTTGCATCCCCAAGTGGACCTTTGGAATTCATCTTGGGCGCGTTTTCTTTGATCCTTTTGGTCTCTCTCTCTTTATCTTGCTTGTTTGTGTTAGCTACGCCAGATGTGTCTGACTGCATAATTTCTGAGTCTGTGTTGTTTTGGCCAACTCGGTCAGTGGCACCCTTTGCCTCGGCTGATTGGTTTCCTCCAACAGCAAACTTATTCACGTCAGCATCAGATTGGACACCTTCTTGGTCTCCTCCTTCAGACATGAACTTCTTCGCTTCGACAACAGCACCAATAACTGATCCAATGATCGACCCCGGATTGAGACCGGTCTTCCTTTTCGTGGAGTTCTCCATGAGCCCCATCAAGTCTACCAGATTGGTCTGGGAGAGATCGGGCGGTTTGAAATTACTGTTAACAAAACCGAAAGAAAGTTCTTGAACATTAGTATCCGGCTGCTCTTCTTCTTTCTTAGGCTTGAAGAACTTCCACGCGGGAATGTCAAAATGCTTGTTTTTGTAGCCGGTTTCGTAGAGGCGTTCGTTTTCCTTCATTTTCTCCCACTCGACTGGCACGAAACTTTCTGTGGCTGCAGATGTCTTAACCTTCTGCTTCGTTTTAGCGGTCATTGCTACATTCGCTCTGAAAGGCTGCATGGTAGCGTCAGTTTTCTTCATGTTATTTTCAGAATTACGACCTTTGACTTCCTTCCTGTCAGCACTGTGCTTGGGAGACAACGAATGCTGTTGGACCGCTGATGACCACTTCTGAGGAGAGTCATACTGGGCAATGACTGTAGGCTGGACCTTCTGCTGTGGCGTCAGTGGCTCTGAGGGCATTGCGGTGTCTCCTTTCAGTTCCTGCGGAGTTCTTGTGCCCACGAGGAGAAGGCTGAAAATAGAGAAACGTGATGGGCATGAGAGATTTCTTGAGTTTTATTTTTATTAAATGAAACATATGTATAATTAGAAGTAAAGTTTGCACTATAAAAAATGGTTGATCTAACACTATAAGACTGGGAGCTGGTCCAAATCATAAAATGTAAAGAAACATTATAAACATTATGTTAACGATTAACACCTAATTAAGCAGAAAAAAAATTGACTGAAACCCTCCGTTAATAAATTTACTTAACATTCAGTGATTTCAAAATAAAATTATTAAAGGGGGTCACTCAAAAAATGGGACATTGTGGACACATCAAAGTGTTTTTCTCTCTTTCAAAGCAGAATAGTACCAATTAACACCATTTACATATTTAGGGCTCTGATAGTCCTCGAACCATCCGGCCAGTTTTACATTGTTAATCACATCAAAACCTCTTCCATTTAGAATCTAAATGATTGCCCCATTCCTAAATTATACCATATATTCCTTTAATTCTTCTGGTAATTTATAATTGCAAAAATATTTACTGGTCCGCTGGTATGGTCGCTAGCGTCGTGACATGCCGCTCAGATGTCGCGAGTTCGCGCCTCCCCTAGAGCGATGAAAAAAATCACTAGCTCTTTATCATGATCGGTTACTGCCGCAGTGTGGGGTTGAAACTAACATATTCCTTGGAGGCTTGAATTTCGAGTCAGTGACCCCTTTGGTGTGCTTGTTCCATATGAACAGGTTTCATCTACCGAAATAATAATTAATAAAACTATATATTGCTATTATTGCTAGCGTCGCCGTCGCTTTCAACTAATTCTGCGAGAGTGCTTCGAATCTAATTGCAGGGCGGGTGCTAGAAAGGGCATTGGCGCACTGTAATCGAATTACCTGTCCTTCGGTTTGTTCTCAGAGGTCCTTAATTCATTTCCATTATCAATTTACCAATAATCGTTCCATTTTCAATGTTTTATACTATTTACAGCTCAGGGTCTTTCGTTTATTTGGATAAAATAAGTAATTGTTTCACTCTCACCTTTGCTTCTATTCTAGAGCTATTTGTTTTTGCTCAACAAAATTTCGTTGACGATTGCTACTTTGAACGGTAACTTCAAAAGTCGCTAAGATATATGTACATAAATGCAAACATATATATGTACACGCGCACACCTACACCATATTCATATATATCTGTGTGTGTATAATATATATATATATATATATATATATATATATATATATATATATATATATATATATATATATATATATATATATATATATATATATATATATATGTTATGGGGGGTTGTTGCCAAAATGGCTGTGTTACAGTTTCTCAGTCATTATAATCATTATTACCTGGTTCTCAGTTATTTTACCATCCACAAATGTTTTGCGTGAATATTTTGTAGAAATAAAAAGTTTAACGTATCTCTGGTAAGGGGCAGATGGCAAGCAGAAAAACAAGATAACTATTATTATTATTATTATTTATATGCTAATGACAGGAAGCTGCTAACTGACCATAAGGAAAGATTTAAGATAATCTGCAGGGTTTTTGAAGGTCGACATCCACAGAATCACATTTGCTCTTTCTGACAATAAAGCTACTTCTTACTGGGCTGGGTTTTTAAACAGTTACGATGAAGAAGGCATCAACTGGTTTTCCCAACGACTTTCATGTCCCATAAGGCCCGGACATTCAAATAAAAGCTATCTGCATGCTTCTGTTAAGGTTGGGGTGATCGAAAAATCAAGGTGCATCTGTGGCCGGGAGCTTTCATGAAAGCCACATCTGGTAATAGGACCATGGCGAGGTGGCAGATTGTAGGTGCAACTTAAAACGAGTCTTTTTGTCAAAGTATTGCAGCTGATGTTTGGT
>JANJGK010000022.1:17433854-17437211 GCA_039081455.1 Macrobrachium rosenbergii | reverse complement strand
AACTTCCTGGTCTCAGCTTCGTCAAACAAACAATGATTTGAACCCTAATGAGGACACTGGGCTCTCTCATTATTTATCTGTGCTTTCAGTCTGAAACAACGAGTCCTCGGAAGCCCGGGGGTTGGGGGAGGGGAGAAGAGAAAGAGGGGGAGGGGAAGTAGACGAGAAAATGGCGGAGGTGGAGGGAAAGGAAACAGACGAGAAAGAGGGGGAGGTGGAAGGGAGGGGGAGCTAGAGACGAGAAGAGGGGGAGGTGGAGGGGTTGAGGAGGAGTAAAGGGAGGGGAGGGGTGAGAGAAGAGAAAGAGGGGAGGTGGAGGGGAGGGGGGAAAAGACGAGAAAGAGGGGGGATGTGGAGCCGGGTGAGGAGGAGTAAAGGGAGGGGGAGGGGGTGAGAGAAGAGAAAGAGGGGGGAGGTGGAGGGGATGGGGGAGGGAGAGAACGAGAAAGAGGGCGAGGTGGAGGGGGTTGAGGAGGAGTAAATGGAGGGGAGGGGGTGAGAGAAGAGAAAGAGGGGGAGGTGGAGGGGAGAGAGGAATAGACGAGAAAGAGGGGGGGGAGGTGGAGGGGTAAATGGAGAGGGGTGGGGGTGAGAGAAGAGAAAGAAGGAGGAGTTGGAGGGGAGGGGGGAATAGACAAGAAAGAGGGGTAAGTGAAGGGGTGAGGAGGAGTAAAGGGAGGGGGGAAGGGTGAGAGAAGAGAAAGAGGGGGAGGTGGAGGGGAGGGGGGAATAGATGAGAAGAGAGGGGGAGGGGAAACAGATGAGAAAGAGGGGGAGGTGAAGGGGTAGAGTACCAGAAGAAGGGGGGGAGGGGGGAATGAGAGCATCATTTTTCTATTCTAACTGAGGCCACTGAACCTAACATATGTGTATTACTCCTGGTTTTATACGAACATTTTCAAATTTCAAAATAAACCTCTTGGAAACGAATTACTGTCCTCATTTAGAAAGTAATTAACATGTCCTATCCTTATGCTTGCTACATCACAATAATTAAAGCTGGAAATAGTTATACAGGTCTTTAATAAGGTATCAGAGACAAACAACAGTTATTAATTTTTTAAAAATGGGCCCTTCCAGCCTACACTGAAATATCCTACTATGTCTTATTACATTTTATTACATGACGGAATACAAACTGACGCTCATATGTCGTATTCCATGAAAACTAAATCTGTAACGAGAGAGAGAGAGAGAGAGAGAGAGAGAGAGAGAGAGAGAGAGAGAGAGAGAGAGAGAATAACATTCAAGATACTTTGTGGTAGTCCATAAAGTGATCAGTAAGGGGGGAGAGAGAGAGAGAGAGAGAGAGAGAGAGAGAGAGAGAGAGAGAGAGAGAGAGAGAGAGAGAGAGAGAGATACAACAACGTTCATCTGTGGCAGTCCGTGAAAACAAATTTGTTACGCGAGAGAGAGAGAGAGAGAGAGAGAGAGAGAGAGAGAGAGAGAGAGAGAGAAGAGAGAGAGAGAGAGAGAGAGAGAGACCAATATCCAAAAAAAAGAAAGGGCTACCTGGCAACATCTACGGTTGTGAGATGTAGGACAATCCTCTTTTTTTTCCTCATCTTTTAAGGTCGCTGTTCTTCCTGTCTAACGGAAGCAAACATGCCCCCAGGGCCAACTTTCTTTGTCAGACCGGTAGCGGACACAGCCACTTAATCTGTGAACACTGTGACTGGTATATTTGTTTATGCAACTGTTACAAAGAAAAGAAAATGAACAGAATACAGAATTTAGGCCAAAGGTCAAGAGCTGGTACCTATCAGGTCATTCAGCGCAGAAAGGGAAATTGAGAGTAAAGGTGGTTTGAAAGGTGTAACAGGAGGAAAACCTCACAGCAGTTGCACTATGAATCAGTTGTTAGGAGAGGGTAAAAAGTAAGATGGAAGAAAGAGAATATGAACGGAGGTACAGTAAAAGGAATGAAAGGGGTTGCAGCTAGAGGATGATAAACAGCACTCAGTGGTTTTAGAATCCTCAAGAGATTTAACACATTAATGAAAAGGGTAATTGTTATTGATTTATAATTATAAATTGTGAGGGACTGAAAGAAAAATAGAACAAGGTGATATAAATAAAATACTGTGGATAGGTTCTTCCTCATCAATATACCCCTCTAAATGCTAAGCACAGTTCAGTTATATATATATTAACACCAAAAGTAAACTATATACATATACACGTACACACAGTATATATATATATATATATATATATATATATATAATATATATATATATATATAATACTCGTATATATATATATATATATATATATATATATATATATATATATATATATAATATTATATATACGGTACATATATAATAAATATATGTACATATAATTTATATATATGTATATATACATACATACATACATACATACATATATATAACATATATAGTGTGTGTGTATGTGTGGGTATGTGTAGGTTAAATGGACAGACACACTGACATAAAACTTCTGAAACCTCCTTTTACAATTGTCGGTCTATCGACGGACTAAATTCCTCTCAACACAATAAAACTAAAAACCTAAAAATAAAAAGTCACGTTAAAACTCTTCCTCGAAACCCTTACCTTTGCGTTGAGCTTTTAAGAATTCCTCGTAAAACTCCCCATCCAATCTCAAGTTCCGATAACTGAGACTCAAGCCTGCTAAGAACGGTTCAATCACTCGACATCACGGCATGATGACCTCAGTAACAAGAGTTCAGTACACTATTAATCCGATGTCATCTCTGACCGCTTAAATTCGATCCAACTTCTACCGAGATGAGAAACTAATCCATTTGGACGGTTCTTAAGCGTCTCATCGAGGAATTACTCTACGAAAGTGGTAGAAGGAAACGTTTCTCTTCACTGACGAGATGCGTATGCTTGAAAAAGCGTTCTGTGTAACGTTTACGTCAACACAAATGATTCTCTGGAGAGAGACTGAACGACGCCGACCTGCGGTACCGTTGCACAGTTGTAAACCTCATGGGAGAAATCCGGCCGAGTTGCCACGTGTGTTGATCTCGCGTTTATTATTCTTAATATATACTACATCTAATTACATTTTAATTACTATACTTCTATAAGCCTTTTTTCAGTTTGACTCCTGTTCGAAGGCTCTTTTATATTATTATGTTTCCCGCCAAGTAACAGCAAATTATATAAGTATAATAAAATTTATAAATTCAAATTCAAATCGGCAACTCAATGCATCATTCTACTTCGGTGCTTATGCTTCTGTGATTAACAATATAGAGTTTATCGAAGATGTATTATTTATACTTAAGACTCCAGGAATAAATAAGTTTTCCGATTATGCGAAATTCTTCAGACATATTTAACGAAAGGAACGCTCCCA
>JANJGK010000022.1:17401354-17428854 GCA_039081455.1 Macrobrachium rosenbergii | reverse complement strand
ATAAATAGAATCTGACACATGATTCTTATTATACAGTTAGTACAGAGATAGTAAATGCAAATGGTAATTAGTAACACAGTTTAAAATTAATTAAAATATTATAAAGCCTAAAAGTAAACTGATGTTACATCATAAAGTCGACACGTTTCGACTTCAAGTAAGTTATTAAACATAAAGAAAATGGTACAGGTTCGAATCCTGGGTGGGACAGATGACCCTAACATATGCAGGTCCCATTGGGCATCAGCTGTTTCCAAAGTAGAATTCGATATTATAGAATATCTGTGGCTTAATACTTGCTAGTATAAAAAGTCACATGCAAATTAGAGATAATATATATATATATATATATATATATATATATATATATATATATATATATATATCTATAAATATATATATATATATATATATATATATATACATACATATATATATAAAATCTGCGGGTGAACATCGTACATGAATGTTATTACTATTTATTATTTCCAAAATAATAAGTTATTCATTTAACGGGAACTTATATATATATATATGTATATATACAGTATATATATATATATATATATATATATATATATATATATATATATATATATATATATATGCATATACATATATATATATATATATATATATATATATATATATATATATATAACATTATATATATACTGTATATATGTATATATATAACTAATTGGTTTTTCATTTCCAGAAATTCTCACCAAGTCTAAACCCTTTAGAAAAGAAAAAAAAATCATAAAAGAAAAATTCCCTTTGGAAAAAAAACTATACAACAAACCAGTTGGAATTTCTTGTCTAACTTTTCACAGACATACACAAACTGGAGATAAAAATCTTTGCTCTATCCTGAATGCCGAAGGTACACGCAATTATACTTTCTAATTAAAAGTTTGGGGATCTTGGTCCTTGGCCGAACAGCCCGAAAGTTAATTATTCTATTTTTACGAGTTAAAAAGAGGGAATAAATTGACTTGGTAATGAATAACGTACGGGGAAACTGAAAATAAATTTCTGATCTGTTTCCAGGTAATACGGGATTCAGTAGAGTTAGTTGTTTAATTATTTGAGCGTCATGCAGAAAGAGAAACGCATTAATTACCGTAATTACTGATATGAGGAGATACTAGGAGTAAAAGAATAAATTGTTCACTTTTTTCACATTTTATACAAGTTATTTTATCTCTTATTTCTGAGGTTAGCTCAAGTTAATGTTTAGTTTTCTCAAAAGAAAACTATTGATAAGGCTTTGCCTGTCCGTCCGTACTTTTTTCTGCCCGCCGTCAGATCTTAAAGACTACTGAGGCTAGAAGGCTGCAAGTTGGTATGTTGATCATCCACCCCCCAATCATCAAGCATACCAAATGGCAGCCCTCTAGACTCGGCAGTTTTTATTTTATTTAAGGTTAAAGTGAGCCATAATCGTGCTTCTGGCAAAGCAACAACCCAGGCCACTACAGTCGGCTGAGAGTTCCATGGGTCGCGGCTCATACAGCATTTTACACCGAGACTACCCAAAGATAGATCTATTTTCGAAGAAACTTCGGCGCATCTTTTAATTGTTTTTAATCTATCTAAACAAACATCAATGCGACTTGGATTAAGTTAATAGCTTGCGTAAACTATTGATGCAGAGTGTATATTAATTCCGAGAGGCCACGCAGCTAATACCTGCATTTCAGACATTAGAGAGGGCAATAAAAGCTACCTATCATCCAATTCCGCATCCATTATCCTACTCTGGTATTGAAACCTGCGTTGCAATTACGAAGGGAACTGATTAATACCTGTTCGTATGACCCCCGGCTATTTGGGCCGACATATTGAAGGGAGATGGTCTGATTTCACGTTAGCTATACCTTACGAAATCACCGAGTCTGTGCTGAAGGCT
Organism: Macrobrachium rosenbergii; assembly: GCA_039081455.1. Lineage (NCBI taxonomy): Eukaryota > Metazoa > Arthropoda > Malacostraca > Decapoda > Palaemonidae > Macrobrachium > Macrobrachium rosenbergii. Next base: position 17,426,939 of record JANJGK010000022.1, on the reverse strand, counting down.
TAAGTGTGTTGCTGTATATATCGTTTGAATATAACATTGATTATTATTATTATTATTATTATTATTATTATTATTATTATTATTATTATTATTATTTCTTCTTGAGTAAACGTGCGCTTTTGTAATAGGAGTTTCTTTTGTTGCTAAACATCAGACACAACTAATAATAACTATATAACTAATTATCACCTTCCTTGCTAGACCGAAGTTGATTTGAGCCTGGTTGCATCTACGTGTGTTATTTGATAAAATACCCGTCATCTCTTTCTTATGCACTAGATGTTGTCCATCCAACCCGGAGTCTACAGTCACCTAAATCTCACATTCTTAATCTCCTTCGACGTTAAGAATCAGCTCTATAATATGACAGCTCTAAATGTTCACACATCCTAAGATCCTAATCCTTCTCTCTCTCTCTCTCTCTCTCCCTCTCTCTCTCTCTCTCTCTCTCTCTCTCTCTCTCTCTCTCTCTCTCTCTCTCTCTCTCTCTCTCTCACTAACCAGCTAACTTCCACGGGATCCTTCCCTCTAAATGGCTCTATTAATGTAATTATGGCTGGGTTAATCTCCACCCTTAAGAAATACCAGCGAGATGAACACTCCATCCTTAATGAAGAAGAAATATCGTCAATATCGACTTTTGGTCTCAGTATTCTGCTAAAATAAAATGACTCGCCAACGAGGAGTTTCTTATAGATTTATACAAAACTTTTGTTTGCCTCTCAGCTAATGGAATAACAAATGGTCTTTCTAGATCCGATCCAATCTTCAGTGAACAGCGACAAGTACTCGCAATATAGACTTTCAGCCTTTGTCGTCTGCTAAAGCCAAGGAATTCACCAACAAGGATATCCTTACAAATTTCCAAAACACTAGTGTTAGCCTCTCAGCTCATGCAATGGAATGGAACATAGAGTTGGTGGGTTTGAAAGGCGTAACAGGAGGAAAACCTCTCGGTTGCACCATGAAATAATTGTTAGGAGAGGCTGGACAGCAAGATGGAAGAAAGAGAATATGACTGGAGGTAGAGTAATTGGAATGAAAGGAGTTGCAGCTAGGGGCCGAAGGGACGCTGCAAAGAACCTTTAGTAATACCTACAGTGCACCACGTGAGGTGCACTGAATGCACTACCCCAGCCCCCCGCCGCCTACGGGTGCCTCTCAGTTAATGGAATGGCGTTGTTCGTTTATAGCCTTTGATAATAAATGCTCTTTGTAGATCCAATTCACTTTGTATGGCAGTGGAATATGTGATTTCTCTTTAAGCTGGTATTCGTACAGAAGGCACGACTTTCTACAAAGCTAATTCTACTAATGCTATTACTCATCCCGATGATTTTATAATTATTAACTTGAAAAACGACATATGACATATCAAAACTCTATGGAAAACAAATGCACATGCATTTACAAATTTACATATTCCTTTGGACCTGAGTGGCCAATAGAATATATCTATCTACATCACAGTAGATTAATCTATTACAGTACCGTTATTATCGTTGTTGTTTTCCCATATTAATATTTCATCAGTAAAAGTGAAGCTATCAAAATTATAATAATTCTAGGTAGATCAGTATTCTCAAACGCAGCCAATTAACGTACTTCCTTGTTCACAAAGTACCTGAACTCTGGCAGAGATTTTAATTAACTAAAAATAAGAAAAAGTTCCTGTCAAAGGGGAACTTGCTGAGTTCTTTATATTCTTTTATACTCTCTCTCTCTCTTTACATCGCGTTTTTCCTGCTCTGCTTCGATTAACACTAAAGGTGTATCTTTAATCAGATCACATATAAGAAGGGGATATTTTCAACATCATTCATTTTTCACTTATTCATCCATTCATTAACTATATATTTATTCATCAGTTCGTTTATTAACTCTATTTCGTTTCTCGCTGACTGCTTACATTAATATTAAAGGTTCATCTTCATTCAGATAAAATAACAAGTAGAAATTTTCAATATCAATTCATTCACTTATCCCCTTATTCATCCATTCACTCACTACATATTTATTCATCAATTTATTATCTACTCTACTTTTTACCGTGCTGCTTCGATCAATACCGTACTAAAGGTGTTTATTCACTCAGACAAAATAATAAGAGGAAATTTTCAATATCAGTTCACTCGTTTATTCATCCATTCACTCACTACATATTTATTCATCAATTTATTTATCTACTCTATTTTTTCCCGTGCTGCTTCGATCAATACTAAAAGTGCATCTTCCCTCAGACAAAAATAAAAAGAGGAAAATTTTAATATCAGTTCATTCGTTTATTCTCTTACTCATCCATTCACTCACTCTACATCTGTTCATCAATTTACTCACTTACTCTTTTCTACATAAACGCTTTTTTAGCGTTCCCCGTGAGGAGTCTGAAATCTGTTCAACCAAGCGGACGTTCAGCAAATGGCATTGGACTAAATTATTCATGTGCTCAATTATACCGGAGAGAGACTGTGATTTGTGCATTGCTCTGGCGATAATTTTTGTATTTACGTAAGTTACGGACGCATTGCCTCGTTGTTTATGGAAGACATTCGTATTTACTTGAGAGGAGAGAGAGAGAGAGAGAGAGAGAGAGAGAGAGAGAGAGAGAGAGAGAGAGAGAGAGAGGGTAAAGCCTTCTGGACTTTTAGTGCTTTAGTAGCGCACACGCATACATACATACATACATACATACATACATAACATACATACATACATACATACATACATACATACATACATACATACACATATATATGTATATATATGTATATGTGTATATATATATATATATATATATATATATATATATATATATATATATGTGTGTGTGTGTGTGTGTGTGTGTGTGTGTGTGTGTGTGTGTGTGTGTGTGTGTGTGTGTGTGTGTGTGTGTGCGAAATGCCATAGACTTGAAGGTAGTCACTATATACACGCAAACGTACACACACACACACACACACACACACACACACTATATATATGTGTGTGACGTTTGCATGTATATAGTGACTGCCTTCAAGTCTATGGCATTATCAGTTGATTTAATTTTATTTTGAATACTGATGCATTTAAATGTTAATAATATTTATCTACGAATGAAGGCCCCTGTTTCAAATATGAAGAAATGGACACGGCCCTAAAAAACAATTAAGCTTCCGTCCTGTAGTCTACAGTAACCATGAAATCATATTTTTACATCAGAGGTGTCTCTAGTAACATGGACGCCCTTTGCTTCCTACTTCAAATGCCGACTGCTTTGCAGAGACGCCACTTCACTTGTCAGTAACCCATCTGCCACCTTGAAGGACACCACTTCATTTATTAACTACACTTCGTCTGCTGACTGCTCGCAGAGGTCGCTTATGAGAACAAAGGCAAGACCGGCTGGTCATGCTTATCTGCTTAGTCTTACGTTACCTTTGAAGTTTGATTTGAGTGATGGTGACGAGTTCCAGCCTTATGAACTACAGTACACCGCCTGCATGGATATATCAACCTACAATACTTTCCACCAACCTGCTAACGAGGTTCAGTGAATATATGTTCTGGAGAAACTGCACAATTTCTTGGCCATCATTAGTTTTATTTTTCAGAACGTCAAGGACTATAGGAAAAGTGGATACATCTGATAACTTCAAATTTAAATATTAAGCGAGGTGAAGATTCCAAGTCTTTTATACTGCAGGAAGTTGTGATGTGATTAACAAAACTTTGTTACTATTAAAGGTATGCATTTTCTTCAGCCAACATATTCCCAGCAGGTTCTTCGTCTTTAAATTTTGTGACTTCGAAATAAAAAATAGTACTAAAGTTCCTAAAATGTGCAAAGATAAATGTTAACATCCCGAATATGACCACAAAGACACCGTGGATCAGTTACCTATGTATTCCTTCGAACTTTTTCTCGGAAAGCAGCAGCCTTTTGCATACTCTGCCCTAAAATCGAAGACTGCAGTATCTGCAAAAATACAAAACTAAGAAAAATGGTTTATTAGTGTTTCACGCGCCCAATAGGTGGCATATCTCAATTTCATAAATTTTATAGATACTGCAGCTTTCCATTTTGGGGCAGTATCAGCAACTGGCACTGGAACAAGCCTATGGTCCCAAACTTGACAACAGAATTACCTGGCCCCAGTGACAAGGTTAGTAAGACAAGTACCTGTCACAGAGTTTACCAGCGAAAACCCACAAATTCTGCAGTACCCTCACATTAGGGGTGACATGATAAGAGGGATGTGCATTATTGTCTTCCATTATTCACGATGGAATTCTCGCTGATGGCGAATGTAGATAGTTATTTGAAGATCGTCATTCTATAGAGTTGTCTGTGCAAAAACCTGGTGCTGTCCTGAACTCGCTTAAGATAATGACGAGTTAATCAGCCAGTTATGATCACTAGAAAGCCAGTGTTTTTGAAAGTCACGCTAGACGCATCTGAGGCTACAGAGTGCCGGAAATATGAGAGATGAGTAACAATGTGCATAAAGGGATTGACGAGTTGTTGTTGAGCTTCGCGTATGTATATGAAGCAGGGGTTGATAATGGGAGTCCTCTGCACAAGGTTTCAATTTAGATTCATAAGTTAAACAGAAAGTTTTGCAGTCAACTTTTTTTTCCCCCCCTCTGGAGTCACTGAAGCCACTTTCCGATGGGATAATCAGCTCTCTCTCTCTCTCTCTCTCTCTCTCTCTCTCTCTCTCTCTCTCTATATATATATATATATATATATATATATATATATATATATACATGTATGTATGTATGTATGTATGTATACATATACAGAATCCAGCATATCATGCGACTCAAATGGAGCTTGGCCAACATCCAACCATCGCGTCACTCAAAGAGCCGCGACAGCGAGCGAGAATTCAAGGCCTCACGGAGAAATTATTAATAATCAACATGAACACCAGCTGAGATAATCCGTCGGACAAAACAGCCTCAAAGGAAACGCAGCGACTGGAGCAAGTCTTCTTGAACTGACGTCCTAATGACATCAAAGGCTTCGGTTTATGCAACTCTATACGCTCTATATCGTCGCTAATGAAACCTAGGCGTTTGCAGCATCGACTCTGTCTAAGGTAAGACCTCGACTCTGCGGGAAGGTGAATCCAAGGCCAAGACACACGGTCTATCCAATTGGGTGGAGCCGCCCCCCACCGGAGGGTAACTACATAGGCAATGACGAATCTCAGAGGTACCTGTTCATTACGGCAGTTCACCTGATGACGCAATAAAGAGGTAGACAAAGCTCCGCCTACATGGGGGATTTGGGGGGAAGTGAGCAGGCCTTCTCTTTCTCTTGGCCTTGGGTAAATAAATGTTCAAAGGGGTTCTCGTCGTTTGCAACGGAGAAATAAATCATAAACGTTGATAGGTAAGTTGAGACGTGTATTGTGAATAAATGTTCAAAGGGGTTCTCGTCGTTTGCAGCGGGGAAGTAAATCATGATAAACGCTGGTAGGTAAGTTATGGCGTTTAGTGTGAGGAACTTTAGCCTAAGGAACTGCCGGAATAAACTGGACTAAAATGAAGGCTGATTGGGTAGTTCTACATAAGCCACAATACCATTAAGGGAACAGCATCAGGTTGAAGGGAGAAAAGAAGGGAAACTTTATCCTCCACAGTGAGTTACTTAATAAACAGAACAAAATATAGAATTTAGGCCAAAGGTCAAGCGCTAGGACCTATGAAGTCACTCAGCGCTGAAACGGAAACTGACAGTAAGAAGGGTTGAAAGGTGTAACAGGAGGAAAACTTCGAAGCTGCACGACGAACCGATTGTTAGGAGAGAATGGAAAGTCCACTAAGATGGAAGAAAGACAATATGAATGGAGGTACAGTAAAAGGAATGAAAGGGGTTGCAGCTAGGGGCCGAAGGGACGCTGCAAAGAACCTTCAGTAATGCCTACAGTGCACGGCGAGAGGTGCACTGACGATACTACTCCCCTACGGGAGTTATTGAATAAAGTATTCCCTTTACGCCGTTGCCCTTGACATTATTCAGATTGGAAGCTAAAAGGCATAAATATCTATAAATGTCAGGAATGCAATTTTTGTTCTCAGCGGAGAAAGGGAAGAGGCTGGGGAGTATTGTACTTTACACCTGTTGATATGCATTGGAAATCAAGAGGAATCTATCTCGAACATTAACAAGGAGTCGCGGATGACAAGTATTTAAAAAAAAAAAAAAAAAAAAAAAAAAAAAAAAAAAAAATTGCAAGGCAATCATTACCAGAATGAAAAATTTATACGATTTCATCTAATCTTCTCTGAATGCACTGCATCGTCTCCTGAATATTTATTCTTTTATCAACGCTGAGTAGGTCCGTATTCAGGAGTTTGTGGCGAAGAATATTCCTAATTAAATTGGTTATAAAAATGTGCTCATTACGACTTCATGAAAACTAAAGGCATTAATTCCTCTTGCGCGTAGGTGCTTCAATTTTGCTTTGCCAGGTCCTAATTGGCTGACAGTAAAATTCATCTAAATATATACCGTTGTCATGACGAAGGAAGTGACGTCACCGATGACCTATCGAATATGTTGTGCAATTGGAACTTCAGAAGTTCAAGCGAAAATGCAATGCATTACTACCCTAATACTGTTCTTCTTGCGTTTTGATAGGTTTTTATCTATTTATCTATTTATTAATCTAGTTTTTCCTTCTTCCTACATTTTCCTTTACTTCCTCTTACTTCTTCTTAATGAACACCATATTCTTTGGGTGCTTGAATTTCAAGTGAATGGCCCAGCTGTGGTGGGCTCGTCCCATATGAATAGGTTTCTTCTGCTGAATAATAATAATAATAATAATAATAATAATAATAATAATAATAATAGTAGTAGTAGTAGTAGTAGTAGTAGTAGTAGTAGCAGTAGTAGTAGTAATAATAATAATAATAATAATAATAGTAATAATAATAATAATAATAATAATTACATATCTAAAAATATTTTGAACCAATTACCTTTTGACACTATTACTGCTAGCAAATACCTCGCTTATGCAGGTGTTGTCTCAAGGTTTAATGGTCGGTATGAGCAAGAGAGCCAAGTGTATTTACACATTCATATATTTGAGTATGTATTAAAAAAAAAAAAGTAGTAAAACATGCGCCGGAAGTTTCTTCGGTGCAACCGAGTTTTCTATACATCGTATAATCAAGGCCACCGAAAACAGATCTATCTTTCAGTGGTCTCTGTATAATGCTGTATGAACCGCGGCTCATGAATCTTTAACCACGGCCCAGTGGTGGCCTGTTCTATATCGTTGCCAGAAACACGATTATGGCTAACTGTAACTTTAAATAAAATAAAAACTTCTGAGTCTAGAGGGCTGCAATTTGGTATGTTTGATGACTGGACGGTGGATGATCAACAGAGCAATTTGCAGCCCTCTAGCCTCAGTAGTTTTTAAGATCTGAGGGCGGAGAGAAAAAGTGCGGACAGAAAAGAGTGCGGACGGACAGACAAAGCCGGCACAATAGTTTTCTTTTACAGAAAACTAAAAAGGTAGTACGTGTATCATACTCTGCTTCTTCCATACAAAACAGATTTCTGTCACTGAAATTATTTTTTGTCTAATATCAACTAACATCAACTCACGTGGTATACCAGGAATATTGCGCTCATGAAATGCCGGAATTAAGATGAAATAAGAGCCTACTAAATTATACCGCAGCTTTCTATGACGGTTAAAAATGAAATCATTATGAAAGTACTGCCGGAGAGCCCAGCAGAATCATACGTATGTCATAAATACGAGTATTCATTCGCAGGGCCATTAAATTGTAGGAGTCTGCCCTTTATATTTGTAAAATAATTTTCTCACAATTTTCCTTTCAAAGAAAACGATGGCTATCGAATACCAAATTAAAACTTGTTAAGCCGAAGAAAAAATTATGCCCAAAAACACACTTGTTTATACACACACACACACACGTAAAATAAGTCTAATCCTTCGGGCCAGCCCTAGGAGAGCTGTTAATCAGCTCAGTGGTCTGGTAAAACTAAGCTACACTCTCTCTCTCTCTCTCCTTTTTAGCCTTCTTCAGCGTTTGGAAGTCGATCGCGGAAGCCCTACAACCAAACTGTAGTATTTGCGACTGGAGCGATAAATGTTCAACTATTTCAAGAAACGACAGAAACTTACCTGGAACACCTTTCATATTCCATCTCCGAGCGACAGAGTAAATAATGAGGCGATATGGATGATACAGCACGGCCATCTTAAGAACTATGGGAACAATGAGGTTCGTGAAGGGATTAACGTCACCTTTTCCGCCGTAAAATTGGCGGTCAGCGATTTTATGGAAGCCGATCGGGCGAGCGTTTTCCTTTTCTTGTGGGTAGGGGGAGGTTTAGAACACACTTAACGACTTTCATTCTAAAAGTTTTTCGTTTGGAGGCTGAGGTAAGGAATTAGACCCTGTTCACATCGGTCGTAATTCTACCCTCATAAAAAAACACATTCATATATAAAAAATTCTTTTTTAGATGATGGCGAACGCTATGCAAAAATTCATTGAAACTATCCGTTGAGTATCGTTATCCTTTAAAATATTTGAGAATCCATTTTCTGACTTTACATTCACAAAGAAAACGAATACTGTTGGAGACTATGCTAAATGGATGCAACGTATCTTGATATAATCGGAAATTAATATAAAGAGGTAGAACTAACAAACAAATATGTATTGAAATAGCAGCGTGTGCAGTTTGGAAGCCATTGAATCACGAAATTGATACATACAGTAATCTGATTTCCAGACGATTCTACGATGGCGAATTTCCTGTAGCAAGTTTTAAATTGAAAATTTTCATTCAATAAATCAAACTATTGTAAATAAAATAACATATAATAAAGAAACCTGCTTATTACTGAATAACTCTCATACTTTTCTAGATACAGCGCCTTTTTTTTTTTTCTTGCCAGTTATAGCAATTTAGATGGAGGATATATCGAACGAAGGCCTCAATTATATGGTAGCCTTAGGGGTATTTTGTGGCTCACAGAAATTTGATGAAATCCCCTTTTCTTGCCTTTTGTATTCCTTATGCCTCCTACGAAGACTCTGTGAGTCCTCAGAAATGTGCTGAATATTATACTGTATTTAAGGAAAGAAATTACAAGGTTTTGTTTAAATGATAATTTGCTTTTTTCTCCCGCTGGATGAGAAGTATTGTGTAGAGAATGATTAACTAACAAGCTGTTGTAAACCTTATATACATATATACATAATATATACTTTATATATATGTATATATATATATGTACATTTACACTGAATTAACCTGACCTTGGGAATACCTTACAAACAAAGGGAATTGTAGGCTACATGATACGTGTATCTGGCCAGGGCATGGATTCGCTTCTATGCTTTTTGAGTTTGATACAAAAGAATCAGGGACTATTTATGGATAATTCGCTCTAGGTTTAAAATATTCCCAATTGAATTCGATACTAATGGGTATAAATAGTCATTTGATATGGTGACAAAATACCATGTGTGTATGTATATATATATATATATATATATATATTGTACACACACACACACATATATATCATGTGATATGGTAGTTATATCGCCGAATAATGAAGATTTTTTTTTTTTTGAGATGATGAAACTAAGATTATCACATTATCATGTACCACTAAAAAAAAAAAAAAAAAAACTAAAAAAAAAGGTTTACGTGCACAAGGTACAAGAAAACTTGATTTCCAATCCACTGCGTACGTCAAGACTTTGACAAGATCGTGTCAATACTACTTCAGTCCTGAGGAATTTTTTTTAAGCATGATAACGACTTTTTGTTCTTTACCCTCATTCGTACAGAGAGAGAGAGAGAGAGAGAGAGAGAGAGAGAATATGCGCCTGAATGCAAAGGTCAAATTATTGTTATTTAATCAGCGTCAATCAAACGCAGTTCTTCTGAACCCCTCCACAGACGAAACTAATGCACCATTTCAGGACCGCAACGTTCTGCCCTAAAGGTCACTTCGGCTCAACGTCCGTTCATCCAGATTGATGGCTGGCCTAGCGTTCGAAATTATTATAATATATATATATATATATATATATATATGTATGTATGTATGTATGTATGTATGTATGTATGTATGTATGTATGTATGTATGTATGTATGTATGTATAATATATACAGTATATGTATATACATACAAATCATATATATATATATATATATATATATATATATACATATATATATATATATATATATATACATATATATACACACATCCATATACACAAATGTCTCTATAAACTATCCTATAAACTATCCTACCCTTTATCCCCCCTAGTTCTATAAAACGGCCGAGAATAAAAGTGATAAGTGTGATAGCGGTAATCGCCGTAAATCCATGGGTACAGATTTACCGCGGTGGCGGGACATCGTGTCCATCCGGGCCGCGTATAAATCACGTAATGTAAACAGCTCCATATTCCGTGGTTTTTCCTGCAGCACAAATAACTGCCCATTAGCTAGTTATAGGCAGATGGCTATTGATTATTGTTATGGGCCTAGTTTAGGGTTATCGGAGATCAATCCTGTTGGTTTTATCACTTCGTCTTATGATGTATGACCGCCCGGGGGAGGGAGAGAGAGAGAGAGAGAGAGAGAGAGAGAGAGAGATACCAGCAAAATTTTTTTATAAAATGTTGATGAGAGAGAGAGAGAGAGGGAGAGAGAGAGAAAGTTTTTCCTTAAATTATTGTGTATAGATATTCAGTTTCTAAAATACTACTACAAAAGAAATGATGCTCAAATCGCAGCCGTAACTTTTAAGACAAATAGTATATGCGCACAAAATTTATAAGCTGTCCATAATGATATATTTTATATAATATAAACACATCATTGACCTTTCATGGTTTGTATGGCAATCTCAATCAGTATTACCTGACGTTCTGGAACAAAAAAAAAAAAAATTTTGACGTTCTGGAAAAAAAATTTTTTTTTGACGTTCTAGAAAAAAAAATTTTACGTTCTGGAAAATTTTTCTTTTTTACAGCGTTTTACTCTTGATTCTCCAATTAATGGATGAATGAGGCAGGTAATATATATATATATATATATATATATAATATATATATATATATATATGTGTGTGTGTGTGTATATATATATACATATATATTTTTGCTGGAGTTCCTATTTGAGAAAAAAAACTGTATTGTAAAAAAGAAAAAAAAAAAAAAAAAAAAATACTGGCTCATATAACTGCAGAGACTACGGCAAATTTGAACTTCGAATTTGATGTATGGTCTTCTCTTTTCGTTTCATTTAAATTTCATTTATTCGTTTTTTGTTCAGACCCAACCCTTCTTTTTACATATAAGCAAAGGTTACCCTTTCTAAACCTGGCGATGCGACTTCATTTGAAATGTCAGATCCAAGATTTCTCTCGAACATTCACCACCTATTTTTTGGACACAGGACGGTGCTTTATATTTAAATGTTATCTGGTGTCCTTTTCTGCAGATAATACTGACAGGTACTTTAGCATTCTCAATGTTACTGGGTCGTCTTATTTATCTTTTTAGATTTTACTGGTCGTTCTAGTGCTGATATAGTACTGACTTTTAATATCCATATATACTGACATACCTTCCTTTATAAATTTTACGAGACATTCTCAATGTCACTTGGTCGTCTTATTTTCTTTTGCAAATTTTACTGTTCGTTCTAATCCGTATATAATATTGAAAAATATCCATATATATCGACATATTTACCTTTATGAATTTTGCGAGACATTCTAATGCGTATATAATATTTACAGATAATCGTATACAGTGACATATTTTCCTTTATATATTTCACTAGTGATTTAAATGCGTAAATAATACTGACAGATATTCGTCTTTTTCGACAAATAATTCCCTCCACAAATTTTACGAGTCGTTCTAGTGCGTATGTAATACAGACAGGTATTCGTATGTACTGACGGATACTCTCCTTTTTAAATGACACCAGTCATTCTCCTGTTCACATGAGTCATTTTTAGTTTTCTGAAAAGAAAACTATTGCGTCGGCTTTGTCTGTCCGTCCGCACTTTTTCTGTCCGCCCACAGATCTTAAAAACTACTGAGCCTAGAGGGCTGCAAATTGGTAGGTCGATCATCCACCCTCTAATCATCAAACGTACCAAATTGCAGCCCTCTAGCCTCTGTAAAGTTTCATGCGCCGCGGCTCACACAGCATTATACCGAGACCACCGGAAGACAGATCTATTTTCGGTGGCCTTGATTATACGCTGTAGCGGCTGTACAGAAAACTCGATTGCGCCGAAGAAACTTCGGCGCATTTTTTACTTGTATTTGTGGCTGACGGTAAATATTCGAAGCCGATATCACTGAAGGATACCGTAATTGACGGAATGGAGCTATGTCGCTGATACGTTTATGCATAATATCAAATTTATGCTGTATGTTTTATTCATGGAATTTACAACTGATGAATAACTGTCTCGTTAGTTACCTCATTACAGAATAAAGTGATGCTTAGATGACATTCTTAAATGAAATTTTAAAATTTTCATCATGATAATACAATATTTAAAACTATACAAAGAGATGCATTTGCTTTCTACTGCTAAATACATAAGCCAGTTAAAGGAAAGACTGGCGATTCAATTATATCGGCTGTGGATCTTTACCGCCAGCTAAAAAAAAAAAAAAATTAATTACAAAGTTATATTGTCTGTAATTGTAATCTGAATTCTGATCGGTTAGGATGCGTCCGCGCTACAGAAAAACATGTCGTAAACGCACGTAGGTACCTCATCGCAGACATATCACAAACAGGTTGGAAACAAGACCGTATTGAAAAAAAGAATCTTTGGTCAATGCTTGATAATCGTATCAAGCACTGGTCGCGACTACCGATAAGTAGTTAACTTGTATTCAACATGTTGGTGATGTGTGTCCGACAAGAAAGGGACAATAGACGATATTTAGATGATTTTTACAATTCTAGGATGATTAAGAAAATGGAAAATAAACCCTCTCGTATACTACCACACTTTTTGGCAAAGTATTGCGAAGATGCAACACTAAGTACCCAAAGTAGTTCTCCTTGTATCTGAATAATATACTTACATTTTTTTATCTATTTACTTATTAATTTGTTATTTTTTATTTTCTAATAACTGATCTCTTCTTTCTGTATTCCCTATTACCATCTGTTCTTTCAAATAAACATCATATTCTTTGGAAGCTTGAATTTCAAGTCAGTGGCCCCTTTGGTGGGCTTGTTCCATATGAATAGGGCTCATCTTCCGAATAATAATAATAATAATAATAATAATAATAATAATAATAATAATAATAATAATAATAATAATAATAATAATAATAATAATAATAATAATAATAATCACCGTCGAAGGAAGCCACAAATTTAAAAATTTGAAGGAAAAAAACACCATGATTTCTAACGGTGGTGCAATCACAGCTCTCTGGTAATTAATAATAATAATAATAATAATAATAATAATAATAATAATAATAATAATAATAATAATAATAATAATAATAATAATAATAATCACTGTCGCAAGGGGACAGAAATTAACAGATTTATAAGGCACAAAAGCCCAAGAAGATTTCTAACGATAGTACGACCAGAACTCTCTGGTAATAATAATAATAATAATAATAATAATAATAATAATAATAATAATAATAATAATAATAATAATAATCACTGTCGCAAGGGGACAGAAATTAACAGATTTATAAGGAACAAAAGCCCAAAAAGACTTCCAACGATGCTGCAATCACAACTCGCTGGCAATTCCGGAAAATTTGCACCAGCGCTTCGTCTCAGCAACGCAAAAAGAGGACAATTCATCTTTCCTTCAGAGTTACGTCATGTTATGCATCTCTTTCTCTGGGGGCCTCAGCTAATTCACATCTCATTGTCCTGAGAGGCAGATTTAGAGCTCTTTCTCCACTGATATTGTTCTACTTCTTTCTTTTCTTCTTCTTTTCTCTTCTCTTTCATTTGCCTTTTTTTTATTTTTTGGTTTTTCTGTGGTTCTGCACAACAGGCCCTTTCCCCCGAAGACGGCAAATTATCACTGGAAGTGTCTACAATGACAGGCAGTTCTTGAACGGGGAATAATTCTTGTTCTTCTGCACCTCTCTCTCTCTCTCTCTCTCTCTCTCTATATATATATATATATATATATATATAATATATATATATATATATATATAATACATACATATATATATATATATATCTATATCTATATATATATATATATATATATAATATATATATATATATAATCTTACATACACACACACACATACACACACACACGGTAAGGCCTCGCGTGCTAACCTACCTTCGGTCACCTGTTTTACTTACACATAAAGGTTTTCTTTACTGTAATGCAAAGTATTATTTTTTTTGCCACTTGGACACACTGCCGGAAAAATGTATAGTGGAAAATTTTCCATTATTATTTCTTTCGCTGTTTCGGAATAGTACACACCTATATATATATATATATATATACATATATATATATATATATATATATTATATATATATATATATTATATATATATATATATATATATAATATATATATATATATATATATATTAAAAAGTTAAGTATACCTTAGTTTAACCAGACCACTGAGCTGATTAACAGCTCTCCTAGGGCTGGCCCGAAGGATTAGGTTTATTTTACGTGGCTAAGAACCGATTGGTTACCTAGCAACGGGACCTACAGCTTATTGTGGAATCCGAACCACATTACAACGAGAAATTAATTTCTGTCACCAGAAATAAATTCCTCTCATTCTTCACTGGCCGCTCGGAGATTCGAGCTCGCGGCCAGCAGAGTGCTAGCTGGGAACGGAACCCACTCCCCCAACGAAGAACTATATGTACACATACATACATACATACATACATACATACATACATACGTACATACATACATCCACATCCTCATATAAATATATGGTGGTTTGGAACCTTACGAAGGAACTAATTTCTTCAGCTCCAATTTCTCAAGTATATCTTTATCCAATCGGCTCTACGTGAATCTTTCGCCAGGAACCAGGATGTTAGTTCCCTGGCTGGTAAGGCGTGTATTTCGCTGTGGTTAGTTAGCATGCACTTTTTATGTGTACTGTGCGCCTTCTCTTATTTTTCTCCTGAGCCTTGGAAGGACACGGCCTTCTTAAAAACCGAATCGTGTAACTTTTTTTGTTTTTTTTAGTGAGATGGAGAAACAGAGTGGGAGATAAGGGGTGGGTGCATTAATGTCCCAATGTCCCTACGCCATGCACACACACATAACACACACACAGAGAGAGAGAGAGAGAGAGAGAGAGAGAGAGAGAATGCTCGTTGAATTGTTTATGAACTTAAAAACCAAAGGAATAAATGAATGATATAACAGTACAGAGAGAGAGAGAGAGAGAGAGAGAGAATGCTCGCTGAATTGTTTATGAACTAAAAAAAAAGGAATAAATGAATACTATAATAGTAGAGAGAGAGAGAGAGAGAGAGAGAGAGAATGCTCGCTGAATTGTTTATGAACTAAAAAAAAAAGGAATAAATGAATACTATAATAGTAGAGAGAGAGAGAGAGAGAGAGAGAGAATGCTCGTTGAATTGTTTATGAACTAAAAAAGGAATATATTAATAATATAATAGTAGAGAGAGAGAGAGAGAGAGAGAGAGAGAGAATGCTCGTTGAATTGTTTATGAACTAAAAAAAAGGAATAAATGAATAATACAATAGTAGAGAGAGAGAGAGAGAGAGAGAGAGAGAGAGCTGAATTATTTATGAACTTAAAAAACCAAAGGAATAACTGAACAACGTAATAGCTGTAACTGAGAGAGAGAGAGAGAGAGAGAGAGAGATTTCTTAACTTCAAAAGTGCAAGACATCTGACATCAGACGAAAAAGCTTCATATTTCCTGATCTACTTTTCTGACTGTTTACGCAATGTTCATAAAGGTGACGATATCTTATCTATACACCATAACCTGTCAATCATTCCCGCAGAATATTTTGATTGATGTCAATGCGTTGAATTTTTCCTTTTTTTTTAGTTGTTCGTGTTCATGTATTCCTCCAGCTATCATTGCTGAAATAATTACACAGTGGCACATATGTATACAAACGATACATATGATAAATGGAGGAATTTTTCGTGATACAAAGCATAAGCGAGGTTTTTTATTAATCAATCATGAGAAAACAGTTTAACTTAACATAAAGTCTATATTCACAGCCTCACACATTTATATTAATATATATGTGTACGAGCCTATGTATGTATACATATATATACATATATATATATCCATACATATATACATACATACATAAGCATACGTACATACATACATACGTACATATATACATATATATATATATATATATATACATATACATATACACACACAGTCAAATTCAAACATTTATGAGATATCGTGCGTCCAGAATACCTCTGTCCTTTCCATGAAACAAAACTAAATCTTTGTCATACATGTAAATGAAGCCTCGTCCCGAGAACGCACCAACAGCATACCGTGTATCCATTCCATCGTAAATTCTCATTGTACGTGAAAATGAAAATCATTATGTATTCTCATTGTAGAGGACAGCAGGCATCATTATGCAGTCTCATTTCAAGGCAAAGTAAAGATTTATCATCTGGAATGTTAGTGAGAGAGAGAGAGAGAGAGAGAGAGAGAGCTGAATTATTTTTGAACTTAAAAAACCAAAGGAATAACTGAACAACGTAATAGTTGTAACTGAGAGAGAGAGAGAGAGAGAGGGAGAGAGAGAGAGAGAGAGAGAGAGTCTGCGGAATATTCAAGCAAAACTTTGTTGGTTGTTCGGTCCTTTTCTTGAATATCTTCACAATACCGACTTCTCTTCACCCTTCCTCCTCTGTTCATGCTGACTGTTCTAAACCCCCCCCCCCCCGCCTCCCCCCTTTCTCTCTTCCCCCCCCTTCCTCCTTTATCATCCCCTCCCCTCCCTCCCCCCCGCTCCCCCTTCCAGCGGAATAATTGTCGCAGCATCATGTGGTATTGTTGTCGTTTCATAATATGAACGCATCCATTCCGTTTGAAGTGGTCCTGATTGACACGGCATGTTAGTAGCGATAGAAGCCGCTTGCTCCCGTTTAGCGGGAGGAATCAATCGCACACACTGCACAAAAGAGCAAGGAGGAGGAGGAGGAGGAGGAAGAGGAGGAGGAGGAGAGAGCTGCCGTGTATTTATCAAACGGCGCTCGAAATATATAGGACCGATCATTCGAGAGGATCAAAAAGCTGATTCTTTTGACTTAGCGGCCTCCTTTCTCCGGTGATAACGAATGCGGGGCAGGAAGAGGAGGAGGAGGAGGAGGAGGAGGAGGAGGAGGAGGAGAAGAAGAAGAAGAGGAGGGGGAGGAATTTCCTGTGGAATGGGACCGAACGAAACACAGAGACAAATGGTGCCAACTCCGCTAACAATGTCACCGTTGGCTGGCTGCACAAACTTAACAAGATGGTGTCGGAGGCGGGAGACCCCGTAGTTGAACTAGCCCCCCGGGGGGGGCACGCCCCCCTCTCTCCCCTTTCGCCGAAACACCACCCCACACCCAATACACATATACAGAGACACCCACACATATACACAGAGCAATGCCGCTCTCTGTATCTCTCTCTCTCTCCTAGGCCTTCTCTTCTACCTGGTACAACACCCAGGGCGGCCCCCCCCCGCCGCCCCCCTCCCAGGGGCCACAGCCCCCCCCGTCCACACGGCTGCACTCGCGCTAAAGTCTTTTTAACATCTATTTTCTTTGTCGGCTCCGGGACTGTTTGTGACGGACTCCCGGGAGCCTCCTACTTTATAAATTTTCTTAATGGCTTTCATCGCAGGCTTCGTTAAGGAGATTCCAGAGCGAGGCTTACAGACGACTCCACAGACACAGACACACGCACAGACACACACCCTGGAAGATAAAACCATAAAAACAATGTGGGAAGGCCGGTCTCTGAGGAAAAAAAAATCATAAATGGAGACCGTTTAGAAGAATATGTGAAAAAGGGACTTGTGGAAAAAAAAAACAGGTGTCTGGAGGACACCTGAAAAAAAAAAATGGGTCTTTGGGTGACCATTGCGTAGAATATGTGAATGGGGTGCCTTTAAGAAGAATGGGAGAAGTAGAAGCAATAGAGAATAAATGAAGAGAGTATATGACATACAAGATAAATATACCAGGTGCCTTTGAAGGGTTAAGGTGAAGAAAAGTCACTTCAGAAAACAATAAATATGTCATAAGACGACAATAGGAATGGCAGGACAGGAGAATAAGTGAGATATTCGTAAATAAGAGGCATAAAATGAGTAAATTCACCAAAATATAAAAAATGCGCCGAAGTTTCTTCGGCGCAATCGAGTTTTCTGTACAGCCGCTACAGCGTATAATCAAGCCCGCCGAAAATAGATCTATCTTTCGGTGGTCTCGGTATAATGCCCATTAAACTTTAACCACGGCCCGGTGGTGGCCTGTCCTATATCGTTGCCAGAAGCACGATTATGGCTAACTTTAGCCTTAAATAAAAAAAAAAAAACTACCGGGGCTAGAGGGCTGCAATTTGGTATGTTTGATGATTGGAGGGTGGATGATCAACGTACCAATTTGCAGCCCTCTAGCCTCAGTAGTTTTTAAAATCTGAGGGCGGACAGAAAAAAGTGCGGACGGACAGACAAAGCCGGCACAATAGTTTTCTTTTACAGCAAACTAAAAAGAGAATATATAAAAAAGAGAGAAACTGATAACACAGGGAAGGTGCTCTCAAAAGAACTATAATGGATGAAGTAGGCAGAAATGAAGAACAACAAGCAAATGTAAAAACTAAGCAGGAATACCTCTGCACAAAAGCTTAAAAACTAATAAAATGAGAGACAAGAAGCATATCATCCACTAATCATAGACAAAATATTTTGTTTTTTTCTTACACATAATTACAAATATATATATATATATATATATATAGATATACATATATATATATATATATATATATTATATATATATATATATATATATATATATTATGTTGGAATTAATGGAAAGAACTTCTTGTGCCACACATGGACATAAAAAACCTTATGATAAAATTAATAGAAAGACAAATAGGATGGAAGTGAAACGAGTGTTAACTATTAGCCAAGAGAGTGACTGGTTTGCTGTTAAAATGGTGGTGAGAGAAAAGCGTGTTATGTCTCTGTGTCTGTTTAACATCTTTATGGACGGGTGATGTGAAAAATCAGATAAAGAATGGTAGATGTGATGAAGATATGCGCTTTAAAAATACGAGTCATGAATTAAGCTACAAATGGCTGATGTTTGATAAAATATAATACTAACTAGACATAGTTTAAGCGTAGATATGACCAGAATTGTTGTCATTTTATAAAACAACCCATGTCTAGGTAAAATGTTCAGCATTATATACAATCTTATATATAATTGTATAAATGTTTGAGTATTTAGCATATACACATATATACTGTATATACATATACATATATATATATATATATATATATATATATTTATATATTTGCATATGTATATATTATATATATGTGTGTGTGTGTGTGTGTGTGTGTGTGTGTGTACAGCCATGGTGAATTTGGCCTTTAATAATTGAACTTAATAAACGGCACAACTTAATCTACTAACGTCCGTGACGCAGTCAAGTTTACTTGTGTAAATGTAATTATTGAGAACTTACCTAGATCGAGAAGCAGGTTCCCAGACCCTTAACATAATTAAGTATTTCAACCTCATGAACTAAAAGCAGTACTTGAATTGAACTGAATATAGAATTTAGGCCAAAGACCAAGCACTGGGACCTATAAGATCATTCAGCGCTGAAACGGAAATGGAGGAAAGCCTCGCAGTTGCGCTACGAATCAACTGTTAGGAGAGGGTGGAAAGTAAGATGGAAGGAAGAGAATATGAAAGGAGGTACAGTAAAAGGCTGCAGTTTAGGGGACGAAGGCACGCTGCAAAGAACCTTAAGTAATGCCTACATGAGGTGCACTGACGGCACTAACCCCTCTAAGGTGTAAAAGCAGTATGGACTAACGAAAGACCAGAGAGAGAGAGAGAGAGAGAGAGAGAGAGAGAGAGAGATTAGTTAAACACCTACTACATTTTGCGTCGCTGCTCTTAATATATACCCCGCAAGGTTATTAGCTTTCGTATCCTACCAGTTTTATGTAAAGCTCAGCTTCTAAACGTCCCTGTCGAGGCATTAATAGCAACGTAATGGGGTTAATGAGAGCTTAATGTCAGCCAATATTCGCCGTCGGCTGCGATTCTTTCATTTCCATTCTCTACTTTTATTGCCCGGCTTTGCGGCCGCTTCCAGACGTCTACTGAAAATGTTACGGAAGCCATTCGAAGGACCGAGGCGTCGACTCTGCTTCTGAAGTATGGAAGAGTTATCGAAGGGAAACTGTCGAGATTTTATATATATATATATATATATATATATGTATACATATAAAATATATATATATATATATATATATATATCACACATTACCACAGGTGAAAAATAAGAAGCGGGTTGCAGGTCCTACACCCCCGTTTCTTATTTTTCACCTGTGGTAATGTGTGATAAATGAATCACGTACAGAAGTGATAATATTCATATATATATATATATATATATATATATAATATATATAAAGGCAGACTGGTGAAAATTATAAAAAATGTTTACAAGAAAGCTCGTATAACTGACAGATGACTGGAATCCAACGCAGTTGAAGAATTAGTGGACCTACCAAAATAAAGGTAAATCTTTTGAGAGGTTTTACAAAGTTTAGGCCAACTGGCTCAAAAGTGGGGAGGAGTCAATTAAAGGATTATACAGGTAAGAGGCTAACTTCCAAAAATGACATTGGAATGAATAAGCTGATTACATATTTATAGAAGTACAACACATTTTCCCCTTTTGGTGAACAATAACAATTTTTGCAAAATGAACATTTAAAAAAAACCTAGTTAACATACGAATATATAGAAAACAAATATAAGGTAACTAATTATTAATTAGGGTCAGTTTAAGAAGATATGACTATCACCCAATCAATGAATTCAGTGCCATGATGTTAAAATGCCACATAGTACCCATTAACAACTGGCTTATTATTATTATTATTATTATTATTATTATTATTATTATTATATGTTTAAATATATATATATATATATATATATATATTAATATATATATATATATATATATATATATCACAAAAATATGACAACTCTGAAAAAGTCGCAAAATATGTCATTTCCCCACAGAAAGAGTAATAGTCGTGCTAATCTGCAACACCAATAAATGAATCAAATCCCCTTAAGACCAAAGAGTACAGCAATCTTTCGGCTTGATGAAGTGATGGGAAAAAATGTAAAACAAAAAATCAAAATTTCTGCTTCATGAAGTGACGGGAAAAATGTAAAACAACCCCAAAATTTCGGCTTGATGAAGTGACGGGGAAAAAAAATCGGCTTGATGAAGTGACGGGAAAAAATAAAAAAACATTTCGGCGTAATGATGTGACGGGAAAAAATTTCGGCTTGATGAAGTGACGGTAAAAAATGTAAAATAAAAACAAATTCGGCCCGATGAAGTGACGGTAAAAAATGTAAAATAAAAGAAATATTTCGGCTTGATGAAGTGACGGAAAAAATGTAAAAAAAAAAATTCGGTCTGATGAAGTAACGGGAAAAAATGTGAAAAAAAAAAAAAAATTTGTACTTCATGAAGTGACAAAAAAAAAAAAAAAAAATATATATATATATATATATATATATGTATATATATATATATATATATATATATAATTCGGCTTGATGAAGTGACGGGAAAAATGTAAAAAAAAAAATCGGCTTGATGAAGTGACGGGAAAAATGTAAAAAAAAAAATCGGCTTGATGAAGTGACGGGAGAAAATGTAAAAAAAAAATCGGCTTGATGAAGTGACGGGAGAAAATGTAAAAAAAAAATCGGCTTGATGAAGTGACGGGAAAAATGTAAAAAAAAAAAAAATCGGCTTGATGAAGTGACGGGAGAAAATGTAAAAAAAAAAAATCGGCTTGATGAAGTGACGGGAAAAATGTAAAAAAAAAATCGGCTTGATGAAGTGACGGGAAAAATGTAAAAAAAAAAATCGGCTTGATGAAGTGACGGGAGAAAATGTAAAAAAAAAAATCGGCTTGATGAAGTGACGGGAGAAAATGTAAAAAAAAAAAAAAAATTTCAGCTTGATGAAATGACGGTAAAAAATGTAAAAAAAAAAATTTCGACTTGAAGTGACGGGAAAAATGTAAAAAAAAAAAAAAAACATTTCTGTTTGATCAAATGACGGTAAAAAATGTAAAAAAAAAATTTTCAACTTCATGAAGTGACGGGAAAAATATAAAAAAAAATCGGCTTCATGGAGTGACGGGAAAAAATGCAAAAAAAAAAAAAAAAAAAAAAAAATCGGCTTCATGGCGTAGCGGGAAAATTGTAAAAAAAAAAGCCAAAATTTTCTTTTGATGAAGTGACAGGAAAAATGTAAAAAGAAAAAAAAAATCGGCTTCATGGAGTGACGGGAAAAAATGCAAAAAAAAAAAAAAAAAATCGGCTTCATGGCGTAGCGGGAAAATTGTAAAAAAAAAAAAGCCAAAATTTTCTTTTGATGAAGTGACAGGAAAAATGTAAAAAAAAAAAAAAAAAAATCGGCTTGATGAAGTGACGGGAAAAAATGTAAACAAAAAATTCGGCTTGATGAACTGACGGGAAAAAAATGTAAAAAAAAATTTCGGAAAAGAAAATTTCGGCTTGATGAAGTGACGGGAAGAAATGTAAAAAAACTCCCAAAATTTCGGCTTGATGAAAAGACTGGAAAAATGCAAAAAAAAAACAAACAAAACTGCAAGAAAAAAAAAAAAGCCAAGCAAGAGAGAAAAGTGCAAAGCAACTTGGGCGAAGATGCGTTGTCCAGATAAAAACTTTGCAGTTTAGTCTGGCTGTTTTATTCGCGAACTTCAAGTTTATTTCCAGCTCGTCCTTTCTTGCGCCGTTTTCTCAAAAGGTTTATAGTTTCTTAAATAGTTCATTAGCAACGTGACCTTCTAATACCCAGGGAGAAAAGGGGGGCATAATTTCATTCATACGCACTGAAATAAATAAAGCCGAGATAAGGCGAAGTGACCCTTATACCCCGTATCTCTAAGGATAAGCCAAACTTGGGGGGGAGGGAAAAAAAAAAAGAATACACGCGGCCTTTCGCTATTCTTTTTCGTGAAGACTGCTTTTATATTCTCTATGTATGTATACATACATACATACAACATACACACACATTATATATATATATATATATATATATATATTTATATGTATATATATATTTATATATATAACTACATTTTTAATATATATATATATATATATATATATATTATATATATATACATCTGTTACAGTCAAACTGTGAAATCAGTCATTTCGTGAAATGACTGAAATTTCAGGCAGATAGCGAAATGCACTTAGGGAACATTTGATCCCCCCAGGAGCTAGTACTAAACACGGCGAAGCAGTGAGTCACCTACACTGTTTCGCCGGGTTTAGTACTAGTCCCTGGGGGGTCAAATGTATTTCGCCGTGTTTAGTACTAGCTCCTGGGGGGGATCAAATGTCCTATAAGTGCATTTCGCTATCTGCCTGAAATTTCAGTCATTTCACGAAATGACTGACTTCACAGTTTGACTGTAACATATGTACACAGTATATAATATACGTACACGCACCCACGTACATATATCCTATTAGTTACTTTTACCAGATGTGTATGTAATCTTGTTAAAAGCCCAAAGTGTCTTCTGAATTTCTCGTCACCTTCGCACTTTTCAGGATTCACATATCATCACAGTCTTATCCTACCTTCCAAGGTAGGGTTCGAGCCCACACACCCGAGATGTTCAGCTAGCACGAGATGTTCAACTAGCACGCACTAACACGCTGTACACACATGTCGCTTTGGGTAAGTTCCATAATGCCGAAAACCTGGCATCTTCACGCCGGGGCATACGAAAAAAAAATCCAAATTCCGTCTGCGTCGTCTCGAACTCGTTCATATCCATGTGAATCGAAATCCTTCCCTAAAATGTTCGTGCACTAAAGAGGAGAAGAATGTATTTCTTCTTCTTCTTCTTCTTCTTCTTCTTCTTCTTTCTTCTTCTTCTTCTTCTACTTCTGGGTGGTTTTTATAGTGTGGGATTCCGGGTTGCATCCTACCACCTTATTATTATTATTATTATTATTATTATTATTATTATTATTATTATTATTATTATTCGGAAGATGAAACCTATTCATATGGAACAAGCCCACCACAGGGGCCACTGACTTGAAATTCAAGCTTCCAAAGAATAGTATTATTATTATTATTATTACTATTATTATTATTATTATTATTATTATTATTATTATTATTACTATTATTATCATCCAGAAGATGAAACCTATTCATATGAACAAGCCCACCGCAGGGGCCACTGACTTGAAATTCAAGCTTCCAAAGAATAGTATTATTATTATTATTATTATTATTATTATTATTATTATTATTATTATTATTATTATTATTATTATTAAATTACAAAATCCACATTTATGTAATGTATTTACAAATGGTAAAATAAACATATTCACGGGATTGTGAAGAAGATTTGCATTATTATTATTATTATTATTCTGAAGATGAAACCTATTCATATGAACAAGCCCACCGCAGGGGCCACTGACTTGAAATTCAAGAAGCTTCCAAAGAATATGGTGATCATTAGGAAGAAGTAAGAGGAGGTAAAAGGAAATACAGAAAGAACAGATCCCACTCATTTACTAAAAAAGAAAAAAAAGATAATTAATACATTAACAAATAGATAAAAATGTATTGAAATTCAAGAATAGTATTGGGGTAGTAATGCAATGCACCTTCGCTTGAACTTCTGAAGTTCCAATTGCACAACATTCTCTGGGAGGTTGTTCCAGAGTCTTCCAGTTATCTGGCGGGATCATACACTGTACTGAAGCCAAAATGAACACACACACACACACACACACACACACAACAGCTATACTGACAACATGGGGGTGGGTCTGAGGAAAGAGGTTTTCATGCGTTATGGATGCTCAACAATTTTATGAATGGAGTAATGAGTAGAGTTGTGGTAAAGATAAGACTTTACGAGTAAGCTTCTGGGGACTAGAGGAGAAGCTTTCTTAGCAGTTTTGTGAATGGAGTGACGAGTACAGTCGTAGTAAGGGGAAGACTTTGAGAGTAAGTTCTGAGATAACGAAGAAGCATTCTTAGAAGTATTTATAGGAGTTTATGTTTGAGGTGAGTATATATTTAATTTATTATTATAAGTCTTGCTCGTCACACTCTATATTAGCGTGACCTTACATGTCGGCAGATAGATTGGGATGAAACTGA